>CM031241.1:506482322-506982322 GCA_018340775.1 Taxus wallichiana var. yunnanensis | reverse complement strand
TAAAATTTGAAAGGCAAGATCAACGGTTCTTTGTGCATTTCACCCGTTTTCGCCATTTTACTCAAGACTCTTGAGACGCAATATGCAATCGCTTTTCATCATTCTTTGATGATATTCTTTGTCATCTCTATCGGTAAGCTACCATTGAATGGATTTGAAGCTTAAATTGTGAGTCCAAGGATCGTTGAGGTCGATATTTTGAAGTGGGAATTTCTCGTGGCACTCGAAAGATGGGAATTACCAGAGGAAGCAGAGATACGGGCGTAATGCAGAGGAAAGAGAGGGAAAAAGGATGAAATGATGAAAGTGTAGGCACAAAAGGTGAAAAAGGCGTTGCCTCGAGAGCAAAAAGGGATGACTTGTCAAGTCCAACTATGCAGAGGCTCCGAAAAATGATTAAAAGGGGATTTCTCACATGAAAGAATCAGAATGATTAAAAGGAGTGTCAAAACAATTGTGGCATGACATCGAGTCATTAGTCGAGGACCCAAGAAACATGATCGAGTTCACAATTGGTCCACCTAGTAGATTTTGCATCTAAATTTGTTAAATGTGGTTGTCTTAAACAAATTGGTAATAAGACAAGGTCCCTCAAATATCATTCTCTTTTGGGGGGAAAATTGAGTGAGCAAAATGTATAAATGCAATGAGATTACTCTTGCAAATGGTCAGAGTTTGAATTCTTGAGAAGAAATTTGAGAAAGTCAGTCTTCTGAGAGACCAAAGCCGATATTACCTGTTATTTTCTTACGTGTTATATTTTCTATCATGTCAAGTTGGTCGCAGATGTATAGCCATTGATAAGCACTGAGATTTCTCTCGAAAGCTTTCCCTATTTGATGAATCTAAGCAATTTTGGAATTAATTTGTGTCTAATCTCTAGCAATTTTATGTTTGCTTTATTTTCAAAATGTTTGCAATAGTTTCTTTCATTCCTATTGCAATTTTACACTATTTTTTTGTGAAATCACACAGGATCTCGTCCATGTGATAGTCTAATGGTATTTGCAATTTCATTTCAAGAAGAGCCTTCATCTTGGATGAGATAAACAAATTTAAAATCAATTCACTGTCATTTGTTGATAAAGATTGTATGTAAGTCTTCGGGTGTACCTTAGGCATGATTAATCAGAAACTTTAGTGTTTAATTGAGTCTTCCAATTCGAGCCTTCGTGTTGGAGTCTCAAAGATTATGTGAAAATGTGTTGATCTAGGCCTCCATTGAAGCACACCTTCTGGTTGAAGGAACGTCTTGACTGTTTTGAAGCTTTCTATTGTGAAGTTGTTCATTATTGTGAAGTCCCTCCAAAGATCCGGTATAATCAAATTTATCATGCTTCATCTCCCACCAAAATCATTTAAAAACCATTGATCCACCCTAAACTACCCCTGTTTGCCCTGTGTATCAACAAAGGAACAAAATCTACTTGCAATATGCAGAACAATCATGATTTCTTAATGTCTTTAGTGACCTTTGTCTCGTATTGAAAATATCTCCATAATCTGGAAGTGACAACTCATGAGAGTCAGATTTGGTGTGTTGATCATATTTTCCCAAGGTCTTCTCTATAAAATTTGTGTAAAAGAAGGATTTACCAGCATTCTTCAATAACAAAGGTTACAAAATAGGTTCTCTTACCTTGGTTGAAAGGCACAACCTAAAATAGTTAGGATAAGATCACATCCTTTTAAGGTGCTACCCACTTCTTCAAAGCCTGAGTGCTAAAAAGTCAGATAGATTGCTTCCCCAGCTACAAAATGACATACATAATCATCTATCTGCCTTTGAGTGTCTTGTCAAATCCATGATGTTGCTTGGCCTTTGAAGGAGACTAAATGGGTACCAACAGAGACTTCCTTTTAGAAAAACTTCAAGTGGACAAGCCACATTCATCAAGCCAATAGAATTGGTAAAGTGGCAAGAGGAGATAGAAAAGCAATATAAAAGTTACTTTGAGGAATGTAGAAGAGAAGAACAAATTTCTAAGAAATAAGAATTTTCTCAAAGGTACCTGTACGCACCCAAAATTACGCGTGCTACATTGTCAGGAAAACGGTTACAAGAATCCCCAATCATGATTTAAAATCCTTTCAAGAAGGTGTTCGAGTTCCAAAAGCCCATTCACAATATATATTTGTAGCCTAGATGGCCTTACTCAGCTTTTCCATGCATTTTTCCATCTCCCCGATTCTCTCTCTGCACTCGTTTGGCCTTTAGTGCCATGACCGCCACTGCATAGGGCAAATGCGGTCCTACTCATTTTTTTCCAAATTCTTCATGTGTGTTTCGACATGCGGTAATTCACTTAAATTTTCTTTTAGAATGCATCCATGAGCCAAATTGGCTAAAAATAGCTTTGTTTTCTTGGTTCTCCTTGCTCCTTCTATTTTAAATAAGATTTAATTAGTTGGAACTCCTCATGCTTGCCTTGTGCATGAAGGCACCTCCCATCATCCATTCCTATATATTCCCACGCTTGTATTCAAGCAAAAAGCGGGGCTGATAATTTTGTGTATCTTGTATTGTTGTGCTGCCATAATCTTGCTAGGAATTGCACAAACCAAGCTCAGATCTCTTGTGTTATCTCTCTTCTACTTGCATTGCATCTAGATTGCTTCCAAGTTGTCATTACTCAAGCGCCATCTTCTTGTTGTTGTTCTTTGCATTCCCAATCCTTTAGACTCACATGAACACTCATAGAAAGAAAGGAAAGAACTGAGGGGATAGATACTGATACTACTTGATTTTCCAATGTTCTTGATGTTCCAGGTTAGAGTTGTGTATTTTTTTGCTTTGTTCATCAAATTGTTAGTTACGAATTGTTAATTTCAATTGCATATCAAATAGAGTAGAAATCAAGTTATTTTCATGTGCAAGTAATTAGTTAATTTCCAAGAGGGTTTGAATCTTTCATAGCAATCCCGGTGACAGATCCTCTTCTTCCCATCCCTATGGATTTGAAGGAGAGAATATCTGTAGGAGGTTGTCTACATATCATGGATTAATTGGAAAAGTTCTTGTTTTAGTTTCAATACACTCAAGACAAAGTGAATAACCACATCGGGTTATTTTTCTTGTTTAGTTTTAGTATAGAAGTAGATTTAATTATTTAGAATAGAATAGAATTGTTGTTTGTGATTGTAATATTTCAGTTTTGTGATTTGTTTAGATTAGTTTTCCTTCAGTAGTAGTATAGATTGTTAATTTCATTCAGTTTACATGGACACTTCAAACTAGTTTAACACTTAGATCCAAGTTAGGAAAACAAACCATAGGGAATTTACGCTACCCATTCATAGCCTCTAAATCTCCCCTTTGTCAACTCGGCTACCAGGAGATCACACTACCAGATCTTAGTCATTGATCCTCCTATAGTTAGCCACACACATTCAACATTGGCTGCTCGCACGACCTCGAGGGGTCAAGTGCGGTTGAAGATCATGTGTTCATTTTCATCCGTACAAAATTGGTGAACCCAACGTGAAGGATTAATTCCTTCTTGTTTCCTTTTCTTTCATTTCCATTACCTCACCTCTCCATTTCTCCCCCTATTTTGGTAGGTATTTTATACTTTCTAAAATATGTCTGGAAGAGAGTTTGGTGGGCCATTTGGCTCTGATAGATATTACACCAACGTGCAACCACAATAATCCCCTTCTCTTTCGAGGTGGGGTGACAATTACACAAGCAACGTCCAAACCTCCCCTAGTTACACTTCAAACCCTATTAGCTATGTAAGGATGGAGGAGGTTGATCAACCGTTAAACATTCAAAATGATCAACCCAATGCAAACCACGTTGTTATCACAAATGGAATAGGTTCTTACCATAGAGTCTTGTCAAAACCTCACATTTCCATGCAATCAAAAAGGATGATCTGTTCACACGAATAGCTAGTCCTCTTTGTCAGATAGATGAGTCTTTGAATAGAATGAAGGCTTCAACCTCTGAGATTTTGAATACCTATCCTAAGATTCTTACTTCTGAGGAAGACAAGAATTATAACACTGAACAATTCATAACAGGTATCATGAGCCTCCTCAACCAAACCCTACGCCACATGCACCCCAACAAAGGACTCAATCCTCTCCCAACGATCTCATTTCTACTTTAGTAGGGAGGATTAAAGAACTAGAAAGTGCCTAGACTTCACAACCAACACATGGAGTAGGACAGAACATGGGGTATCTAGTTGACAACAAAGGATACATCCCTTCAAATGAACAACCAACACAATATCTTGTACAACAAGGTTATTAGATTCATTCAAATCCAGGTGATCTCCTCACAGGGTTAGACACACTGGGGATGGGTCCTCATTATTCACAAGCTTATCCTACGTAAGGGCTGGTTGGGAGTGCATTCTTGAATGCCAAAGACAACAGAAATGCGACATTGCTGGTTTTACACCCGCTAGTCCATATCTTGGTACTATCCCACCTTACATGCATATGTATTCAAAAGCTCCTCAGATGGATGCATATACCATTCCTACTCCCTACATGCCATATCAAGGGACCCAATATGTTCCCATTAATGATTATAATGTAGTTTATCCAACTCCTTCTCCTCCACCTCCTCATCAAGGATCTTCAATAGTGGAATCTTACGCAATGGGTACATACACTGAGTACTTAAAGGAGCCTCTTGACTTCACCATACGTGGTGTCATGCTTCCACGCCCATTGTCGGATCTTCCAAAATTTAAGGGAGAAGGAGGCCCAAACACTCATATCAAGGCTGCACTCACTGCTATCGGGTGTTACTTCCTTGGGATGATGTAGTGGCTAAGATATTTACAAAGAATCTTGAAGGAATCGTGACTGGATTGGTATTACCGTATTCCGAGGCTTCTATACATTCCTTCAAACAACTCATTTCCGAGTTCATGAAAGCATTCAACATGAACAAGTTGTTGCGTACATGGCGTAGGGTGTTCCTGCATATTAGACAGGAGCAGAATGAATATACAACCCATTTCATCTAGAGATGGCGCCAAGTTCTTTATTCCTCTGCAAGTGCACCCAACATGGACTGGATGGAACTTTGTGATCTTTTCCTTCACTCACTCAATCGAGAGACTAAGAGGTCCAAAATTTCCTTTCTGCGGTTATGAGGAAGCATCAGGGAGCACTTCGGATTGATCAAGCCTCTATAGATAGTGGGCATAAGACCTATGGTCCCAATGGGAAATTGGTATCCCCAAATCAAAATAATGCAAATTATCAAAACAATGGTGCCAACAACCAAGGACCTAAAGGTGTGAATCGCAATCATGGTGCTACCACGAATAGTGCTATTGATCAAGCCAAGAACGTTGGTTTTCCAAACAACGAAAACACTAACAACAATAATAACTCGGGAAATCCAAGAGGACCAAACACTGTGTCATTTGTCAACACGGTCAATGTAAATCGTCTACCATAAAAACAAAATCAAATGCAAGGCCCAAACCAGTATCAAAACTCGCCATGGGCAATGAATCATGGTTATAAAAACCAATTTCAAAACTACAACCAAGGTTATAATCAACAACAAAAACACACTTATCAAAGGCCAAGAGATTATGACCCTAACCTATATTGTGGTTTCCATAAGGTTTGAGGTCATGACAATAGGACTTTCCGCGATTGAAAAAAATTCTACAAAGACTTCCCGAAAACCAAAGGCAACTCTTTGTAGACATGTTCCTAGCAAATCCTAAAACAAACTCACAATCTGACTATATAGGACCTGTAGCTCCTCAGAACGCTAATGTGAGCATATTTCGAGATCCGCTCCCTACACATCTTGAAAATTTCAAGGTGAATTCACAAAACACAAACAAAGGCATTCTTATAGGAAACAATGACCATGAAGCCTCAACTTCCAATAACTCTTGGGTCACTCCTAACCTTGGTTCAAACGATAATACAAAAATCTTGGGATTAGTTGAGCTAGAGGTTAAGTGTGAAATTAATGCAACAACCCAGACAAAGGAGTACGTTTCACAACCCCTACCTCGATATTTCCTTCCCACAAGATGACATTCCTACAATCGCAAAACCAGTAGGAGCCTATGATTTAATATCGGATTTGAATAAGACCTTTTCTCACATTTTGTTTCTAGATTTGTTAAAGAATTCACCTGCGCATCACTTTGCTTTGCTCACTACACTAGGTCTTGGTCATCTAATCCATGTTACGCCACCTTCCAACACTCAAATAAATCATATTGACTTTGACATACATCCTCCGAGACAAAATGATAGGGATATTGGGTTTGTTTTCGATATAGACAAGATGCCATCTGATGTTGAAATTGCCTAAGAGGTGATCCTGCCTTATTTTTACAAGTTTGGGTTTATAAAAATTGCATTAAGAGAGCCATGATTGCCGACGGGCTACTTGTAAATGTGGTTCCTTTCTCTTTCTTACAAAAGTTGGGATATGGGGAGACAAATTGTTCCTCTACAAGAAACATGTTATGGGGGTACGATAGTCTTAAAGCGACCTCGATTGGAACCATAGTTCTTCCAGTCACACTTGGTCCAAAAACCATCTTGACGGAGTTTTACATTATCGACAGGGAAACAAGTTATAACATGATCCTCGGAGACCCTGGATTCATCGAATGAAGGCTATCCCTTCTACCCTATTCCAGGAGATTAGATTCCTCCATTTGGGGAAGGTCTTCATCGCTCAAGGGGATCCTAAGCCCTTTGATATACACTTAGAAAACCTCAAGAAGAAGAAAGGATTCCATACGAGTATGAAATTCCTACGAATCAATTGAACAAACCACCTCCAACAAAAGAGTTAGTCCTAGTCACCTAGACGTTCCAAAGGTTGAAGTCATTGACCCAAAAACATTTGAGGTGACAAAGACAGATAAGGGTAAATCAATATCTGTGAAACAAAGTGTCCACTAAGACTACAACAGAATTATGAAACTCTTAGAGAGTGATGATCCGATCTTCCTCCCATTTGAACCACATGGAATGGGTAGTCTTCTCGGTTTAACATCTCTTCCCTCCGATGACCTAGGTCTAGGTGTAAACATGATAGAATTAACAAACAAAGAAGGGAAATTTGAGATTGAAACGATGCCCATCAAAACCATCTTTGAGGGTTGTTCTATTCTAAACCCCGATTTCAACCCATGTGCGTTTGAAACTAAGTTTTCCATATCCATGGGGCAAGGCCTCATCATTCAGCAAGTGTCACAAATAAACACAACGCTCCACATAGGAAACAAGGCCAAGCAACATAGTCATGCTCACCCACACACCATGTCTCAAGAACGTGACAAGGAGGTACACGAATGCCTCTCTTAGAAAAATGAGTTTAATGATTGGACATATACACTTCCAAGAAAGGGTTGTAAGTTTAGACTCAGAATGCTAGGCCCTTGTCAAAAGAATGGAAATTTTGAGGATCATGGTTCTCCGTTGTGTACTTTTAGGGGTGAAGAATTTGATATTCGTCAACTTTCTTCACCTTAGACATCATGACATGTAGTTTCACCCGCATTTTCATATGTACATTATTGCATCTGCATTGCACTTTGTCATCCACCAGCCATTTTGTAAAAGTGTGATCAAGGAGCTTATTCTTATAGCAATTCCTAAAAACTTCTTAAAATATTGGCAAAACATTCAAATCATGTCTCTTCAAACCTTCATAATATCATCAATTGTTTCTGAATCACTTATCAATCCAAACAAGATAAGACAAAGTTTTGATGGTAACCATACCAAGGCCTGCATACTTGGTTCTACTTTTGGTCTCTTCTTAGGTTAGGTGTCTTTTGTTCATGGTCTGTTCTAGAAGCTTCATGGTGTCACATCTATCCCATATACATCTCCTTGGAAATAAGAGCATTCTAAAAATTTTCCCAAATAAGTAAATCAAATGCAAATTCACAAAAAAATTATTTTTACACATTTCTTTGCCCTACCAACCTTCGAGTGTTGAGCATGCATCTCTTACTGGTGATGTAGGGTTGGGAAAGGAGAGAAATGCCCTTACTTGTCTGTTCCTTGTCCATGGTGATAAGCCCACGCTTCCTTCTGGTAGCATGGGGCAAGGCGTAGGGGGTCTCTTTGATAAACTTGAAAGTTACAAATTAGTCAAACATTGTGAAATCATAAATAAAAAACAAAGTGAGTTCGATGTCAAAAATTCCAAGAGAGTTCAAAACCTGAAAACAAGATTTTGTCAACCAAGTGGCCATATGCGGATCCAAGTCTAGATAAACTACAAAGCAATTAACATTCTAAACTATGAGGTAGCTTGAGTAGGGGAAAGTTGTAGCGTCCCAATTTGGTTCTACCAAACCTTTGTCTTTCTCTCATCACTGCCATTCAAAAAATTTCATAGCTTGTGCCCTTTCTAGCTCTTGGTGTTGAGCCCTCACATCTTACTAGTTGTGTGGGGTTAGGAGTGGGGTAAGTACATCTATTTATCATATCATTGTATCATCATGTTTTATCAAGAAAATATGAAGTACCGAAGATTGCAAAAGAAGCTAATTTTAAAATCACATTGTGTTCACATCATCATATATCAACATTATGAAATACAAAAAGAAATCATTTTGTTATCATTTCACATCCATTGCATACATTCTAAAAAGCATAGAAAAATGGAAATTCTAAATATCTAGAGTACACATGAGAGATAAGCCAAAAGAGAGTCATCTTGATACTGATGGAATACCAAACCAAAAATAGAGTTTGTATATATCATAAGTAGATCAAGTTTGTATACAATGTCTTCATGCGCTAGGCATGGTCAAAATACTTGCAATGAGCCCGAAAATATACAAAAAAATCATATAATGTCAAAAACGGTATGAAAGCAATAAAGGCTCAATGGCCTATCAATCCCTATGGGATCCCTTGGATGGTGTGTGATCGCATCTAGGGCTCCTGCTACAGCTACGATGGCATTGAAAATGGATTGAATGGTGTGAGTGCTCGTGGTGGCACCCGCTACCCATAGCCTCACTTGTGAGAATGGCTTCACCTCATTAGGTGCTCAGCAATCTCGTATCCAGCTACTTGGGTACGAAGAGAGGTCACTATCTTTGCCACCTTCCAGATGGGAGAGAATACATGGGTATGTTGGCCAAAGGCTAAGGGTTGTCTGAATCCACAGTCAACTCGGCCCGAGTCTTCCCCGAGGGGATCAATAGAGTATCCATGCACACCCGACGAATGAGTTCTCGCCACTCGTGTGTAGATCTTCAAAAAAATGAGAGATATAAAGAGCTAGAAGATCATAGAATGCAAGTCAAAAGGAGAATACTAAGCTAACATGCAAAACCAATAGACAAAATCGAGAAAGGATTATCAAACATACTAGGGTCTCCAGGCATCCATGTGGGATCAGTGGTTGTTATTGCAGTCTTCTTGGTGGGTCAGCAGAGCCTCGTCAAATCCATAGGCGTGATGTTGTCCAATCACAGACTCATCATCCTCTCTAAGTGTCTCCTCCGAGACCAAGTGTCTCTCTCTCTCTATGCTCACCTCCTCCTGCACTACTCTGAGAATCTCCTGAGTATCATGCCACTCAGGGTCACTCTCCGCTCCCTCCGAAGGTCCTACCCCCTCATCCTCCTCTCCGACAGACTCCCCCACTATATCACCTCCAGTATCCTCCTCGAGTCGGATTCTAAATCAATCAGCTCATCCTCCTCCCCACTACGGTAGGAGCATCCATGCAATCCGAAGTAAAGGTGCTCTAGAGGCACCAGTGCTGTCGATCTTTGAACCACACGCCTAACTTGCAATAGGAATGCCATGAGTAATCTGTTAACGTGAAATTCCCGAGGTGTGGGACCTTGCAAAATGGGAAAGCTCTCCAGTTGAAGGTTGGTTCCTTATTCCTCTGTTTAGGTGCATACGTAGAAACTTGCGGAGGATCATTCTTAATCCTAATCTAAACTTTACCAAGGAGACAATGATAGAAGGAATACAAAAATTAAAAAAAAAAGCTAAACTACAAGGTGATGCACGAAAGGAATGATGAACACTTATTTTGCTAATAGACACAAACCAACAAAATGCATACAATAAACAAGCACAGATAGCCAGATATATAATGGGAGACCAGATGAAAGCAAAAGAGACAAGAGAGGATCTAAAATCGATCACAGACGTGTTTTATTGCTCTATAGATTGATATAGTCCATTACTGAAAGTAGTCGAGGACAAAACGTATGTAATGCAATTTTGATAGAAGGCACGAACCCCACCCCCTTTGCTAGAAGGAGGAGGGCCTACAAAACAAAGAATGTCCAACCCTTTACAATGAATCTTGCCCCGTATTTATAGATTCAACTTGAAAGAAGAAAAAGAGAGAGAGTGGGAAAATCAAGGTTGAAGTTCAACCACCATTGTTAATGCCTCTGATGAAATCTCTCCCCCAAAATCCATCTTTTTTGCATCAATCCTTGGTTCGATGCCTTGAAGGAAGAGGAAATGGAAAACAGATCAAATCTGATCTGGTTGTTGAGGCAAGAAGATCCTGCATTGAAATCTCGAAGACATTTCCTCCATTTTCTTCACCTAACCTCCTCAAAATTAAAGTTTCAGACCTCCATGGCATGGGTGAGGCCGAGATCTTTCCAACGACATCAGATTTGCAATATTTCGAGCCTGAGTCGAAAGATATGCCCCTTCGAAGTTTGTATCGAGTCCGTACAGGAGGGGGAAAACAACTTGAAAAATGGGTCCCCTTTTGATATGGGACATGTGGCAGCTAGATTGGAACAAAAATTGGGCCTACGGTCCATAATTTATCTTTTTCCCCTTTCTTCGATTCCCGCTTTGGCTTTGACTCGGGCCCAAATGCTTGAAATTTTTCCTTGGGCGGAGTTGCGGGCCATTTTGCAACTTTTACCCTTTTGAGATAACAAGGGGAAAAGAACCAACCTTTTCCCCAACGGTCCACTTTCCCCAGGACATGCGTGCGTTCTAGCACTCATTTAGAAACCTTTTCTCTATTCACCCCTTGAAACAACGCCATACTGACACTTGGCATTCTCTGCTTACACCTTTATACTTAGCCAATTTTGAGGCCCTTTTCTATCCACCTTTTGACTCTGTTTTTCTATTATGTGGGATCATGGTCGATCCAATATTTGGCACAGGGTGAAATATGGATAACAATTTGGTGACTCACAGGGGTATCTTCTGCTAGATGAAAAGACCAATTGCCTTGTCATATCCGTTGGGCATGGAGTCATGAGTGATAGCTGCTACTGATCGAACTTTTAAAACTGACCCTTGGGCCACTTGGAAACCCATTAGAACTGAAACTGATCTTGACCAAATGCCAAGTCCAAACACTACATGAGAGCAACAAAAACAACACCACACTATATACAAAATTTGAAATCATACATGCTCCAAATGGAACATGCGAGCGTGCAAAAGCACTTAGGAGAAAAGCAATCTACACTACAACGACAAGACAATGTGCATAAGCACTTAGAGGAAAGAAAACTAAACTAATATGTACAGGGTGAGAACTCCCTTTTAGTAGCAATGCTTAAGATAGATCCCATTTACTTGGAATTCTGAACTCTTCACCCTCCAATGTAGACAATTGGAAAGCATTGCTACTTTTGCATCTTGTGATCATATAGGGGCCACTCTAGATGGCATCAAATTTGGAATGCCTTCCTGGTTTTGCTCGATCTGCATCCCATTTCAAAACCAGGTCTCCTTCCTGGAAGGTCCTTGCCTTTTCTTCTTGTCAAAGCATTTCTTGATTGAAGCCTGATTCTTCTCTATTGCTTGGAGAGCATGCTCTCTGGTTTCTTCTAATTCTATCAGCTCCACATACCTAGCCTCCATTGGTCCAAATTCAGACATCTCTAGTTGCTTCACGAGCTCCAATGTTGGCAACTCAAGTGATATAGGCAACATTGCCTCTTTCCCATAGATGAGCTTGAATGGAGAGCTACATGTAGATCTCTTGGGTGTTATTCTATCAGCCCATAAGGCCATTTTGAGCTTTGTGTGTCAGGTCTTCGATTCTCATCAAGAGTTCTTCTGATGATCTTTAGCAAGTTCTTGTTTGTGGACTCAACTTGGCCATTACCTTGAGGGTAATAGTTTGATGAAGTACTCAAATAAGTCCCATTCTTGACGGCCCATCCTGTGATCTTGGAACCTATAAATGCTAATGCATTATCTGATATGATGGTGGTTGGCACTCCAAATCTGGTCACTATCCCTTCATAGAAATCCAGGATACTAGACTCATTTGCTTCCTTGAGTGCCACTTGCCTCGGTCCATTTGGTGAAATAATCTATCACTGTCAGGATCCATTTGTGACCTTGGCTTGAGTTTGGATTGATGACTCCAATGAAGTCCAATCCCCATTGCATGAAAGGTTGGTCGATTGAGATTGGGTGCAATGGAAGTGTTGCTAGCCTTTCCTTGCCTTTGAAGAATGCACAATTCTTGCACCTTTTGATCCATGTGTAGCAGTCACTAAACACTCTGGGCCAATAATATCCTACTTTCATGATTTTGAGTGTTGTCACTCTTGGAGAAAATGGCCTCCAGTTACTTCAACATGGAATTCTTGTAGCACTCTCTCCACCTGATCTGCCCCAATGCATCTCAACAGAATGCCATTGATGTCCCTCTTGAACAAGACACCATCAATAAGAACATATGGGATGGCTTGTAGCCTAAAATGCCTTCTTTTTTCTTTACTCATCCCATGAGGACACATGCTGTTCGAAGGAAGTGCACCATGTCTTGGGTCCAACAAGGAGCAGGTACATCATCTCTCCCTTCTTGATCATCTTGTAGAACAAAAACAACCTCCTTTTCACTTTATCTGTTTCATCTTGTTGACCTGAGGCTAGTTGTTCACATAACCCCTTCCCACGGACCAGCTTGGTGACCTTGATCTCAATGTCATATTCCATGACACAAGTGATCCATCCTGCACACTTCTCATTCAAGTCCTTGCTGAGAAGGAATTCTTTAACTCCCATGGGAGACCAATAGTTGGATTTTGTTGTTTGAAACCAAATGCTTAAACTTCTTCAATCCTCGATTACCACCAGGACCTACCTCTCAATGAAGGAGTACCTTACCTCATAATCTTCCAGACTTTAGGCTGAAGAAAGCAATTGGTTGTTTTGTACTTTCTTTGTTCTGTTGCACCAAGATTGCAAAAATTGTGTCATTTACCACCAAAGGCATACAATATGAAGTCTTTGGAAAAATATGGGTTCACAAGAGTTGGGGCTTGTGATATGGCTTCTTTGATAGCCTCAAAACTTGCTTTTCCTTTAGTTGTCCACCTGAATGTTAAGCTCTTCTTCAGCATCAACGTTATTGGCTTAACAAGGGCACAAAGTTTGGAACAAACCTACGACAAAATTGATTTTTCCCAAGAAGCTTTGAAGAGCCTTCTTGTGACTTGGCAATGGTAATGCTCTTATTGCTTGAACTCTTTCCGGTCAATTGCCAATCCTTCCTTTGATACGATATGGCCTAGAAGCTTGCCTTCATGGGCCAAGAATATGCATTTTTGGGGTTCAGTGACACCCCAAAACTCCTGCATCATTGGAACACCTGCCTTAGATGGAAAAGGTGATCTTGCATTCTTGGAAAACATTGTAATGTCATCCAGATAGATCAACACTATTTTGTTGATCAGCCCCTTGAATGCCATATCCATTGCCCTCTGAAAAGTGGCTCCAGCGTTGGATAATCCAAATGGCATTTTCTTGTAGGCATAGGTGCCCCATTTGGTGTGAAAGTTGTTTTGAATTGATCATCTTCTTTCACCATGATCTGGTTGTACCCTGAGTAGCCATCTAGGAGGGAGAACCTTTCTGACCCAGACACTACTTGCAAGATCTGCTCCATTGAAGGGAGTGGGTAGTGGTCTTTGAGGGAGGCTTTGTTCAAATCCTTAAAGTCAACACACAGCTTGATTTCTCCATTTTTCTTTCTGACTGGGACCAGATTTGCAACCCAACTTGAGTGTTTAATTGGAAATATGATGCTTGCCTCTATCATCTTGTTCAACTCCTTCTTCATCAGAGGCTCAATATGTGGGTTGACTGGTCTCTGCTTACTTGATGGGCTGAGCAGCTGGATCTAGTTCTATTGTGTGTTGTGCTAGCTTTGGATTGAACCCCTTAGGTCTTCATAACTCCAAGCAAACACATCAGGGAATTCTTGGCAAAGTTGTATGAATTCATACCTTTCTTGTTTGGTGGCCACTTTGCCAATTTGAAGTGTTTTGTCTTCTCCAACTGGGATTGACTCTGAATCTTCTCCTTTGATCTGCATGTTAGCCTTCTCTTTTCTGAACTAATCATTAGGATTGAAAATAGATTCCAGTGTCACTAAGCCTTTGGGAAGCTTGTTTGTATGTAGTTGTACTATCGATTCTCGTATTGCTGCTCTAGTATGCTCTGGTTTATAGCTGAGAATTCAACTTCTTCTTGTAGAAAGTTAATGATCTGTGATCATTCTCAAACACCTGCCAGCATGTATTATTATTTGGCACTGTTGGCCTCACAACCACATGGATATGCGGTTGTTCTTTGTCCCTCTTGATGTTGTCAACCACATCAAACGTTGCTCCAACTACTGCAAGTCTATCAGCAACTTCATTCTCCTTCTTGGGTATGGACACAATACTGAAGGCCTCAAAATCCTCCATGAGATCCCATATCCTACTCTTGTAGTTTTTGAGCAGGTCATTTTTGACAACATTAAGTCCTCTGACTTGATTGGCAACTAGTTCACTATCACCGAATACTTGCAAGTTCTTGATTCCCAACTTCCTTGCCCAATGAAGACCTTGGACTAAAGCCTCATATTCAACAGTGTTATTTGAGCAAGAGAAACTAGGAATCGAAGGCTGAATAATATCTCATACCTCTGGGGACACAATCATGGCTCCTCCTCCAGCTCCTTGTCTACTCCTTGAGCCATCAAAGAACAATTGCCATACCTCATTGTCATCCTTGTATTCTGGCTTGATTAGGTCAGGAAGAGGTTGATTCTCTTCATGTAGGTAGTAGACACCCAGTTCAGATTCCTCCATCTCCTTATAGGGGTCAAAAGCATGTTTTTGTTGGCCCACTCATCTAGGGTCAAGTCTGGGATACATCCCACCTTGGTATCTATTTCATTAGTGTTTAGGAGGTCTTCTTGATCAAAAGTTGAGTAGTTGGCATTGATTGGGCTAGGCACATAGGATTCAATATGATAATCAACAATAGGTTCATATGATTGTGGCCTTCGCCCCATACCTTGTCCTAAAGAGCATATGTGACCAATCAACAGATAGGTAGCCTCCAATTTTGGCAGTGAAGTCTCTGAGACAGACACAAAGCAAAATGTGGTGGCAAGGTCTATGATTGACACGTTTTGCAAAATAGTCACATTAGGGCAAGTGTGTAGAGTGAGACTCAGATCCTTGATAATTCCCACAGTAGTTATTGTTGTCCCATCTAATTGGACTACTCCTCTAGAGATGACCTCATATTGGAGACCCAACTGATCAACTATTTGTTTGGGCATCACAGAACTACTGCCCCAGAATCAATCATACAATTATGCACTAATTTGTCTCCAATAATCAATGAGACATAGAAGGGAGGAGGTCTCAGGTTTTTACCTTGTTGTTCTCCATGGTTCCTCCCAGGCTGAACTGCATTGGTAAGCACTCTTTCTTGCTTGGTTAGGGGGTTGATTTGAACTTGACCAATTTTGCATGGCGGTCTGCAACAGATCCCTCTACCTGGAATGGCCAGTGACTCCCATAGTGAAATGTTCACACTTGTCCTTTTCATCTACTCAATAATATTGAATGTGTTGTCCTTTTTTGCCCCTTCCCAGACACATTTCTTTCTTGCACATGGGTTGTTACAACCGGTGCTTGACTAGGTTTGGGAGGTGGCTTGGATTGGTTCTGTATGTTTGGAGTTGCACTTGGAACACCAGGACCTTGTGGAGTGATGGAAGATTGAGGGTCACCTGAATTCAGTGGTTGGCCCTCTCCAATACTTCTCTTTTTGGACCGTGTATTGGCAGCTACACTTTGAGAAGGGAATTGATTCATCCCACAAAGTCTTTGGCTCTGCAGTTGATAAGCATAGTCTCGTTTGGGGGCCACCTTGTTGAGCTCCTTGTTGTTGATCTTCCTCTTGGCCAGGTTCTTGTGGCACCATACTAGTTTGCACCATCAAGGCCTGATTTAGAGCACCATTAAAGCACGTTGATTGGTTGTGTGGTTGATTGCATGGAAAACACCAATCATATTCATGTGCCATATTGTTCTGTGTTGGGAACCAATGCCCTTGATGTTGAAGTTGTGTTAGGATCATACGACTTGAAAGGTCTAGCAGCTTGGGGTTGTCCTTGGTTCTGGCTCTGGTTTATAGGTCTGAGGTGGTGGCCTATTTTGCAATATTTGGGGTCTGGCTTGATATTGAGCCTGGGGCTGGTATGGCCTGGAACTCTGAGCTTGTTGTCTTTTGATGGTCACTAGCTCATTCCCAAAGTTCTGAAGTTGCTTCATCACCACTTCCTGAAACTCTTTAGAGGTATTAGATGATGAAGTGGAAGCTTCAGCTGAGCTTTGACTCCTGGGGGTGGGTATAGGAGCTAATGTAGGTGCTTGGCTAGTATCTGGGCTTCCTAACTTAGGGTACAGAGGCATGGATGGCCTAGGAGTGATTTTCCAGCTTGAATCAAATGGTTCTCAGCCCCTATGGAGAGGCTATAGGCTATAGGTAATGTAGTGCCCCCATGACTGAATCATCAGAGAAATATCATAGAATTTAAAGCCCTAAGAAAGTATAAGAAGGCACCTTCATTAGTGGGCTTTACTGTTGTTGGAATCCTATCCCAGGTCCACTTTGGAATCTGAGGTTGAAGTCTGTCAGTTGCTCGTTCGGGCTCTCTTGATTGTTGTTAGTTGCTCCAACAAAGACAAGTTATCACCTTTTTCCCCAAACTAATTGTGAAGGGTCATGCACAACTGGTTCCAGTTCTGGATAGAGCCTGCTTCAAGACTCTTGAACCATTGTGAAGCTTTCCCTTTGAATGAAGAGGTGAGAAGCTTGACTGCAATGTCCATCTCATGGATCTCGTGGATTGTATAGACATTTGCAATATCTTGGACATGGTCACCAAGAGAAGTTTGATTTTCCCTAGTGAAATGTGGGATGCTCTTTAATGCTGCAATCGGAACTGGGTTTTGTGCATTCAAGGTGAGTGGACTACTGTTGCAGTGAAGTTGACATATGGATTTGGTTGTGCCATTCTGATTGGCCTAAGAATCCTTGCAGACTGAAAGAAAGGCCTTGCAGGTGGAGGTGTTGACAAGGTTTTCTTGGTGGAGATGGAGACCTCTGAATTCTTCTTCCTCTCCTTTCTCTTCCTGGGGATAGATGCAAGTATTCAAATATACCTTCTTTCCTTGCTCTAGACCGGGTTTTTCTCATGAATCTCCCAAGCTTGGGCTGCTGAAACCAGTAGATTTGTTTCTTTTGGAGTCGCCAGATGTATAATTTTAAGGCTTCTTAAAAGCCAGAATCACAACAAGTGTACATCAATCCCTACTGTAATAAGATGGAGACTTCTTAGTCCCACCAGATGTGCAAAACTATTAACGTGAAATCACAACACCCCCAAATGAGTTCTACAGTCTACTTTTTCTAAGGCAGAGTCATTTGGTGTGATTACGTAACATTGAACTTTCCCCAAGGTGTGGGACCTTGCAAAATGGGAAAGCTCTCTCAGTTGAAGGTTGGTTCCTTATTCCTCTGTTTAGGTGCATACGTAGAAACTTGTAGAGGATTTGTTCTTAATCCTAATCTAAACTTTACCAAGGAGACATGGATAGAAGGAATACAAAAATTAAAAAAACAAAGCTAAACTACGAGGTGATGCACCAAAGGAATGATGAACACTTATTTTGCTAATAGACACAAACCAACAAAATGCATACAATAAACAAGCACAGATAGCCAGATATATAATGGGAGACCAGATGAAAGCAAAAGAGACAAGAGAGGATCTAAAATCGATCACAGATGTGTTTTATTGCTCTGTAGATTGATACAGTCCATTACAAAGTAGCCAAGAGGTAGAAACGTAATGCAATTTTGATAGAAGGCATGAACCCCACAAATCCCTTTGCTAGAAGGAGGAGGGAGCCTGCAAAACAAAGAATGTCCAACCCTTTACAATGAATCCTGCCCCCGTATTTATAGATTCAACCTGAAAGAAGAAAAGAGAGAGAAGTGGGAAAATCAGTTGAAGTTCAACCACCGTTGTTAATGCCTCTGATGAAATCTCTCCCCAAATCCATCTTTACTACATCAATCCTTGGTTCGGCCTTGAAGGAAGAGGAAATGGTGAAACAGATCAAATCTGATCTTGGTTGTTGAGGCAAGAAGATCCTGCATTGAAAATCCCAAAGATGTTTCCTCCATTTTCTTCACCTAACCTCCTCAAAATTAAAGTTTCAGACCTCCATGGCATGGGTGAGGCCGAGATCTTTCCAACGGCATCAGATTTGCAATATTTTGAGCCCTGAGTCGAAAGATATGCCCCTTGAAGTTTGTATCGGGTTCGTATAGGAGGGCGGGAAAACAACTTGAAAAATGGGTCCCCTTTTGATATGGGACACGTGGCAGCCATATTGGAACAAAAATCGGGCCTACGGTCCAATTTATCTTTTGCCCCTTTCTTCCGATTCCCGCTTTGGCTTTGACTCGGGCCCAGATGCTTGACTTTTTCCTTGGGTGGAGTTGCGGGCCATTTTGCAACTTTTACCCCTTTTGAGATAACAAGGGGCAAAGAACCAAATTTTCCCGACGGTCCACTTTCCCCTGGGACACGTGGCAGTCTAGCGCTCATTTAGAAACCTTTTCTCTATTCACCCCTTGAAACAGCGCCATACTGACACTTGGCATTCTCTGCTTACACCTTTATACTTAGCCAATTTTGAGGCCCTTATACCCTGCCATATCCTGGTAGGGTTTGGCGCCTTGTCTGCTTTGTAGTCAAGGAGACCACTGGGCGATGTGGTGTCCGAGCACCGACATACCTATCCATTTGGCTAATGGCGAACAACCCCAGGATTGATACTTGAACCCCCCGCCATAGGGACGAAAAACTCATAAACCCAACTCATAACCAAAATAGGGTGGCTCAAATATTGTCCATGCAATCAACAACTATGTACAAATCGTGGTACGCAGTCCCCCTGAATATATGCTCCCCGAAGCATACTTACGACCATGAGCCTTGATCTGTGCAATGATGGGGGCCCAACAGTATAAAAGTGTATCTCCTCCCTTGTCCCCGACTAGTCTCGAGGACAAGATACCCATGATGGCTCTCTAAAGGATAGGAATGGGAGTAGTAGCAATGGACCAAACCTTCATTCCCTTCTTCAAGCCAGATGAGACAATGGCGTCTCCCATATACATGGCCCATTGTGTCATCACGGCCCTGGACCCCACTATCTCCAATGTCAGTCTCCTACCAAGTACCGAGAGTCCAAGGATGCGGTATACATCCTCCAGAGTGATAGTCCACTCACCCCTAACACCTAGAAATTGGAAAGTGTTCCATCTGCATCCCAATAAGAGAACAAGTCACACAAAATGTGACTAGCAGGAGCAACATGGGGCACCCGTGCTATCCGCCAAATGCCCACCCTCTGAAGAAGATTGGACTCATACTTGGGTCACCTGATCGTAATCTCAGAAGCCAATTACACTATCTCTCTCTCTGCTCCAACGTATGTACTCCACCTTCTTTTGCATCCACCAAAACATGAGAAAAGAGCAAGTTAGTAATGTACATCACATGATAAGCTCATAAAAAACATAGCAAAACATTGAAAACACAAAAAAATCAAGTTAAGGAGCATTTTAGACATTCTGTTCAAAATCGCCGCCTCTATCCTATCAAGTGGCATCCCCATGACCAGTCGCCCTTTCTGGGCGGTAGTCCCGACATGATTTCCCAAAACGTGCCCTTAAGCCCTAAAAATGCTTTAAAATGACAAAATTGACCATTTCTAGCAAAATAAAAGAATGCCCTATGGGTGCCCCCTAAGGACTCATTTGAAACAATAAAATTTGAAAATGTCCCCCTAGGTGAACTTTTCAACATTTTAATATTTAGGGCACAAAAAGACAAAAGAGGAAATAACTAACCCGAGACGCACCGGCCGATCTCCCACTCATGGAGGCATGATCACTATCTTGCAACGATCATTTCGGTTGTCTTTGCGTAAACGGTCAACGTAGGTCCATAGCTCCAAATTCACCGAATCAACAATGCACAAATGAATTGAAAAAAATGAGTTTGTTTCAATATATATATATATATATATATATATATATATATATATATATATATATAATTTTAAATTTGTTTTGAGTGTATGTGTTCACAGGGCTGGAGCGTTGGCGCAGGTATATTTCTACATCCCCGCACAAATGGTAAGTCCTCTTGTCGTTTTGATTTAGTGTTTATTTTTCAATGTTTTATCTATCTGCACTTGAGTTTTCTTTTCCTCTTGCAGCGGCGGCGGAGCTTGGATGGCAATGTTTCACACACAAAGCGTGTCAAGTATAGCTTCTAACTCCCCATTTCGAGAACACCATATTCGGACTCTATGTTTTACGCTTTTTCATGGCTAAGACGCTTCTCCGAGGGGGCAATATGTACACACCCAAAATTGCACGTGCTACATTATCGGGAAAATAGTTACAAGAATCCCCAATGATGATTCAAAATCCTTTCAAGAAGGTGTTCGAGTTCCAAAGCCCATTCACAGTATATATTTTTAGCCTAGATGGCCTTACTCAGCTTTTCCATGCATTTTTCCATCTCCTGCTTCTTTTCTCGCATTTGTTTTGGCCTTGATTACCAGCCAGGGCCGCCCCTACTGGGAGGCGATTCACTAACCACCGCCCAAGCAGGGCGGCGGTCCTGAAACCGCTGCCTTGCACATGGTGGCGGTCTTGCTCACTTTTTCCATATTCTTCATGCGTGTTTTGACATGCGGCGATTCACTTAAGTTTGCTTTTAGAACACATCGTGAGCCAAATTGGCTAAAAATAGCTTTGTTTGCTTGGTTCTCCTTGCTCCTATTTTAAATAAGATTTAATTAGTTGGAACTCCTCTTTCTTGCCTTGTGCATGAAGGCACCTCCCATCATCCATTCCTATATATTCCATGCTTGTATTCAAGCAAAAGGGGGCTTGAGAATTTTGTATGTCTTGTATTGTTGTGCTGCCATAATCTTGCTAGGAATTGCATAGCCAAGCTCAGATCTCTTGTGTTGTCTCTCTTCTACTTGCATTGCATCCAGATTGCTTTCAAGCTACCATTTGCTCAAGCACCATCCTCTTGTTGTTGTTCTTTGCATTCCCAATCCTTTGGACTCACATGAACACTCAAAGAATGAAAGGAAAGAACTGAGGGGATAGATACTGATACTACTGGATTTGCCAAGGTTCTTGCTCTTCTAGGTTGGAGTTGTGTATTTGTTTGCTTTGTTCATCAAATTGTCAATTACGAATTGTTAATTTCAATTGCATATCAAATAGAGTAGAAATCAAGTTATTTTAATGTCAAGTAATTAGTTAATTTCCAAGAGGGTTTGAATCTTTCATAGCAATCCCCGGTGACGGATCCTCTTCTTCCCATCCATGTGGATCTGAAGGAGAGAATATCTGTAGGAGATTGTCTACATATCATGGATTAATTGGAAAAGTTTTTGTTTTAGTTTCAATACACTCAACACATGCGAATAACCACACCAGGTTATTTTGCTTGTTTAGTTTTAGTATAGAAGTAGATTTAATTATTTAGAATAGAAGAGAATTGTTGTTTGTGATTGTAATATTTCAGTTTTGTGATTTGTTTAGATTAGTTTTCCTTCAACCGTAGTATAGATTGTTAATTTCATTCAGTTTACATGGACACTTCAAACTAGTTTAACACTTAGATCCAAATTATGCAAACGGACCATAGGGAATTTACACTACCCGTTCATAGACTCTAAATCTCCCCTTTGTCAAATTGGCTACCAAGAGATCACACTACCATATCTTAGTCACTAATCCTCCTATTGTTAGCCACACACATTCAACATCGGATGCTCCAACACGACCTCGGGGGTCGAGTGCGGTTGAAGATCACGTGTTCATTTTCATCCGTACAAGGTACCCGCCTCTTTATAGATGAAGATCTAACTCCGATACAGCTTGGAAGAAAGAAGGAAAGAATGGGAAAAGGTGGTAGCAATAAGAAATGAAGGAAAGGAAGCATGGTTATATAGAGGGAAAGCCCAATTTGGCGTAAGAAATGCACATAATAAATAGGGATTCGGGCCCCTCCCAGGACCATCTTACTTTGGTTAGTTGGAATTGTAGAGGCTATCCTTGGAGGAGGGGTCCCGGGTTGGGGCCCATAGCGGAGGGTAGAGACATCATTGTACTTGTAGAGACACATGAACATGAAGGCTGCAGAGTACCAAACTTTACAAGATATGAGAAGGTATCGATTTGGAATGAGTTGGTAGAGAATGGAAAAGGACATGGCAGAGTGACAATGTTAGTAAGGGAAGCATGGAAAGGCATCATCAAGGAAGAAAAGAAGGATCTGAATAATCAATACATATGGTTGAAATTGACCAACAAGGAAACCACTCTTTTTCTCGCAACTTGTTACTTTGCTCCATATGGATCTAAAACCTACAAGAAGAGGAACATGGATAGAGAGGACCCTTTCGGAGCTTTGAAAAGGGACATAGCTGAGTTTTGCAACAAATGAGAGGTCATTCTATTAGGTGACTTTAATGCTAGGACAACTAATAACCAATCTCTTTACTTTGGGAAAGAAGAGGAATGGAATAACAATCCTCTATGGCTAAAAGAAGGCGAAAGAACAGAAAATGGGAATGGATCTCACAAGACATTAAAGGTGGTGTTTCTCATTTTGGGGCTGAATTATTAGGTCTATGCAGCTTACATGATTTGATCATATGTAATGGTATAAAGACATGGCCAAATTTAGGAAACATCACATGTCAAACCTACAACGGTCAAAGTGTTGTAGACTATGCCATATGCTCGCAAAACATTATGTCTTGGATATTGGAGGTTGAGGTAGGAAGTTGTCCTACATAAATATAATCAAATCATAACTTAATTCATGTGAAGATTAGTATGCAAAACAAGGACCAACAAAAGGAGAGCCTTCACCGAACAAAAAGCAGTGTATCAAAGCAAAATCCTTGTGAATCGGGAGAACCAAGTCATCTTTGAATGTATGATTGCAAAACAATTCACGGGAAATGCGGGATATTGACAACTCCAACAAAGGAAAATACATGCTCAATAGTGGTGAGAAGTTAATGACTATAATACACAATGCGCCAAGGAGTGCAAGCAAGCTAGAGCCGGAGAAGTGTTAAAAACAATTTTCCAACAAACCCATGGTTTAATGAAGAATGCAAAGCTGCGAAAAGAAGGTTAAGTGCTTCCGTAAAAGAGAAAATAGATGCAAAGTTTATAAAAAGTTAGTGAGAAACAAAAAGGAAGAGTACATGAGAGGTAGGAGGGAGGAGCTGATTTCCATGGGGAAGAATAATCCGAGAGGTTTTTGGAGAGAGCTTCAGCAAACTAGAACTACAATAGAGAATAATATCACACCACTCAGTGGCTAGAATATGCAAAAATGTTGTATGAAAGAAGTAATGACTTGTCGCCTCTTCCTTATGTTATTGAAAATAGGGACAAACTCTTCTCCACGAAAGACATCAATGAAAGGATCAAAAGATTAGCATGGGGCAAGGCTCTGGACATAGATGGTCTACAAGTGAAATTCTTAAATTGGGGTGTAGAAGATCTTGCTCCACACATTACAAATATTGAATGTGAATACTTATCTTGTTACAATATAATTACAACCTTTTTTATAATCAGTTTTACTATCAGGAGCTAGTTAGACGCCACTAACCTATTCTAAATCTAGGCTTTGGAACCCTATATCTCATATAAAGTGTTGAGTATCATCTTACTAATTACATGTCTCTAGAAATTTACAACCTCAAGGTGTGTGTCTTTTGTATGGCCCCTCTCATTGTCCTAGTCTAGATTACCCATTATAGAGATACAAAGAGGATATTTCATTAGGCCATTCTTTATTTGCATACACTTTAGTGAACCCAACATAATAAGTCAGCTTTACATTTCCCGAACCCTTCCTAAATCATTCCTAGATCTTCCTAAATCTTTCATAAATCACATCATGATCATGTCATCACCTTTTAGTGAGCCTCAACCCATTTATATGCCATATGCGATTATCCTTTCTCCCTCTTGCATCCACTATTAATTTCAATCATTTGTGTTGCTCTTTTTTCAATCACAATCAACACCACTATTGGATGCAATATGGTCCAAATAAGAGAACTAGATCATATGCTTCTCTTTAAGAGCTTGGATATTGGGAACATGGTCACTCTTCACAAAGATGGTTCCCTTGTTCTAATACCGCAAACCAAGATGCCTATGGAACTAAACTCCTATAAAACCAATTTAGATCCTCTTATTAAATCTCCTAATACTCTCTTTAACAACTTCATTAGGGACCCTTCTTGTCACAAAAATCCCCCTGATCTCAGCTCTTCTCCTAATCCTTCAATCCAGTGAATCCATCTTCAAATCGGATAAATCATACTACATGCAAGGCAGGAACTAATAAATATGCAGTCAAGTAATTTCCAATTTGAAATTTCTCAAAATAAGAATCATTATCAATGAACAGTACAGCATGTGTTAATTGTAAAATGTAAATGAATTTGATTGGTTACTACATATGTAACTAATAGCAAACTGAATGCATCTATTAGCCTGCCTTTCACAGGGACTGAAAAATTATTGCAATTATTTAAATATCATATGTAATCAGAATTCTGAAAGTCCTCTACTGCTGCTATGTTCTTAAATGGATCATTGGATGGATGCAAAAATATATGTATAAAACTATACAAGCTTATTTGATGATGTGAAAATTTGTAAAATATGATTTAGTTATTATTTTATAGCCCCTTGTGCATAAACTATACATTTGTTTTCTTCATCAAAGTGCTATTTCTACACGTTTCTTGTGCTCTCATTAACACTGAAAATCAGCATCGATGTTTCTAATGGTGGAATATGTTTTTATTATCCTTCTAAAAAATTGTTGGTGCATTCACGAGTTCCAAAACATCCCCAAGAGTTCAAAGTACACGAAGAATTTACAATGACTAATAACTATTATCAAGGCCACCGTAAGTATGGTTGCTTTGAATGCCAACTTGAAAGAAAACTGTGGCTCCTTATAAGGAATATGACATGTCGCATACTCAAGCTAAAAATGATGTTTGTTATCAAACCTTGATTAAGAATCCAAAAATGAAACATTTTTTTATGGCTTCTTTCTTCTCACTTTCTGAATAAATTAATTTAATGCAACTATTAATCTCCAACCGTATTTGGAGATCATCATCTCGTTGCATCTGTAAACCAAGGGCAGGTCAACTTTTTTTGGGCCCCCTTTAAAGATTGAACTTTGAATTAATTCAAGTTTTTTTTTCCATTATATGAATATTGCTTCCTGGATAGTACATAACAATGATGAATTTCCTAATGAATCTCTTGAGTTGGATTTAGAAACTTAAGAATGGAACTTAAATAATCACTACATCTTTTAATTCCTGTTTTGGGCTATTTAGAGTTTGCAAAATCTTAACGTAAAATTTTAGACCTTTGGCATTTTTTTCATATATTTGTGGATCTCCACCATTTGAATTTTCACAAATAAATAACAATCCTTAATGCTACATGTTTGATCGCTCTTTGTTTAAAAGCCCTTTAAATGTCATTATGAGGTGTTCATCTATTGTATCCTTTTAAGTTTTTCTTCCTAGTGCAATTCCTTGAGCTGCAAAGCATTAGTAAAAACTTTATTTGAAAGTTGACTCTACTAACCTTCAACCATATTCGATATAATGTGCCAGTATTTTTGTCTTGTAAATTTATCTTGCATGGAAGAGGGTGTTAAGACTCGCTTGGTGATTTGACTCTGAGTTTAGATGTGCTTATCTTATATCATATATTTATTCTAATATTATTTTTATAGCTTCAATCAGTAATTCTGTCTAAGAAATTTAATTTATTTCTCCAATTTGCTATGGTGTGAAAGGGCCGGATAATATTTAACTTGTTCTCTTACCAATGTAAGATTGTCAGCACCCCCAATACCTACACAAACAACAAAATTCACAGAACACTAAAAAATAAGCTCAAAGGTGTTACACAGAGAACTGTTACCAAGCCGCACCTGAAGAAGAGTGCTCCTCAATGTTCATCGCTATCAATAATTTGTGTTGCAAACCAAATCATTTGCCAGCCTATCCCCATTAAACCATTTAGTAAACAAACAATATTTTAGTAATGGATCAATATAGATCTTAGTACCAAAGAGACTCCAATAGCAATAGCTCAATATGGAGCTTATCTTTGAAGGACAACAATTACAACTTAATACAAAGCTTAGCTCTGAATGACATCAAATCACAGCTCGGTACCGAGCTTTCCCCAAAGAAATTTACTTGGCTCCATTCAGAGCTTAGCCCCAAACAAATTTACTTGGCTCCATTCAGAGCTTAGCCCCAAACAACTCAAATCCCATACTTGCCTCGAAAATAAGTATGCTAAGCTACTAGCAAGTACAATAGCATTTAATACAGTCTCCAATAGTATATTACAACATCCGTATAGGTCAACTTTCTCTTAGTCTAGTCAACAACAAATCTCTGAACTGTTACAATAATTTACAGGTCAGACTTGGTGTTAAAAAAAGTCAAAGTTACAGTCCGCATACCTCGGCAATGCAGAGCAGTGCTAATTATTGTCAGCACTTGGCAGTCAACTACAAGTCAAAACAAGAGAAAACAAATTTAAGAATATCTTACTGATGTTATCCATCAACTTGCTGATGCCATACAGTCTTTTCATGGTAAAACCTGAGTCAATGTATTTCCCTAAACCAATCCAGTTACTGTGATGAGCATTCGATATCCTATTACAAGACTCCTTACCAATTATAACAGCTCGAAGTTAAATTTGCATGATTATTTTGTATTGGTAGAGTTCAAAATTATATTAATAAATTGCACTTTACTCCACTATAAAGTAAGCAAACTGCAGGCTAGTGACAAAAAAGGCCTGCTTTTCAGGTAAAATAATTTCTGCAACAAATTTACAAACAACAGTGCTATAAGTCAATACAAGAGGTCCCACTTGAAGGATCATCTTATGTCCATCATAATATGATTAGTAAATAAGACCATTTTGTGTTTGCCAAATATGCAGTTTTCTTACTGCAATTCTTTATGAAAACTTAAGAGATCCCCATCTCTTGCTTCTTTGGCAGAGTTTGAATATTGTGTTATTTATCGAGTTTCAGTGTTCTGTAATAAAATGTCACATATAAATGCAACATAATTTTAATAAAATGCTACAAATTATTTCAATAACATTAATGGCAATGTTCGATGAAATGCTCAATATCGAAAGCACTGCCTATGTCATGCTCTCTGCCTTTGTAACTAAAACACTAGTCAAAAGACTGTCATGCCAGTTTTACAGCAAAATAACTTTGAGGATCATATATTTGCTATACTCTTACAAAGATATGGAGCACTTACAATGTAATCTTGCATCGCAATGCCTTCAGTTATTTCCAAACAATACGCATATGATCATCACAGGATTGTATTTGCAGCTGCTCGGTAACATTTGCATTTTGTGATGGAAAGAATAAAATGTCATACCTGGCATCCCTAAAGTGATATGGTGTCAATCTTTCACAAGTTGAGGCACACCAACTATAATTGTGTAAAACAGCAAAAGAAAAATCGATGACAAATTTTTGCTACCACCATATCTGGACCATCTTCCAACTGACATGGCATACAAATTGGCTTTATAATATGCATTAAAAAGAACCCCAATACAAGAATCAAACATTTGCACATCATATAAAAAATTGGCGAGCAGCTGTGTGAACATGAAAGTGCCCACAAACAGTAATGGAACACAATAACTACAAAATTGTCGAAGGCATGTAAGAGGAGCTTGCTTGAAAGATAGGCATCAAAAGAATCCATTGACAATGCTTTTGAAAGCCTTCAGGCACAAGAATTAGATCCTGCTTTCTATAAGGATCGGGTAAAATGAATAAATGTCATTGTAAGGTTACAACTCATGTCTGCTGCTGCAATCATCAGATATAGTCTCTTCTGATGAAACTTCATTGTGATTACTCAAGTCATCATCTTGATTGAGTCTACAAGGATCGGTATGTGTTTTGCTTGAAGAATCACCACTATCAGTTCTACCTATACTTTCATTATCATGTACCACTGAGGAATTCAAAGCTTTTGCTGTTGAGGAACGGGCACTTTCTAAGGTTGATGCCATCCTATGCTGACTTAACCCCGAAACTTCACCCACTCCAGTCAAATCAAAAGCCTCTGTATCTGGTTCCTAGATGAGGCAAACTCAGGAGCACAAGGAGAGGTTTCTGTGCAGGGCACATCTGCAATTGCTGAAGAGGATGCCTCCGTTACTGTAACCTTCTGAATGTTTGGTATTGGCAAACGAGAATTTAAAGATGGGGTGCTTTCATAACTTGTGGGCATCCCTGCTTTTGAATCAACGCTTATTAACATGGTGGTTAAAGGCATACAACAGTTTGACTGTTGAAAACATTCAGGCAATGGAAATTTGGCTGCCACACAAGGATTTGTAAGTGCACCAGGCTGGATTGTAATTGGAACAGGAGGAAGACCAACTTTAGACTCCATCCATGAATATATAGGTACTGAAGCCCTAGAGGAAATCTGGTTGTGGGAGCTCGTCGTGACTATGTTTGGAAGCATGTTGTTAACCATCTGTTCACTGGGACCAATCTGTGAAGGCCTATCACTATGCTTTCGATGTTTTTTCTTTTTCTTTAGTTTTCTACGTAGATTTTTTGGTGGAGAGGGTGGTGGTCCAGGCAACACAAAAGGAGAGAGAATCTGCTTGCCGTCTCCGTAAAGTAAATTTACTGCATTAGCAACAGCAGTAATTGTTGGAGGCAAAACTGGTTCTGCTGGTCGAGAAGGTATTTTAAAGGCTTCCCTCAGCCAATGAGGTAAATTGTTTGTGACAGAAGAGCCACGAGGACCTTCGTCCTCGTTAAAAATGGGTGGCCGTGACGTGCGAAGACTGTCTCTTGACTTTTTCTTTTCCATGCCCCAGTTATCACATCTTCGATCAAGGTTCAAACAAATGCATCATGTGGTCTACAGTCAGATGCATGATGTGCAGTTTCTGCAGACAAGGCCCCAAAGTTAATTTGGTAGTCACGCAGCTTATTCAGTGACTTGTCCAGATAACTTGGTAATTTCAAATACTTTATTGGGTCAGTCAATTCTTTCTGTGGCATACAAGCTGCCTCCCTTTCACAATTTGCTTGATTGTTTTCAACATTCCAACTGCTTCTACTTCCACCTATCTTGACATTGGACCTATGTTCATCTCTCCTGCTAGCTTCAAAATCATATTCTTTTAAGCACTTTCCAGATTGCAAGGTTGGCGAAGACCCAAAACAAAAGGTTTCCCGCCTGCAGGGTACACTGGAAAGGATGACTCTGGATGCATCTTCCCAGATAATGAAAACCTGTCCACTCCATCTGCCAGTTGCTTTCCATGATCCCTAGATGAGATCCTCCCCATACCTCCTCCATCTCCAGCAGCCATCTCCCGAGCAAACCTGCCTTACTGGAAGAAAAATCTCCTTTGAAGGGTGGTACGGGAGGAGTTTGTTCGCTCATCAAATTAAATGGTGACCATTTAGCACAATTCTTTCCTTCATTGCTGTCAAGCCAAGGGGACCTTGTAGCTGAAAAATCACCATGTGCTGACATTTTTTCTGTGATGCGACTTTGCACTCTAGAAGGGACCCCATGGTCAATGCTAAAGTTAGAGAGTTTGTTCCCAACCGACACACTTCTGAATGGCCCATCCATGTGACCTATAACCGTTTCCTGCCTCGCAGGTCTCAGAGGTGGTGGTCCACCAAACATTTTTGACTGTTCACTCTCCCATCGATCAGCAAGATCTTCCACAGTTCGGACTTTTGAAAACCTAAGTTTAGTATCTTGCAACATTGCATCCCAATTACCCCTACCATGCCTTCGTACTCCAGTCCACAAGGCATCCAATTCATCCTCAGTCCAGGGTTCCAAGGACTCCCATTTTTATGGGAGTGCACTGCATACTCATCCCACCGGTTAGTTGTGCCTGAGCTCATTCTGATAGTATCCGTATGCCTATTACCAATAGTACCAGATGAGCCCATATCTCTGGCATATGAAATATAACCAGAAGTTATCCCATATGCAGATGTCACTACTCCCCTTGCAGGGACAGCTGGTTTCTGATTATGCATTGCTTCATTTCGGTGTGACCTCATATTAGTTACTGATGTGACAACTGGCAGATCTTGTAATGGATCATACAAATTTTCGATGTTCAAAGATGATGAAAACTTTGGGAACACGTGATGATGTGTGGTAGTTTTAACAGTTGGCAATTGTGACTGACGCTTTTCATCTAAAGGAGTATGCAGCACAGGAGCTTTCCCATGAGAGACAGACTTGCTAATGTCCGCAGTGGTATGCAGATATGGAACTCTCCCAGAAAGGAAACCTGATGGCGAGACAACCTGGTTAGCAGCAACATTGGATGGTGCCTGTATATCATATTATCACACAATTTAATTATTTAAATAGCAGTAATAAGGAAAAGGCCTCACAAAATAGAAAATTTTCCCGTACTATATATACTATAGTCTTACCCTATATAATTTTATCTTTTTGTCATCATTTATTTGAGTTATTTCTTTGAATATGTCAGATACTTAAAATATTACCCATTCAAAAAGGTAAGAAAAGACAGTTTCCTATTCAAACAGCAAGGAAAAAGAAAATACAGAGAGAGTGACACTTACCCAAATAAAAGAAGAACGAATTTCTTGTCCAAGGTTCTTGAATTGTTGCTGCTGACTATCAACAGGTTTTGCTAAAGAATTGTGCAAGCTAGTAGAAACTTCACCTATTCCATGCTTATAAAGCATTTTTCCTTCATCTCCTCCCTGCCCGACGAGAATGGATTCACTGGAATCTCTGGTGTAAGAAAGGGACCAAGAATTTGTGTGTTTTTCGCTTGAGATTCTGAAACTTTTGGCCCTCTGCCACTCACAGCACTCTCTTCTTGTGAAACTTTCTTGATGGCTGATTTTGGCGAGAAGTTGTAGTTTTGTATGTTTTCAGGAACTGTTTCTAGAAAACATTTCCAGCCTATACCAGCCTGTGAGGTCTGCATTGACTCCACTGAAGTATAAGAATTTAATGGGATTTTGTCCATTACTAATGATTGCCCACTGGACAATGGCAAAATTGGATTATGATTTTCCAGTTTACTGTTGTTCAATATTGTATTTGAACTTTGAAACCCAGATGATGATGTAATACATTGCTCCACTCGAGGATGAGAGCTTGTACTTTCTTGTTTACACAGTCCTTCCTCTTTATCCTTGGCATCTGCTTTTTTAATCACAGTAGGATTTATGTCACTCGAATGCTTCGGTGGAAGACTACAATACAAATCAATACCTTGGCAATGACCATTACCTATAAACGTTCCAGATCTCTCTCCACTGCCTTCAGCTGTACAAGTTATTTCAGAAACTTTAGTCTCTGCATGTTGCTCCCCTGTTCGTGAAACTTCAGGTTGAGTGTATCTAACAAGCATCCCTGCACCTGGATATGATCTGTACCCATAATTATTCAGAAGAAAACCCTCCAACTCCTGTCTCTGGGCAATACGTTCTTTCTGTCGAGCTCGAAGCTTTGCTCTGTTAATACCATAGGAAATGATTGTCAGGACCAATCAACATAGTAATACACATTCTCAAGTATCAAAAATAACATATTCATACAAAATCGCATTGCTCAAAAATGCAGGTTACTGAAACAAAATTGACTGGAAATGTTAAAACTTACAGTTTATTTTTTAGTGCTCGACCTGCTGGAGTATAGTTAGGTTCACAATCATCATTGTCTTCATTTCCACTCTATTCACAGATAAATCACAAATGAATATGGTGGCCAGATACTCAATTAAATATACATACACCAACAGAAAGAAAACATTTGCAAGCTCAGAACAAGAAGCAAGGAATATTGTGGCTCGGGTTTGTGGTCTAGACTCTACTAGCAAGATGCAAGGTGATACAAACTAATTTACCACAAAGACACAGGTTCAAACCCCCAGACAGGTGCACAAAATGCCAGGTGCAACTCATATGAGATTTCGACGACATAAAACACCCCTAATAGCACATCTGCTTAGATGGAATAGCTGGTATGTAATCAGAATTTCCAAACGAAAGAATAAAGCATGGATACACTCATTTTAATCTATTTTAACTAGTACTGAAGGATATTTATATTTTGGTTCCTAAAAGGCCTAAAACAATCCCAACGTGAAGCTACAAATATGCTGGATGACATTTTCAGAAATGAAACCAAAGATACTTAGCCCTTTGCATTCTGCAGTAACTCGCATGTAATTCTTTTGGAAGGGGTTGCAACACAACTTTTCCAAGATATGATTCCTCATTTATTTGTACAAACAATAAATATTAATGGTATATAAATGACAGAATTTTGTATCTTCTGTACTAATTCTTTAACTTAAAATTGTTCCTGGTTGACCACAATGGCAATTAGTCCCAACATTTTTAGATTCTATTAGTCAGCCACCAACAACATATTAAGCAACAACTACTGCAAATTGAATTTCCCAGTAGGATGTTGCTGACCAACCTTGGTTGTTAGCAGCAACCCATATTCCTCAATTGTTAACACTTAACAGGATACCCCCATGACCTAGACTATCATCCAGAAGATTTCAGGGAATTTGCGGTTAAAGAAAGTATATTAATGTCCACAAATGACCAAAAGAAGGTCAATGGAATTCGAGAATACATCGTATGCAAATCAAGTGAATAAAGCAGTTGCAGGGTACAGCAAATTGAATAAATAAAATAAAATAATTTATCAGGCAACTGTACATTCTGGTAATGGAATAGTAACTTGACATGAGAACAAAATAACCAGAAAAAACAATATGCAGAGTGCCTAGTACACGATAAGAAAATATTCAAGCAATAAAAGAATCCAAATAAATGTTAAAAGTAATGACTACTCACGAAGAGAAAATTACCTCGAGCATAAATCATATCCAATCAACTTGCAGCAAATAGATAAGTCAGTCACCTGGAGACATGGAGGTCGTGGATACAGATAGAAGGATAAGGGCACCATTGTGAATGAGGATATGTTAGTAAATGAATAAGAGTGTGGCTATATTATAGATAAATATAGTTACCAAAAGAGCGGGTGTGGAGGCAGGTACGTGGTCCTTGCCCCTATGATGGAATCTCCTGGTGACCATGAGAAAAGCTAATTGAAGTAACAACCATTAATGTATAAATGTGTGGTGGAAGAGTATAAATGTACGGCAGTGTTCTTTTGCTTAAGAACCCAGGCATAGACGATTCAGGCGTACCCGAGGTGAACCCAGCTTTTCAATACTATTTTTCTCAAAAAGTTTTTATTTTTGACAGTTGACTTAAAAACAAAAAACATAAAAATAACCCAAAATCCTTATAATATTGTATATTATGTGGTTAATTTGAGTAGAAAATTTATATCTCTAATATTTATATATATTTTTGCAGAGGCATACCCAAGGCAAAAGAATTGTCATACCATACCCGAACCCAAACCCAAATTGAAACACGTAGTCATTTTGGTTTCTCAACTTCTGGTGGTAAAAATCTATGGGAATGCTCTGGCTCTTTGTATTATGTACTTGCATTTGAATCCATTTGGAATTCTCAGATTCTGGTGGTGGCTGAACATGGGGATCATTTACAACAAAATGCTACACTACTTGCAGAAATATAATCACATACCATAAATGCCTCAAAGATAATAGAAAGAACGATAGCTTTATTCAACAAGGTAGTGTATGGTAGAATGCAATGCTTGGGTACAGGAGGACCTGTCACAACAGCACCCATACCCTGACTTCTGACTTACTGTCAGTTAAGACAGCTGTCAAATCCAACGTATATAGCCAAAAAGTAATTAATAATTTAATACACTATCCATGCTAACAATACAATAATTACAAGACAGAATTAAAGATTTTTCTTATTCATACATTCATCATAATACTTAATGACAACATAACCAACTACAAGGACCTCATTGCTCCTCTGAATTTTCAATTTGAGTAGGAGTGTCTTTGGGTTTTTGGCTCTCAGCAGTGGCATAAACCAAATGTCAATCTTGCTTATATACATTGGAAAAAGTATATAGGTGCAGAAATCAATGGGAAGGAGAAGAATCTCACAGCTCAAGAAAGGATGGTTCACATAAAGTTAAATGTGAGCAGCAGATGGAAAACACCTATACAAGAGTGGGTAAGAGAGGGCATGCGTAATATGTAACACGGAGAATAGAGACAAAGAGGCGTTTCATCATTGGATGCCCTTTCAACAATGACATTCGGACCAGCTATGTGGAAACTTTAAGTGTGGACTGCATGTGGGAACTTCTCAAAGGGACAAAATTAAAACTTGGAGAATTTTTTATCCAAACCAATAGAAAATGGACAACTTAATAAGGAAGTAATGTTCCCTAAATTTTTAGCCCCTTTAATAGGGTGATGTTGACACATTTGAGGACCAATACACCATTTGGTTTTTTTATCCCATTTTTTTCAATGGGGATAACACACTAGATCATGCCCTCTCGAACCCCCCGCACCCCCTCCCCCTTGCTTTCTCATTGTCATCAATCTTTGATTCTAATTAGTGCACTGAAGATGTTTGAAGGTACTTTGATGTCTCATCACATCATTGACTCCATCCGAATTTTCAAGGGCTTCTAGAGTGCTTGGACATCTTAACTCACTCCATGGTCAAAGAACAATCATTTTATCATCATATGTCATGGTTCAAGAGCCGACACAAATGTACAATGAATGTAATTGGGTTCATGTTCTATGGTATTGGCATGTCAAATGTTGTATTGGAGTCTTCCATGGCTTAGAATCAAAAATTATGTCCTATCACCTATGTCATGTCATGTCATGTGTTCATAAAGACTTACTCGCCCAATGGATAAGGAAATGTGGGTCCCACACCAAAGTATATTAATATTTGTATAGTATTTTAAATTAACTCGTCGTGGAATTAATTTATTAGATTGTGCAAGCATTTGTAAATCATGTAATTAGAAGTGGACCCAACATTAAGTCAAAAATTATTTACACATTGTAATTTATAATTAATCCATTAATTGGGTTAATTAAAAGAGATCCACATGTTTATTGGTTCAAGAGATTTTAAATGTTGGACGTATGATGGTGACTTACATTGTGATGTTGAGTTTAAAAGTCCCTGATGAGGTTAAGTATTGGAAGTAGGTAGATAACTATTTATACATGTTTTGTATTAAAAGACATGAATTACAATGAACTAGGGTTCTTCTCCGTGTCTTAATAAACAATTTTTAGGTTCTTGCTTTTGTGAATGGCATGTGCAGAGTACGTAGTAAACATCTTTATGATGAAATTTAGTTTTTCATTCCATATCAAAATCAAGTATATTATTTCTTGAAGTAAAATTTATTTCCGTAATTAATTGCAGCTTCATGTAGTTCTTTGAATTTTGAAGGACTTCGTGCTATTAGGGTTTGAGTGGTGGGCTTTGGATCACCTGCATGTAGCCATGGGAGACTGCACTTTCCAGGGTATTACCTGTTTGTAGCATATATGCATTATCCACACATTTGCATTCGCAGTTGATCAAAAGAAGGAAATCCTTTTAATTTTTACCTGCCTCCCTGTAGAGCCCCATGTTTTGTAGGGGAAACATTTCAGAATTGAAACATGGAACTGCAAGTGGCTGGGAAATGTCCCAGAAATGCCCGGCATGTGCCGCTTCTGGCACATTTCCGGCTGTTTCTGGCAGCAGTTTTTCAACAATAAAAAAAAAACTTTAAAAAAAAAATTATTTATTAAAAAAACAAACTAATACTTACCTCGCCCATCCTTAACCCATCCCCTAACCATATTCAAACACAAAACAAAAGCATGTTGAATGCTTTGAACTTTCATGAACACTATATTTTTCAAGTGTTTTATCTTTTATGGACTAAAATGAGTATCATGCATTTTTATTTATAATTATAATCTTTGTAATTTATTGTATGGCCATTTCTGTCCTGTTTCATTTCCAAGGGTTTTTGAAAAAATGTCATTTCCACGTTTCGGATCCATTTCCCTTTTTTTTCCTGGCTGTTTAGATTTACCTTTTCCTTGGGTTTCATAAGTGGTCTTCTACATTGATTCTGCAAAAAGGTCTCCCAATTTCCATCCTTTTCACAATTGTCCTTTTCGTACTTTTGGGTTAAAAGTACAAAAACCCCATTCATGTTACAAGAGAAGCAGTCCATCTCAAATGCAAAGGGGGTTGCCTGTCCCATATGATTTCCCCAGCTATGGCAGGTTTTGTAACCGTCCCTTGGGCTTAACTTAGTTAAATTTACAAAAAGCTTTAGTGACAAAATTATATGCTAAAAAGGCTCATGGATATAATTACAGTCATTTAATTTCTAACAAAGATCTAATGAATATTAATTTTGTGCATTGTTTTTCAGCTTTTGTGCAGCATCCTTAGGAGATTTTGAAAATTCCAGAATTTTTAGTTCAGGCATGGAATCATAAAGATTGTGCTCTCTTTTAAATGGCACTGGTGTTTGTGGCTGCAGAATGTATTGTTTTCTAGCAGCCATCATTTATTAATAAAGCAGTCTGTAACTTTATTGGGTTTGTGTGTAGGCTTGTTGTCCTCCACAAACTTTGAGCTTAGATTTGTGCAGGGCAGCTTGCGGTTTCCTGAATTTTCTGAATATCATCCCTGGTTTTGTAATTGGAGCCACGATGTGCCCAAAGTGTTTCTTGGGTTGCAGTATAGCTAAATTTTCTTTGTTTCTCTTCAATGAGGGCTTTTGATTTGCTAATATGTGGCCAGGGGTTGCCATCCATGTTCCATGCTCTGTTTACAACTTTACATCCTGTGATCCTGGTGCTTTATTTTGTGTCATGTGCTGTCATCTTGCACATGACATTTTGTAAAAATCTGCACACTTACTGACTTGGCAATAAAGTATTTTCTTTTCTAGGAAGACAAGTCAATGATAAATTAGAATTTGAAATATTGAAATGTAAAAATAATTACTATATTTTCATAGCTTCTGCTCTAGCTTTTCTTTCTTGCATGTGCTCCATACACTTTCCTTACCATGAATGCTTAGGTATCTAATATTGTTAATTATGATATTCTTCTCTTCAATCCAACTCTTCTTGAGCCTTAAATTGCATTCTTTATCATTGGGATATGATGATCCCATTGAGTGGATATCTCCTCCACACACAAGCCAGAGTTTTATACAACTATTAGATGATTTTGCAGTTAGCATTAATCCAATAACCATACAGGTAGTATAGAGCATGGCCTCACATCCATCTCCCAGCAGCCTTCTACCTCCTACAGGCTGGGGAGTGAAACCATAGGACGAGTAGGAGATGATGCCTCAATAAGGGAACTATTTATTATATGCCACAACACAGGATATAATACCTGTACAAAAACAAGTAAAAGTTGGAAACCAACGCTATCATACACTCTTATTTGATTTAATATATGGAAAGATAATTTTTGAATAAGAACATAATGTGTGGAATAAAAATTCACACTAAATATCTGCATCAAGGCTTGTTTACAACAAACAAGACAAATGATACCTCATTAGAAGCTTCCATAGTATGCTGGCCAATTGATTCCTTATATGATACAGCTTTCATAATCGCTTTCCACGGCCAAGAGCCGCTTCTTCTTCGCTTTGATACCTTTCCCATCTGCATAAAATGGCATAACTTACAACATTAATATTGATCCTACCATAAACCTTACAAAAAATGTATGGCATTTAATTTTGAAATACAAGCCAAGATTGGAAAACGGACTAATAAATGGCACTCATTTCCAAAGCATATACATTATTAAATCCGTCTTACAATTTATTCCAAATTGTCTTCTCAAATTTCCTCCACTACCAACGGATATTGAGAAGGTCTTCATCAAAATACAGCAGATTTTTTTATGGAAAGGCATGGCGAGTAAATTCAAGAACCTCGGAAAGATCCTCCATCAATATGATCTACTTTAATTAAGGATAAATATTCACATGCTAATATAGACAATCTGCCATATCCTACTTGGAGCACTCCATTGTCAAGAACTTGTTAGAATGTGGAGAGAGAAAGAATGAAGAAAGAATAGAATGTACAAAGAACAGATGAAGTGAAATTGGAATACACACATTATTCATTGTGTGTCCATCATTTTATTATGTGAAAGATGGTTACAAAGTGGTTGAAGTGGTTACAACCATTTATTAGCTAACATTTAACTAATATTACCATAATACTAATATATAAGCCTTATATTTTAATACTCCTCTTAAGGCTTACTCTATAGAACATATTGACAAAAGATTAAAATAACATAACCAAACAAGACCACACATTCTTCATAAGCTTTCCCTTTTGAAAACAATGCTTTGACCAAGTAGAACTCCATCAAGTTGCCTCCCGACCCTCGTAAAGGTGTAGTTCTCAAGCTGAATTCCCAAGTTCCCGGATTCCACCTCCCCGAACTCCCAAATTACAGAATCTCCCGAATTGTTGGACAACCATCCATACTGAGCTACTCCCACAATGCTCCATCAAGTTGTCTCATGACCCTCGTAAGGGTAAATTCCTGAGATTCACAGACTCCCGAACTATCTGGACAGCCATCCATGCCAAGTTTCACCTACACTGGATTCCTTCATGTCTTCAAAGTGTTGGGAATCTTTTTAAAATACGCATTCTCTATCAGTGAGTTCATCAATTTCAGCATCCGGTGGATTTTCAACAATGGCTATAATCGTTCTTCCTTCCATGTCATGTATTATTTTATTACAGTCTATATTCTGAATTTTTGACTTCAAGCAACAACAATAAAATATACTTTTGTATTCTGATTTTGACTCAGAAATTAATGCAGGAATTTTTAATGTCTGAATTGACTCAATTTGTTCAATGTCACAGTCATCTACAAAATTTATTTTGTGAGATTAAATGACTGGTGTACCTTTCGACCTGTACACTTTGAAATGCCCTTTTCGCCTCTGAAATTTGCAAATTCACTTGCTGTGAATTGGTGGAAATGGCAGCAGGTTTTGTGCCTTAAACAGGAATTCTGAGTCACATTTTACCTTTCTTAGCTGTACTTGTCCTAAAAATAACAAATCAAGCCTAAAACTTGCATGGTAAACTCATGTTATTTATTCTGCCCTATATGTCCCTCAGTTTCCAGTGATTCGTGACTGTATTTTCTTCCTTATTCTGCCCTAAATGTCCCTCGTTTTCCTGCAATTCGTGACTGTATTTTTGTGGCTATGTTGTGGCTGTTTTTTGCCTGAATCGCGACTGTATTCGCATGGGCTATTTGTGGCTGTTCAAACTGTTTTCTTTTTCTTTTTTTTTAATTTGGTTTTTGCCCTGTCAAAATCGTCCGCGACTGTATTTTCACGACTGCAACTGTATGATGGTGCCCTCAATTTGTCCGTGCCCTAGGTATTTGAAAAATGCAACTAAAAAACATGCCCTCGGGGTTTCAGCAACTGCAATGCCTTTGAAAATCAAAACGAAAATCTTTTGATTTCCTTCGATTCAAACTTTGTGCCCTAATGGAACTGATCTTCTTCTGTTCTCTTTCTCCTTGCTCGCCGTGATCTGATACCAATGTTAGAATATGCGAAGAGAGAAAGAATGAAGAAAGAATAGAATGTACAAAGAACGGATGAAGAGAAACCGGAATGCACACATTATTCATTGTGTGTCCGTCCTTTTATTATGTGAAAGATGGTTACAAAGTGGTTGAAGTGGTTACAACTGTTTATTAGTTAACACTTAGCTAATATTAACATAACGCTAATAAATAAGCATTATATTTTAATAGATGCCATATTGCCCCAGGAGGGTTTCAAGTTGTTGTCCAAGGGCTTCACTTGGAAAGTGGCAAATGGAAATGCAATAAAATTTTGGAGAGGATAGGAGGGCCACATGCCTCTGAGGGAAGCAAAATTCACAGAGCTACAGGCCTCTTTGCAGCAGCAAACATACATTCTTCTAAAAGATTAATTGTATTGTAATCCAGAAAGCCAACTGGTTTGGGATATAGAAAAGAAAAACAAGAAAAAACAAGAAGAGCCTTCTCAATTAAATCAACTTTTAAACCAATTTGAGGATAGAATCATTTTCAACTGCAACAGTTCAGATAACCTGTTATAGCCACAGCATCCTTCGGGTTAGGGCACACAGTTTCAACAACATTCCATATGCTTTCTCACAATGCTTAAATTTAGGATAGAAAATGGAGTAGACTTTTGCCCCTCCCCACCTGGCCCAAAATCAAAGGCTTCCTATGGTGGTTGTTTCACAGGTAATCTACCCACCACTGACAATCTGCAAAAGCAGGGATGACTAGGTCCTTATGTAAGTCCCAATTGCATCATGGCACTGAATCAATGGAACATCTTTTTTTCTATTCCTGTCATCTGGCCACAGAGATATGTAAAAGCATTACTGGATTATTTGGAAACTCCTGGGCAAAAATGGGCTCTTTGACGCATCCGACTCGCCTTTGGAAAGGAACAGATGGAGAAATTTTTGGCCAAGTCAGCCCCAAGTTTCATACTTCAAAACATCTGGTGAGAGAAAATCTCGTCTTTTTGAGAATGTTAGACACAATATACATCATATTTTGCATCATATCCACAATCAGATAGGTCCACAGCCCTTATCATGCATGAAGAAGTCAGGTAATTTTCATACAACTAGTATGATTGATTGGCACATTTGCCAAGGTATGGAGCATCCCTTTCCACAACTCTTGCATATACCTGGAAATTACACCAAATCAGTATTGCAAGTTACCTCTTAAGGGTTTCTTCAACTTTAACTTTGATGAAACTTCAAAGCACAATCCGGAACAGGCAGCTATCCAATCCGGGATTTCAAAGTTCATCCCATTCTTGGATACACATGATTCATAGGTCATCAAACAAATAATTTTGCAGAACTTGATACCCTGCATTAGGGAATACAGAAGGCAATTGACTGGGAAATCTCACTGCTAGTTATTGAGGGTGAATCCAAACTTGTCCTCAATTTCAATAGCAAAGTTTGGTCTTCCACTAGCAATTCATCTGCAAGTGGTCACTAGGAATGAAAATATGTAGCTACTCAGATCCAGCCAAACCTTCTCTTGCTTCAGGAATTTTTTATCCGGTATCAACCCCAACAACAAAAAAGAATAAAATATAACAAGCTATACTCTTACACATTTTAAAACAAGACATAACAAGTTCTAAACCATATAGCAAGATTAACTTAAAAATTTAGACATTTAATCTAAACACACAAGACTTTAGACTTATAAATTGATTTTCTAAATCAAGATAAATGACACTAAAACCAACAAATTAAACTCTATGAACTATAATTGTAATAGTGTAATTAATTATACTAACAATTGACAAGACACTATAAAAATATAAAAAGTAAACACCAAACTAAATGGACACTTCAACGCACATTCACATCCAACACGTGGCCTACAGCAGTATCATGCGGGACGCGTCTCCTCCAAAACCACGTGTCTGGGACATGGCGTCCTAGGGATGGCAAGATGGGGGAAATGTGCCCCCACGTTTCCGAAAGGGCGGGAAAGGAGGGTGCGTCCTTGAATATCAGGGGAAGTTTCGCAGCATCCCCCTTTTTTGGGACGTCAGGGCATCTTGAGGATGTTTGGTTTTTTTTTGGAAAAAATAACTTTTTTATTAATTTCTTTGTTGTTTTCTCTTTAAAACTGATTTTTAAATTGTACTCTTGTAGTATAAGATTGTTTTTGGAAGCCACTCATCTCTATTCGAAAAAAAAAAGTTTGTATGTATAAATCTAATTAAAATTCACTTTGGAAGCTCCAATAACTTAAAAAATTTGTATGTATATTTCTATATGAAGAGAAAGGTTGTGTAGATAATAAAAGCAGTAAGGCATAGATCAAAACGTTTACTGGTTAACCATAACCCGACTGTATTGTATTACAAAGACATACAAAAGAATCAAGAGTGATATATGAACATAGAAATTTTCGAGCACAAATGCACATGGTGGACTGTCACAGACTGCTATTCATAAAAAATTAAAAATTTATTTGCATATTTATAATTTTATATATTATTTTAATAGCCATCCCCCTGCTGTCCCGAAATTTTGGAAATTTTTAGCCGTCCCAGAAACTGTCCCCACATCCCACAATCTCGGAGTCTTAGGTAACATCGGACTGTAGATAGAGGCTGTGGTAGTGAAAGACATTATGCCAATGTGGCAAACGAAAAGTGCAGCAAACAATGAGACCGAACTTGGAGAAAAATCCCCACAAGGATGTCAGGATAGATCCAAGTGCCAAGCTGATACAAGAAAGGCCAATGCAGCATGAAATGTGGCAGATGAAATGCATTATGCATAGTTCTCAGTTCTGTAGCTAGGATACATGAATGGAAGTACAGATCGCGCTTTATAATCTTCACAAACTGATCAGATTTTGACCACTGAAAACCGAATCAAAGTAACTTTTTCCCAACCCAACTTTTGTAGATTTAGCTGCCTGAGAGAAGGTTTAGGCCAAACCTGATACTTATTAATCCGTTAAAAATACGAGATTTTATTGAACTTAAATCTACCAAGAATGCCTATAGAACTCAAGCGCTCAGAGCTTTAGAAACAAAAGATTTTCCATCAGCTGGGATAATAGCATAGCCATAATGCCCCTAAACCAATTTCGAGAAAACATAGCTTTCACAGGGTTTGACACAACCTGCTTTAATACCAAATGATAAATTTTGTTGAGCTGACAAAAATATAATATTAAGACTCAGTTTTCAAATTAGATAGGCCTAGGACATCCTATTTTCAAGATCAACAAGATCCATACAATCTCTCTCACGCCCTATGATATCTCAATCTTGATTCTATTCACGTGAATTGTTTAAAGTTTTAAACAACCCAACTCACTAACTACGTCAAATAATAACAACTAGTATATCACTAATAGATTTATTTCTGTTCATAATATATTTGCTCACCAATGTGAGCACTAACCCAAGGTATTCTTAACAAGCTTTCCTATGCATTTTGCAATTTCGAATTCCAATCAACAGTGAAGAAGTTATACCCCCAACAAGGTAAGCTACTGGTTTTTTTGCTATTTTACCCCAAAAAAATGCAAAACTCCCACCTAGATAATAAAATAGGATTCTAGTCACAAGATTAAAAAGACATTTAAAATGGATTAGTATCGAAATGAGAAACGTTTATTACAAGAGTGTAACAAGTTAATTATCAATCTTTAACAATTAAATCTTATGATATTTCTTTAAGTTTGATAATAAAGAAAACAATTGGTAATCTCCTTTGAACACAGAACTTTTAATTTACTCAAAGACTTTACCTTGTACGCAAAAGCTTGTCCCAATCATTCTCTTCTGTGCTGTTAGGACTGGTTTCAACCTTCTTCTGGTCTCCTTGAAGACCTGTTTCTCCAGAAATATTTGCACCCACATTACCACCCTCCTGATCCTCTGCCATTTCCTGTTCACTCCAATCTGAAGCCTGGAAAATTAAGGGAATAGATCATTAAGCAAACACACATACGCTTTAAAATAAGACAGCTAAGGTTCTTTTAAAGCATATAAACCTTAAGGAAAAAAGAAAAAAGTTGTAGTACTTCAACATTCAACACTTATTTTATTTTTCTCATTTCCATAATTTTTACTCTATCAAAATAAGGTACAAGACAGCAGCAAGACATACCGACAAACATAAGAGAAAATTGCATTAACATAAACATGCACATAAATTCCCAGTGTTGCAAGGGGACGCATCCCCTAGATTTTAGTGATGCCCTGGATGTTTCGGGAACTTGGGGGAACATCTCCTATTTTTTTAAAATCTTTCAAAAGTTTTCTGATGTTTTTAATTTTAAAAAGCTGTTATTTTTACCAAGAACATTAAATTATCATCTTAAAAGTACCTAAAATACAGTTTAAGACCCTTAATTTTATTGAATAAAGTTAAAATATTTATTAACTTTATTTATTATTTTAATAGCCATCCCCCTGCCGTCCCCAAAATTTGGGAAATTTTCTGCCATCCTAGAAACCCCGTCCTTGCATCCCTCCGTCTTTGAGACTTAGGCAACTATGTAAATTTCATCTTCTAGAAGATCATAGGTGATTTTTGGGCTTGCAAAAGTTCCATATTTCAGCCTTCAACTTTCGACATGATTGTGACGTCTTCTAGAAGATGATTCCTTTGTTACTGGGCCAATTTTTGTTGGGAATTCGACCTACCCAACCAGGATCTAAAGTAGATCTGATATTTATGAGAGATGAGAAACTGCAAATCTTAAAACAACACAATGAATGTTGAAGCACAAGATATAGACACAGGTGATTATCCTACCAAAATCCTTTCAGGTAAAAAAGCCAGCAACAAAAATCTTTCTTATGGCACTAACTTAAATCCAGCTTACAAGTACAAGAAGATCAACAAGACTCTGTTACATAGTACATCATTAGTCCATGCACAGAATCAGTGCAACTGTGCAACTACAATACTATGTGCTCATAACTCATATCATCATTACATCCTAGACACAATTTGTATTTATAGCATACAAAACCAACAATACAATAGTTGTTATAATTGTTTTCCTTAAATTCAAGAAGATCTACAAGACTCTGTTATGATACTACTTCATTAATCCATGCACAGAATCAGTGCAACTACAATACTATGTGCTCATAACTCATATCACCATTACATCCTAGACACGATTTGCATTTATAGCATACAGTGGCAAGAATAAATAGTTGTTACAAGTGTTTTCCTTAATTTACGCCTACAAAACTGCATGCTTTAAAGCAATCGATGAATTTACTGACAGAGAATCCCAAGATTCTCTCTAACTACCGCTTAGTCACCTTCAACATGTCGCTTTCACACCTCCAGCCTTCCATCCTAGTAAGAAAAATCTTGACAACACATTACAGCTACACTCCAATGTTGTGGAAATCCTTTGTGCACCATAATGCAGCTCCCAATGTGCACTATCACCACGCACAGTCCTGCCCACAACTTATAAATGCTTGCATACCTTCCAGAAACATATTGCACTAGCACCACACAATACTCATGTACACATACACCTACGCACAAGCATTGCATAAGCCTTCCTTACACAATAGTGTTCGCACACATGCTACCACGTCAAGTATTTCTACACAACACCACATACTGCGCAATAGACCTTGTGCAATCCCATGCAAAGTTCATACAGTCCCAACATTCTCCCACTTGTTTAAAACTTTGCATAAAAGGGAGAACAAATGCATTTTTCAACAAATGTGGGCATCCAAGCCCATGTTTTTCCTACACTAGGTAAACTTCTCAATAGCCATTGCCACCAATCCAATGCTCCTTTTCATGCAAAAATCTAAATATCCTTGTCACCACAATCCAATGTTCCTGGATTTGACATATCTCTACTGAGAACTCTTGCTGCATATGCAATGTCACGTCTTGTGCAAACCATTGCGTACATCAAGCTTCTCACTGCACTAGCATACAATGCCCGAACCATGTCCTTCAACTTCTCTTGTGCCTTTGGACATTGTGCAACAGAGAATTTCTAACCAACTATGGAAGGTTTGTTCAAAAGTTCATTGTCGTGCATCTTGAACCTTTCAACATCGTCTCAATATACTCAATTTGCCTTAACCTCAATTTCATGTTTACATGATCTCGTGTAATTTCCATGCCTAAAATGAACTTTGCAGCACCAAGATCCTTCGTGTCAAACTGCACAAACATCTGAGACTTCACCTGCTTGATTATTGCCTTGTAATTTCCAATCAGCAGCATGCCATCAATATAGAGCATTATGATAACAAAATTCTTCCTTCTTTGAGGTACACACAAGGCTCTCCCTCATTGCTGCACACAAGGCCAAGTTTGTGCACATAACCATCAAACTTTTAATTCCACATCCTTGGTGATTGTTTCAAGCCATACAAGGATTTCTTCAAGCGGTAGACCAAATCTTCTTTTCCTTTAATTATTAAACTTTCAGATTGCGTCATATAGATCTCTTCTTCAAGCACCCATGCAGAAATGTTGTTTAACATCCATTTGATCTACCTCCAAATCATATGCAACAACAATAGCTAAAAGAAATCTGATAGAAGTCAATTTTGCAACAAGAGAAAATACCTCACCAAAGTCAATCCCCTTGACTTGAGAGAATCCTTTTGCAACCAAGCAAGCCTTATGCTTCTCCAATTTACCTTGTGCATTGTATTTACTCTTGAAAACCCACTTGCAACCTACAGGCTTTCTTCTAGGAGGAAACTTTACCGGAACCCAAGTCTCAGTCTTATCTAGAAACTCAATCTCCTCTTCCATGGCTTTCTTCCAAAATGCACCCTCCTTCGACACAAAGGCTTAGAGCACCATTTTGAAATCATCACCATCAGTTATTGAAAGTAGGAATGCAAAATGAAAGTCTTCCGGACTATACCTCTATGGTACTTTCCACAGTCATTTTCATCTCCTTTGTACATGAGTCTAAGGTTCCTTTTCCTTTCGTGCCTCTTTATGCTCTAGGCCAACCCGCACTTTTCTTGTATCTTCAATGGCCACTCCTTTGAAAGTTCAAACTCAGCTTCATCGTTGGCACATCCTTCGTGCAAGAATTTGTTAGAAATATTTGTATTATTACTCACATGGGTGAGTTAATTATAGCTTGTTAATACGTTTGTTTGTTGTTATGTGAGTTATAACAACTCACATAAACATAGTACTTTGTTGCACTATTGTAGCACTTGGCTCCTTTTATTTAGGAGATGTACAAGCCTAATTAAATGTACTATTTTTTGCGTAATTAATTAATTCAGTGATTTTAATGTGTGCACAACTCTGACCAAATTTAGAGAATCCTCTTTAGTTCTCTAAAGACCACATTACGGCTATAGACCACCTTCTTTGTTTTGGGTTCCACAACTTTCTCACACCATTCCCATATCAAATGAAGACCCACTTCTCGGATGTATACTCAAGCTTTGTCCTCTTTTCTTTAGGAACATGTACAAATGCATCAGACCCAAAAACAATCACGTGTTTAATGGATGGTTTATAACCAGTCCAAGCTTCTTGTGGAGTCATATTCTCTAGTGTTGATTTGTAAGCGATTTACCAAATAACAAGTAATAATCATTGCCTCCACCCAAAACTTCTACTGCAAATGCACATCGTTGAGCATACTCAAAGCTTTGTCCATCATTGTCCTATTCATCTGCTCCGCAACTCTATTTTATTGTGGTGTACATGGAGTTGTCTTTTGTCTCTCAATTCCACATTGCTTGCAGAATTCCTCGAATTCCTTTGAACAAAATTCGACCATGTTATCTGTGTGTAACACTTTGATCTTCTGCTCCTAGTTCTCCATAAGGGCTTTGAACTCCTTGAATTTATTGAAAACTTTATATTTCTTTCAAAGAAAGTATATACAAGTTTTTTTTTTGAAAAATCATCTATGAATGACACATAGTACATGGCTTTCCCAAGTGATGGGACCTTCACTGGCCCGAACACATCATTGTGTATTACGTGTATGCAATGCTTGTGGCGAACTTCGCTTTGTTACGTTTGTCATACACATAATCTAAGTCACCGCATCCGAATTCATGGGGTATAAATTTTGTAAGATATTCATTACCAAAAAAATCGAGATAAAATTCATGTTTAAACTAACAAAAATATACTTGTATTTTAAAAAATATAAAATATAGATATATAAAATACAAATCTAATAAAAATATATAATAAAATGTAAAATATAAATATTATTTATAAAACGTAAATATAATAAAAATATAAAAAATAAAAGCTAAACTAAAAATAATTATAAAAAGCAAATCATATTTTTTGTAAGAGTTTTAAAACTATACACGGTGAGATATTGTAACATGTTCTATTAAAAAAACATCTCCAGACATCTCAACAACCGCGTAACTTATGGCACTAGAAGGCACCCACGACTTATGACACTTTGAAAGCCAACAACAAAGATCACATAAGCATCTATTAGCCCGAAACTTGGAATAATACCCGTCTCTTGAAATGTGGCATCGGTTTTAAACACATTGGGGCACAGGAGCTCCCAGGTCATGATATAACTTTGTTCCAGTCAAAACACAGTGGCTAGGTCAAAACGACCTTAGGAGCAACATATTTTTGAGTTTTTAACATGGTTTTGGTAGAGGGGAATTAAAATCGGCGAATTTGGATGAATTTCCTGCGTCGGCTTGATATTCAACAAATTTTAGAATTTTTCCTTTAAAATTGGCGAATGCGGTGACTAAGAACATAATGCTCGCATAAGTCAAAGTCCAGGACCATCAAACCATTTCACTATTCCTTTGGATTGGTACACACAACCTCTTTTTCCCACTATGACACAACCTTTCATGCCATAACATTGTCTTCTCTCTGGAAGCACGCTACTTTTTCATGTACCTCGTTAGCATTAGGAACAACAAAGCTATTATAAACACTAGTGATTGTACTTCATAGAATCTAAACAAGGTTCTAGTGCATGCTTCTCTAGAGAGTATCGTTGCTCCATGCACCATTTTACAGCCATTCTTTGCAAATGTCACCTGCACTCCAACATCACAGAGCTTGCTAACCGAAATTGACTTTTGTGCAAGACTTGTTATGTGCAAAACTCTAAGGAGTGTCATGACCCTCCCATCTTTGAACCTATTTTACCCTTCCTCGACCCACAATCTAGTGAGTGGAATCATCTCCCATCATATTCCAAAATCAACCAACCATGCTTCATTGCACATGCACACACTCAAAGCTACCAAGTGCGCATCTTCACCTTCATCACTAGATCCTTTATCACCTGAGGATGAAACATAAAGTAGTTTGTTCTTGTCCACCTTCACTATGTAATCCTTAAAATTCCCTATTTGGCCACAATTCCCACACTTTTTCAAAGAAGATCTCTCCGAGTCTTAGAATTGCCTCTTCACTTTCCACACTTCTCCCCGATTTCCGCTTGCTTTTTTCTTGTGTTCTCCCACGTCTAGGAAACACATCACCTTGGTCTTCAATGATTTGCGCCTCACCTCTTATGACAATAAGGCCACAACAATCTCATCCATCTTTAGCTTGGATAAAATGCTAGTGATTACATCACTAGGTTATCCCAAGAGTCCGACAAAGAGGATAGATGTGTAATACACCGTCTTCATCATCCATCTTGATATCCACGAGCAATAATTGACTTAGCAAAATGTTGAAAGCATTCATGTGCTCTTTAACCGAGTCACTATCTTTCGTTCTCAAGGAATACATCTTCATCAACAAGAATAGTTTGTTGACCAAAAATTTAGCCTCGTCAATACCCCCAACTTATATCATAGTCCCTTTCTTATGTTTTCATTGGATACATTCAATAATACCGAATTTGATAGACAATCACATAGAGCTTCTAGCCTTTACTGTCAATTTTGTCCCATTCCACTTGCTTGACCCCACGAGTCTAGTATGTGACACAACGACCCACTAATCTTGCAGATTTTATGCAGAAAATTACAGCTAGGGCAGCGAACAGAAAAATATGGATAACTCCCAAAATAACCGTTCAAATCACTTGAAATTTTAAATGGAACTAGATAATAATATAAAGAACACAAGGGAAATATTTTTGGAATTTTTCAGTCAATATAACGCTGCCAGAAATTTACAGCGTGCCTAAAATAGCTGGAAAACTTCGAAAATTAATATCTTTCCGAATACAAGTGCAAAAATGATGAAACTTGGGAAATAACATATATAAATATGGAAGATGACTTTCCAACCTTCAGATCTGAAAACGGCCAGCTGAAAACCCTAGAAATTAGGGCTGCAATCTCCCAAACAAGTCGCCCCCTTGGTAGATGGCCAAAACCCTTGTGAAATCCTCTGTAGATGATGCCAAACCCTTCCTCTATGGCTGCCGTAGGTCTGATCCGAAAACCAGCTGAAAATCTCCACAAAAACTCTCAAAAACCCTCAAACCCTAATTCTGAAATTCCTGAAAATACCTCTGTAAAAACAGCCCTGAAATCCACTCCAAATGACAAGCTAGGGTAGATCTTTCACTACCGAAGAATGCCCTGCTAGCTAGGGATGGATCTTTCACCACCGAAGCTAGGGTTCCCGTGGGATCTTACTCCACAAGCTAAATAGTTGCAAACAGCAGTTGCACATGAAAAGAAAATAAGTGTATGAATGAATGCCTCTCCCTTCACTCCTCTTCTCCTTTTATAACCTTTTTCATGTCAAGGAACCCTAAAACCCCCAAGTCGCACTTTCCCATGGAGAGGGCCCATTTAATAAATATTTTAAAGTTACTTTTTCCCCCTAGGCGCCTTGGCCCAAAAAGGCGCCCCCAACAAAGAAATATAACATTAAATGCAATACATATCCCTCAAGTCGCCAAAAAGGTACTTTAAGTGGCCCCAACGAAGAAATATAACATCTAGTCCTTTTAAAAGCTCTTTATAACCCTGTCGATGGAAATAATAATAACTGGACTAGATACCCATACCCAATAGCTCATAGTGTCCGTAACCCCTTGGGCATGACTAGGGTTAGGACACGCATTGGCCCTTAGGCCATGGGCGAGGGAAAGGGACATTACAGTCCTCCCTTCCCAAAATTTGCTTGTCCCCAAGCAAATGCAAACCAGGATGCTGTAGAATCTGTTCTCCTTCCCAAGTAGCATCCTCAAGAGGTAACCCCTTCCATCGTACCAAATATTCTGTGATATCTCTGTTCCTGAGCTTCCTCTGTCTGACCTCAATAATAGAGTCTGGTTCTAAAACCAGCTTTCCCTCCTCATCTAATGGTGGCAACTCTGTAGAAGGTACAATGTGTTGTCCTAGGGCCTTCTTAAGGCATGACACATGGAAAACATTATGTATCTTACTGTGCTCTGGAAGATCCAACTCATATGCAACCGCACCCACTCGCCGGACTACCCTGTATGGACCATAAAACCGTGGTTTCAGCTTTTCTGCCCCCTTCTGCTTGAGTGATGACTGTCTGTATGGCTGTAGACGTAAGAACACCAAGTCTCCTGCCTCGAAGGACCTCTCGATTCTGTGCCGATCCGCATAAACCTTCTGCTGATTCTGCGCCTTCTGGAGGTTCTCCTTAAGAGCTCGCAGGATATCTTGGTTCTCCTGTAACCAATCCCGAGCTTTGGGAGCTCGACTATCTGATAATACCAAATCAGCAAATGACATGGCATCGTATCCATACAAAGCTCTGAAAGGAGTCATGCCGATACTCATCTGATACGTGGTATTGTAGCAATACTCACCCATATGCAACCATCTAATCCATGCCTGCTGATGTCCTGTCACATAACTCCGCAAATAGCCCTCTATCCATTTGTTGACAATCTCTGTTTGTCCGTCAGTCTGAGGGTGGTAGCTCGTGCTAGGAGTCAACTCGGTACCGGCAAGTCTGAAAATCTCCTGCCAAAAGGTGCTCATGAAGATCTTGTCCCTGTCACTGATAATATTTTTAGGCAACCCATGTAGCCTAAAAATCCCTGTATAAAATACCTGAGCCACGTCAGCTGCCTCATGCTTCTTAGGTAGAGAAAAGAAGTGTGCATACTTGGTCAATCGATCAACTACCACATAAATGCAATTGTGCCCATGCACCATAGGGAGTCCTGTGATGAAGTCCATCGATATGCTCTCCCACTTCTGCTCAGGGATGGGAAGAGGCTGAAGCAACCCTGCAGGAAAAGAGTGTTCCGATTTGGTTTGCTGGCAAACCATACATTCTCTGACATGATTAAGGACATCGTCCTTCATCCCCTTCCAAGCGAATCTCTCCCTGATGTACCTGTATGTTTTGAAATATCCGGGGTGTCCAGCTAGTGGTGTGTCATGTACGGCACGAAGGATCTTGTCCTTCATCTTAGACCCCGGTACAAGGAAAATCCGATCCTTGTAGAAAATGAGATCATCTACCACCCTGTATCGGTCATCTTTGATAATACCATCCATGATCTCGCATGCAAACTGATTCTTGGAGTACTCAACAAGTATGTGAGCCTTCCAATCTGCTGAAATTTCGGACATAGAACTCAACATAGTAGTAAGGTAAGGCCTCCTAGATAAAGCATCAGCAACAACATTATTCTTACCTCTAGTGTATTCTATATCAAAGTCATACGTTTGTACCTTGTTCACCCATCTCTGCTGGCGGTCGTTGAGATCCTTTTGCCCCAAGAAGAACCTCAAGCTATTGTGATCAGTACGTACCACGAACTTGCTGCCCACAAGGTACTGTCTGAATTTGGCCAAAGCATGCATGATGGCCAACATCTCCTTGTCGTAAATCGAATACCCCCTCTCCACGGGGCTCAATTTCCGACTCTCGTAAGCAATGGGGTGCCTATCCTGCATAAGCACCGCTCCAACCCCCTCACCTGATGCATCACACTCTAGAACAAATGGCCGAGAAAAATCTGGTAATGCAAGGACGGGGCATGAACTCATCACCTCCTTGAGATGATCAAAAGTCTGTTGTGCCGCTTCTGACCAAGCGAAAGCTCCCTTCTTGGTCAAATCTGTCAGTGGGGCAGTCAACCGTGAGAAATTCTTCACGAACCTTCTGTAATAGGTGCATAGTCCCAAGAATCCCCTCAAGTGTGTCAACGTCCTGGTGGAGGCCAATCCAAAATTGCCTGTATCTTCTCTCTGTCCACCTTTACTCCCCCTCCACCAATCACATATCCCAGATATAACAACTCTATCATGCCAAACTCACATTTAGAAGCTTTTGCATATAGCAAATTAGCTTCTAGTATTCCCAATACCTTGTCAAGGTGGCGGATATGGCTCTCCCAAGTCCTGTTGTAGACCAATATATCATCGAAGAAGACCAAAACAAACTTCCGCAAATGGCGGTTGAACACGTGGTTCATGCAAGACTGGAATGTAGCTGGTGCGTTAGATAGTCCGAATGGCATCACTAGAAATTCAAAATGTCCATAATGACATCTGAAAGCGGTCTTATGCACATCCTGCTCCCTAACCTTGATCTGGTGATATCCAGATCGTAAATCTATTTTAGAAAAATAGATTGCTCCATGTAGCTCATCTAGTAGCTCATCAATACGCGGCACTGGATATTTGTTCTTGATTGTCCTCTTGTTCAATGCCCGATAGTCGATGCACATCCGCATGGTCCCATCCTTCTTTTTTACCAACACCACCGAGGAAGCGAAAGGACTAGAACTCGGCCTAATGTGCCCCATGTCAATAAGCTCATGGATGGTCCTCTCAATCTCATCCTTAAACCGTTTGGGGTGACGGTAAGGAGTAGTAACTACTGGTCTAGTGTCCTCGAGCTCAATCACATGCTCGAATCCCCTCTCTGGCGGTACACCCGGTGGTATGTCGCTAAAAACTGCACTGTGCTTGTCCAATAGCCCCTGTATATCCACATGATACTCTGGCTGTCCATCCTCTGAGTTCTTGGTAGAAACCAAGCACTGTACTGCCCAATCCACCCCATTGTGTCTGTGAATCCTCTCGATCCTCTTTGCTGTAACGACCCTGGGTGCCTCTGAAGATAAACCCCTCAAGGTTACATTCTTCCCCTCGGACTTGAACTTGAGTTCCATCGTCTGAAAGTTAGTCCGAAATTCTCCAAGAGAATGGAGCCACTGTACACCGAGCACAAGGTTGGTCTCTCCAATACCAACCACATAGAAGTCATCGGTGACTGTATGGTTACCCATGGTGATACTCAACTGCGGAACTCGCTGCATGCATCTCATGGACTCACCATTGGCTACCACTACATTGAAACCCTCAAAGTCTTCTGCCTGTAATCCCCGCTTTTCTACCAAAGATGCATCAATGAAATTGTGGGTCGCCCCACTATCAATGAGTACTACCACTCTCTGACCCTGTAATGTGCCCCTGACTCTGAATGCCTTGTACCTCGGGGTACTTGACAAAGTAGCAATAGTCTCCTGGGAAAAATCTCCTCCTCTTGTTCAACCCCTGCACTATCCAACGCCTCCTCATCTTCATCTTCTAACTCCTGATGGTACCGCTCTTCCTCGTTCTCGCTCTCCTCGAAGACCTCTATGAATTGGGCCCTTCCCTTTCCTCTACAATCATGTCCTGGAACCCATGGTGTGCGGCAATCGAAACATAGTTTCTTTCGCCTCAACTCCTCCCTGTCCTCTCTCGATACAAATGGTCTCCTTGTGGTATCCTGCCTGGGTGGGGGCCCCTTGGGCTGTGAACCATCAGCTCTTGAAGGAAAACCCTTAGGCTGAATTCGAGGGGGAAACCTCGATTTTGGAGTGGACAACTCCAAATCACGTGCTCGCCTAATTGCCTCATGTAGGGAGGAAGGCTCAAATGCCTTCACAAATCCTGCTAAAGCGTCAGTCAATCCTGCCATGAAGAGTGAAGTCAACCTCACCTCTGAAACATCAGATACCATCACTGATAACCTCTGGAAAATCTGCAATGTACTGATCTAGAGAACCTGTCTGCCTCAAGTGGGTCAATTCCCTGAAGTGCCTATCTGGGTCCCTCTTGTCGAACCTGCTCATCAATCTCTGTGTAAAATCTGCATACGTAGTGATATGCATGTGCCCCTGTGTGACCAATCCATGATGCCACCAGTCGTGGGCATCTCCCTCGAGGTGTAGGATAGCAAACTTAATTGCATCTTCTTCGCGCATGGGATTCAAGTCGAAGTAAGTCTTCAACTTCTGGATCCAAGACTGGGCGGTACACTTCTTTGAGCCATCGAAGTGCGGAATAGAGATTTGTCCCAATCTCCTCTGAAACTCGGGTACCTGTGGTGGGTAATCTCTCCTGGGCCTGCTCCCGATCTTCATTTTGCAATATTCCTGAAATGGCATGTTGTCCCGGAAACCCTCACTCAATGTCCGGTACTTCTCCCAGCAAGATTCCTCATCCACAATGTCTGCGGGCTGTCGTGTCAGCGAAACTTCCGGATCCTTCAAGAAAGAAGGCTCGTGGAGTCCCAAGGGCCTGGTAGAAGCATGAGGGGACCCTTGTCCCGAATGTCCACTCTCACCTCTATTACCATGTTGTCCCATATTGCTAGCTTCTCCTCTCTCCGCATGAGCCTCGATCCTACCCTGTGCTAACCTCTCAGTGAGCTGGCTCAAATAGAGGTTGGTAGTCTCCTGCTGCTTCACCATATTGGTGAACAGTCGTTTCATCAGATCTACTCCCAACTCTTCACTGTCTGCTCTCTGTCTCCCATCTTTCAACCCCAACAGGCTGGAGAAACAACAGCTCTGATACCACTGAAATATCCTTGCTTGGGATCTTACAACAAAATAGACAAAACACAGAAATTTGCAGCAAATACTGAATCTGATTTTTGCAGATTTTATGCAGAAAATTACAGCTAGGGCAGCGAACAGAAAAATATGGATAACTCCCAAAATAACCGTTCAAATCACTTGAAATTTTAAATGGAACTAGATAATAATATAAAGAACACAAGGGAAATATTTTTGGAATTTTTCAGTCAATATAACGCTGCCAGAAATTTACAGCGTGCCTAAAATAGCTGGAAAACTTCGAAAATTAATATCTTTCCGAATACAAGTGCAAAAATGATGAAACTTGGGAAATAACATATATAAATATAGAAGATGACTTTCCAACCTTCAGATCTGAAAACGGCCAACTGGAAACCCTAGAAATTAGGGCTGCAATCTCCCAAACAAGTCGCCCCCTTGGTAGATGGCCAAAACCCTTGTGAAATCCTCTGTAGATGATGCCAAACCCTTCCTCTATGGCTGCCGTAGGTCTGATCCGAAAACCAGCTGAAAATCTCCACAAAAACTCTCAAAAACCCTCAAACCCTAATTCTGAAATTCCTGAAAATACCTCTGTAAAACAGCCCTGAAATCCACTCCAAATGACAAGCTAGGGTAGATCTTTCACTACCGAAGAATGCCCTGCTAGCTAGGGATGGATCTTTCACCACCGAAGCTAGGGTTCCCGTGGGATCTTACTCCACAAGCTAAATAGTTGCAAACAACAGTTGCACATGAAAAGAAAATAAGTGTATGCATGAATGAATATCCCTTCACTCCTCTTCTCCTTTTATAACCTTTTTCATGTCAAGGAACCCTAAAACCCCCAAGTCGCACTTTCCCATAGAGAGGGCCCATTTAATAAATATTTTAAAGTTACTTTTTCCCCCTAGGCGCCTTGGCCCAAAAAGGCGCCCCAACAAAGAAATATAACATTAAATGCAATACATATCCCTCAAGTCGCCAAAAAGGTACTTTAAGTGGCCCCAACGAAGAAATATAACATCTAGTCCTTTTAAAAGCTCTTTATAACCCTCGTCGATGGAAATAATAACTTCAACACGTGGCTTTCACACCGCCATGACCTTCCATCCTAGTCAAACAAGTGTTGATAATGCATTACAACTACACTCGAATGTTGCACAAATCCTCTGGGCACCATAAGGAAACTCCTAGAGCACACTATCACTAGTGCACATTCATGTACACACCTTATAGTTGTGCACATACCTTCTAGAAACATATTGTGCTAGTACCACGCAATACCCATGTACACATACACCTACACACACGCCTTGTGCAAGCCTTCCTTGTGCAATAGTGTTGCCTTGACTTGCTAATGTGTAGACCATTTCTACACATGACTATGCAACACCACCTATTGTGCAATAGTGTTGTGCACACCTACTACCACACAGGTATGATTGTAGAGCACTACCTTCTACACAATCCCATACAAAAGTTGAAACACTCCCAACAATTTTGACACCTCACCATGTTCCAAATGCCCAAAAACAAAATGACGTTTCCAAATTGAATAGTTGTTTATAATGTTTTAGGCAACCAAATAGACAAATCCGGACTTTGACTTTTCTTAGATAAGTACATTGCATTGCTTTCTCCATTTTCAAAATTGCGATTGTTTCAACATTGTATGACCATGTTATGGCCAAAACACGTAGAATGATTTTCTAGCATTTGCAAGGTGAAACAGACACATTTTCACTTGCAGACTTGGTTGGCATCTTGGGTTCTATCCAAGGATGCCACATATCCAATGTTCTATGAGCCCATTTTGAGCCCATTTTGACACCTCAGCCTTGTTCCACATGCCCAAAAACAAAATGACGTTTCCATACTGAAAAAGTGTTTATAATGTTTGGGGGACCAAATAGACAATCTGAGCTTTGATTTTTACTGGATAAGTAAATTACATTGTTTTCTCCAATTCAAAATTGGGATTGTTTTAACATTCTATGACCATGTTATGGCGAAACACTACAGAATGATTTTACAGCATTTGGAAGGTGAAGAATGCATTTTCACATGCAGCTTGGTTGGATGCCACATATCCAATGTTGTATGATTGCATTGTAACCAAAGGACAATCATCAGACCTGGGCTGTTTTCCCACAGGTTTGTGTGGTCAAATGGTTGAATTTTGACATGGAAGTTCCTCAGCAATAAGGACTGCATAAGGATACTCCCTGTCAAATTTCACACTAATATGATTTCAGATGATGATTTTATGGCCATTTTATGGACTGCCATTTATCCGGTAATGGTTTAGATCCATTTTAGATCATAATTTTTAGGAGCAGGAGGGTGCATTATGAATCATATAATCAACCCAAAAATAAATGCTATCACTTCCCATTTTGGTCTTTGAGTGAAAAACAAAAGTTGTTCTATCATAAATTTAAAGTATGGAGGAGAACAAACCCCTAGAAAGATGGCAATTAGTGTCTATCTTCATTATAAGACTCATCAGGTGCCCTTATATTTCATAATCATTTAATCCAATCCCTCGTGATCTCCTTGAATTCATCCTTATTTTAAAGATGATTGGCCATTGCCAGTTTGAAGGCATTTGATCTGACCTCAAAATTATTCTTCTAATAATTTCACTTTTTGTAAGTTTCTGGACTTCTGTTGTTTTAATTCTTGACACTACTATTTTTTCCCAACACCGACCCCTTTGGGCATCCCCTATTACAAACATCCTGCAAACATATTTGGATTGGTCAGTGATGTGATAGCTCAATAAGGCTGCACGTAGTTATCCCCCAGCTTAAGTACTTACGCCAATAGTGCCTTGTCCATTTCAAGGCGCTCCACAACTTCCCAACCTGCTCCTCGTCCACTTCCCTTCTCGGCTCTGCCACTAGTCTCATTCATCACCGGTTGTATGGTTTGGTTTCTAGAGGGACATCATCATAGAGACCATCTAGGAGACTTGCCTCATTACCTAATTACACATGTACTTCTTTATTAGGTAATCCAAGAGTTAACTGCAAATTGTAGCAAACCTTGTGTCTCTTTGAATGCAAGTGTGTATACATGGTATCAAAGCCAGTTTCTGATCTGCAAGGAAGTAACAAGACACTGGCTTGCAAAGGCCATAACTTTCTACTCGAGCATTGGATTGAGACAAAAACAGACTCAGAGGCATTTCAAAAACTACAAATCGTCAATATTGGAGTAGTATTGAGGGAGATATAACTGCCACAAGTGGTTGTCCTTAAATATCTCTAAAAACTGCAATCTATGGTAACCTGGTTTCGACCAAGTATAACTTTCAATTTGGGCATTTGATTAAGGTGTCACGTTTTTGTTGGAAAGTGAATTCAATAATCTTTCAAATGAATGGTGTCTCATGATTTTGCATGAAATAGTTTTTAAAAAGAGAAGCTCTGAAAGTTGACTGCTATTTTACTCTCAGAACCCTAGCCCAAAAATGAAAAAGAAATAACAAGTCTCTTGCAAACAACATTAAAAAAGAAGTGATGAAATGAATGTTGAATGCATTGGATAGTATTTTTCATAAAATTATTTTTATTTGGATGTGAAATGGGACTATGAAAATGAAATAGATGCATTGCTAGATTTGAAGGATGATTACATCTAGTATTGAATAACGGTCATCCAAATCGCAGGAGAAGCATGAACTAGAATATTATTCTTCATGGGACAAAACCAAGCAGCCAAAAATTGATGAAAGGAGTAAAGAGGAATAATTTCACCAAAAGGGAGAATCAAAATCTACCAGACATGGTTGTAGTATTGAAGGATAAGCATAAGCTTTATAGTTTTAGAGTAAATGGTAACAAGGTTCCAGTTCAACATCGCAATGTCTATGAGATAGTCGAATTTGGAAACATGCATGAAGACAAGATTATGATTGAGACACTCTTGATAAACTAGGGGTGTCACAAACAATTAATGTAACAGTTCAATGTGAGCCATTTCATACAATAGGAAAGCCTTCGAAATCCATTTATAAATAAATCCAAATTGTCAAGGCATGATAATGAAGTGGTTGACAAGATTTATATTCTGGTGCAAGGAAAAAAAAACACAGTCAATGTGTGAAGTCTGAAGTTGAAGTCTAGTCAAGAATATGGACAGCAAGGCCACCAATGACTACTACCTAAGAAGTATGGGTACGTCCCCAACCCCTGCATACCCTGCCTGGTACGCACCAGGTACAGGTACAGGTACAGTATGGGTACATCCGGGTCAATCCAGATGTACTTGGGACAAACCCAGGATGTACCCTGTCAAAAGCATAAATTTTTTTGTATTGTATAATTCTTTGTAAATACTTCTCTTCATAAACTAATATTTTCTTCATAAATACTTCTCTTCATAAACTACTGAATATTGAATTGATTCTAAGATTCCAAATTACTGAACTTGTAAGTATTTGGGAGTCCTTTTATTTGAAGGTGGGGCGAAACAATGTTCATGGGATAACCGTATTAGTAGTTTCCAGAATAAGTTGGCTTCATATAAAGGGAATGAATATCAAGGGATGAAAAATTGAGCTTCTCCAAGCAGTTTTATAGCCTATTCCTATTTAGCTGATGTCTTTATTATTTGTTCGTGAAGGTATTAAAAAAGATTAGTCAGAATCATGAATTTTTTTAATGCAAAATGGAATAGGTGATAATGAGAAGAATGCTTTGATGAAATGGGAGGAAATCAGAAAACCAACATCCAAAGGAAGATCTATTGTAAATAATCTCTCTTCTAAATAATTCTTAATCTAAAGATCTATTGGTTTTGAGGAAAATCTAGATGATATATTCTAGATTATTTGTATTCATATTGCCACATGATTAATGAAAATGTTAAATTTTAAGCATATTGAATGTTTTGAACCTTGATCCTATTATATTTTCCAAGTTTTGTATTTCTTATGGACTAAAAAAATGAATGAGTATACGTATGTATGTATGTATGTATGTATACACTCACACACACACACACACACACAGGCGTACCCAAGGATTTTGAAAATCGGCGTACCCATATCCTAGCAACCTAGACTAATACTGCATATGTGGTTTACTTAGGTTGTTTATTTAATTATAACAGGAAAATGAAAGTAGTGCTTCTTATTACATACACAAAAGCGTTAAATCGGAAGACATCTATATGATAATGATTAGGAGACATCAATGGGTTAAACGCTACACCAAAATATGGGCAAGTTGACAAAGAAAATGGCCACAGAAAGGAAAAATTACAAAATAGAGTTTACTATGCTCAAGCTACAGGCCAAGGGCATGCCCAACAAAAAGGCTCCGACATAAATGAAAACTAGCATCATATCTACATAAAATATAATCATGGCACAAATGAAAATGCTTCCAATGTACGCAACAAAAGTCCAATAGAAAGAATTAGTGAAAACGGAGTGTGATTTCAATGTGCACAACAAAAATCCAATAGAAAGAAAGAAAGAAATTTTATGGAAGTGCATGAATGACCAAAGTGGGTCAATGTGACTGAATAGTACAACCACTTAATAATAGCATGTGTGAGCCAAAAAGAGCTCCTGCCCTAAAAGAGACAATGCTACAAGCAACAAGCTAAGGGAAGAAGAATCTAACCAACCAGTAATGGTAAATCCCTAAACATGTTTGTACAAATAAAGCACCATATTTCAAATATTACATATAACAATGAGATAAGTATTTCAAACATTTAAATTTTAAATATAAGCATAGACACTAGAAACCTAGGGCCACCATATATAATAAACATGGATCCAAGTAAAAGATGAGATGAAACAAGCTTCAATCCTGTTAAATTATTAGGCAGATGCTACAAACTCGTAGTTTTTTTCTTGAATATGAAACTGAATAGAGAAGGTTCACAGAATATGAAATAACAAAAGTAAGCATTCAAAATTGGATGGACTGACAATTGGACACAAGTGAAGCTGACACCCTGCATCCAATACGCACCCTATAAATTGTTTGCCTGGGGAAAGGAGCATTCAAGGTTTTTCGTCTGAAATGGAATCCCTAAGTAAGCAACTTGATGGTTGGTCCCATATGGCCATAGAAGTTTAAAAATGATGTCCACAAATGACCAAAAGTAGGTCAAATTATAGAGCCCTGAAGGAAAGCAGCACTTTTTCACCAAAACCCAAGGCTTTTGTTTAAAGTTTCCAAGCATGTGTTACCTATGGATTGGTTGAGTAACACACATAAGGAAACAATTTGAAAAGGGGCATGTGCCACCACATTTGCCAAAGATGTTTATTGTTTTCTATGAGGACTATATGAGAGAATGTCAAAGGAAATTAGATAGATATTTCTTTGTATGCAAGGATTCCCCAATCTTGCACCATCTACGTAAATATTGACTCAAAAACTGGAAGGTGTTGGTGGTGGTACCTTTCCTCATTTGCGCTCACAAAAGGTAAGAGTAAGTAAGATGAGCAAAGTGGAAAGTGTTGGGACTTTCTAGAATTTGAACAGATATCTAGCTCACAGAGTCCATTAATGGTGTCCAACAACCCAGCAAAAGATGGCAACTAAAGAGGAATATTAAGGTCACTTCCGGAAAATCAATCAAACTAGCAATCTATAAGATTCATTTAACAACTTTAAGCAGACAATGAACCCAATGTTCTTTTGCAAAGGTAGAAAGAGAAATCACATGGAAAGATGAAAGAATTTTCAAACAACCTCAATCAACGAAAAAGGGGCACACTTGAAATATTGTTGCATAAAAACTCTTAAATGTTGTCCATTCTCAAAAGATTTAAAATTTAAATCTTATTTTACTAAAAGATGGCTTAGGATGGGCAAATAATTTAAATCAGCTGAGCAAGAAACTAATATTTATGTTGTGGCCTATCAAAAGGATTTCCACTCCATGAACTGTCAATTTCATTTTAATTGTTATCATACTCACAAATTGGGAATAATCACTTTGGGGTTTTAAAGCCTGAGGCCTAAAAGAAAAGCTCCAAGGATAAATTTTAGGAGAATGGGATGTTGCAGCCCATTGTCTTTTTGAAAACATGTCAAGACACCCCTAGGACTCAACATGTTATCATTGAAGTAGGCAAGGCAGTTGTGGCAGATCAAAGGCATGTGGCTATTCAGGATATGCTCGAGCTACCCAACTTATTGCATAGTATTCAGAATCTGCACTGGACTTACAGCTGAAAACATTGCGATAACACCAGGTAAAACAGGATTTGATAAGAGGTTACAATATGACTGCCTTGGGGTACATACCGAGTCTAGCACAATACATTAACAAATTTAATATCAACAATCAGGTTTATAAATTTATAATGAGCTTCTCTTCAAGATATTCAGTATCCCTTATTGCTCTGTATTTTTTCATCAATCGGCTCATGTTGTTTCAAGAGGCATGGTTAAATTGCAAAATCAATGATTGGACCAAATAATGATTAATACAATTAAGGAATGGCTGGGAAGGGTAATGTAGACTTGGACATTACAGAAGTATGCATGAATTCCCATTTGGTGCATGCATGTTGAATGAAAATTCTCATCAATTGCACACACATCAAGCTACTATAGAGACAGGACTTCCCATTTACTTTGCCTAGCCCAAAAATGCAGAAATGTAAATCTTGGAGATATACTTCTATTATGATTATATTTTGGCTTCATTAGATTTTCCTCTATATGGCAAACCAATGCCCCAGTTTTTAGTATGACCAAGGAAATGCTGAAGGGAAATTGAAAATGGTTTATGGATGCATTTTACCACATCCAACTACATTTGTACTCGGGGTGCTTCAAGAAGCTGCCAATTCATGTACCAAATGCTGGAGAAGGCAGAAATATGCTAAAGAAATCTAGCCCAATAAAGTGATATTCTAAATTGGAAGGCAAAGCAATTATTGGTCCAATGCTATTCATGGATATATCCAACGCAGCTCCCAACTTTATCTCAATCATATCCTCAATCAAGAATATACAAATTACAACCTGTTCAATCAATTATGATATTTTGCAAGCAGACTGGATACAGATACATCAAATGATGATAATTTCCACCAGGAAGAATGCTTCAAAAATCCACAAATTTATCAGAAGCGGTTACCCTAATGCAATTCCATGGAATGAAGGGGCTCCAATGGGGGTTTTCTAGGGATAAGGAGGAAGATATCCTTTCTTGAAGGAAAAAGTAACAATTCACAATGCCCCAAAGCAGGTAAGCAAAAAAGGAATGAGACAGAGGTGCAAAGTTATTGAAAAGTTGGATGGAGAAAAGAAAATGTTAGTTAAGCCATGAGGAGGGCAGGCTGTTCAGCTAGCTGAGAAGAATGAGAAGGTGGAATATAGGTGGCATGCAACGAGGCGGAAGAGGGAGGTGTCATATGTTAAAAAAATGGCAGATTAGAATATTAAGGTGGTGAATTTTGTATTTTACACTTTTTTTTTTTTTAATGTAGTGAAATGCTAAGAAATCAGCCAAAGGCTTGAAAAACATTCAGGCATAAACCTAGGTCAAATGCCAGCAATCAATTTCACTACAAGTTGCAGAGCGAAGGCCTTGGTACCACTGTAGTGTACCAAGTAGGTTTGCAGGTATGCAGTGTTATATCAATGTGTAAATAATTACATATTAAATATAAAAAAATATGACGTGTGATATGAAATAAGAATATATGAATGAATATACATACAGGGGGTAACGTGTAAGAGGATATGACCCGTCATTGGCTAACTATTTGGGGGTCGTGTCCCTAGGACATAGCCCTTCACAAGTTAGGCTCATAATAGCTTAAAATGCAAATTGTGGTTTTGAGGCCTAATTGGAGAGATTGGAGATATGCTGATTGGAAACCCTTCTACTACTATACAGCTAAAGATCTTCAAAAGTTCAGGGACAACTTCTATATCTATACTAGAATGAATAAAAAGTGGGGGACTCGAGGTCATGGGAAATTATGGTTATATAGATGTCAAAACATCTTGAATGCTGGAGCTATTTTCGAACCAACAGCATTGCATTTATTGCTTCTTCAAAAGAGCTTGGAATATAAGATAAGAATGAATGAGATGGATTTTATGGATGCAGCTTAAATTACAGTTCCATGTTATATCCCCTTCCCAATCGAAGACCCTTAGCCTATTTTGTCTACCCGATGGCTAAGGGGTGAACACAAGGGTGACTTAAGTTCTAATATTTTATTATAAAGTGCAAAAATAAATAAAATATTATAAAAGCACTTATAATAAATTATTATGGACTTAATCATAAAATAAAAATAGAAAACGAAAAGTTACTTTATGTTTTATTTTCCTTGGAGGAAAAATTCGACCCATGTAGAGATGGGATAAAGCAAGAGAAAATATTATATGAATGCAAGGGAAAATATTAAATAAAGTAAGTGGAAAACATTTAATGAGGCAAGTGAGTTGATTGGTTGTTGGAGGTGGCCATTTGGCCCATATTTTCTATATAAGCAAATCGACTTGCTTAAGGAGGATCATCCTTGTCTATTTTATAAAATTTGATTTGTATGTTAAGCTTTGAGCTTGCATCAATAATCTTCTAAGGACGAAAAACCCTTAGAAATTCACTCTTGAGGACGGAAACCCTCTTGGAGTATTCTAAGGAATTTCTAATCAAGGAGTTCCATCGAGATTACACAGAGCTTTCGTTCCAACAGTTGTATGAAGAGTATTATGCAGCAAGGGTTTGAAGAACTAATTTGCAGCAGCTGTTTTTATATTTTCCTAGGGTGGAGCGACCCATCCTTTGGTTATTTGGAGTTGTTGTGGATACATTTCAGGTCTGAAAATAGCTGCCATCTATTGTACTGATTTTGGGACTCAAAGTAAGTTATTTTCAGAATTTTTGGAAGGGTTTATCATGTGGTTTCAGTCTCCTTTCATCTGCAGATTTCTGAACTATTTTTCAGTCTTATTTGCCTCATAAAAATCTGGTTTTCTTCATATTTTGGCTATTAAAAATATAGAGATCAGTTTAGAGGAAGCACAGATTTATTTGTGTGTTGATTGTATGGGGTTTTAATTTCAACCCTAGTCGCCATTCAGTGAATTTAATTGCAGCAGTCAAAGCTGAGTTTGCATGGTCACCTAGACCTTCTTAGGGTCTGATTTGGCTCACAAAAATTCTGCATTTTAATTTGGGAGAGTGAAGATTATCAACTGATACTTGTTGGTATGAGTTTGTGCCAAAACCCTAGTCGCTTTTTCCATATTTAATTCAGATCTGCATAATATTTTAATGACATTTTGTCTATAGTTGCATTTTTAGTTGGGATTTGCCTAAAATCCCATTCGGGGCAAAAATAGTCCCATTGGGGACATTACATTCCACCAGAAGAAACTGTATTACATACATTGCAAAAATACAACACATATAGAACCTTTTAGCAATGGATCAACAAAGAATATATCTTTTCCCTTGGACCCCTGGCTTTGGAAAGGAACAATCCTGCATAATACCTCATTGATCAAGAACCGTGGAAAACAAAATAGGAAAATTCTGTGTCTCATTTCAATGTCTTTTCTCTACACACGATGTGAGTCTGCTTTTCAGCTTGATCACTCTCCTTTACAGTTAGGAGAGTTTAACACTTTTAGAAAAGACCGAGCTATAATGTCTAGATCTAATAAGAGATGCTAGGTATCCTCACCATTGTGGAGATGATCTCTCAATGGTGTCAGCCCTCTGAAACTATTTTTTTATTTTAGTCATCTAAGATTCATGGTTTAAAAAAGGTTGCATATGTTTTCATTGCAAAGGAGTGCAGGAACATAATCCAAAAAGAAACAAAACAGGAGCGTGGGTAAGCTGAACTCAAATTTAAATTAGATGTCATTTGGTATGCATTTTCAGCCATTATGTTTATCTTGAAGAATATTTTAAGTATGAATACAAACAGAGGGGATAAGGGAAAATCTACAGGAAGCCCATGTAGCACAATATGAAATGTTATAGAATCAAATAGAATATTAAAAATCACCTTCAATGACCCTAGCATGTCCATCTCTGACTCTCCTTCTGTTGCTTCCGAGCTCCCACCATTAAGGTCTGAGCGATCCAGCAAACGTGCAATTGCAGCATCATCCCACACAATTTTTGAATACCCATCAGTATGACACTTGTCCTCATAAACATCCCCCAACCCACCAACTTTCCGTTTCTGCCTTTGTTCCACCTCATTCGCACCTTCTAAATGGCTTGTGCCATCATGTGAAGTCTTATTAGTGACATCAGCAGAAGCTTGGAAAAGTACTTCAGTGCCCCACCGCAGGATATCTTCTATTTCCTTTTGAGAACCTGACTTATTAACAAAAGGTGATCCAGCATCAGCTTTTTCTTTGCAAGTTGTAGGATTCGCTCTTCTACGCTTGCACGTACAACAAGTCTATAAACCAGAAGCCTGCTTGACTGCCCAATCCGGTGAGCCCGATTCATTGCCTGTATATCAGCATGTGGATTGAAATCGGAGTCATAAATAACTACAGTATCAGCAGTTGCCAGATTGATACCAAGGCCACAAGAGCGGGTTGATAAAAAGGAAAACAAAGCGTGATTTATCCTGATTAAAGCGTGCAATAGCTATTTGACGTTCACCCACAGACACTGATCCATCTACTCGTTCATAGGAATGTTGTCCAAACTCAAAAGTAAGATAGTCCTCCAGAATATCAAGAAGTTTTGTCATCTGTGAAAATATGAGAACACGGTGACCTTGCTTTTCAAGATTTTAAGCATAGAATGCAACAATGTCAGTTTTCCCGATGCCTTTATGCGCATTTCTTGCAGAAACTCTGCAGATCCAGTCTCTGGTTCAGTACCTGGTATGAGGTATGGATGATTACAGACCTTCCGCAATTGCATGACAATATTAAGCATTGACTGCTGGACTCCAGCTCTTCCAATATTACGCAGAATCTGATAATTCTTTGTAAGCATTGCACGATAATATTCGCTTGTACAGAACTGAGCTCCATTGGAACTATACGCTCAGTCTTAGGTGGAATATTTTGCATAGCATCTTTTTAAGCCTTGAAGCATATGAGGTGCAACAAGTTTTTCAATTCTTCCACTTTTTCAGCAGTGGTGAGATCAAAAACCTTTCTTCAAAAGCAAATAATGATGGGAATGTATCTGGTTGCAAGAAATTTAATAAGTTGTACATCTCACCTAGATTGTTTTGCAATGGGGTGCCAGTCAAGAGTACACGGTGGCCAAATGAGAATGTATTCAGAAGAGTAAAAAGTTTACTTCCTGCATTTTTCAGGCGATGCCCTTCATCAACAATCAACACCTCCCAAGGTACTCCCGAAGATGACTGGAATCAGCAATCACCATTTCATAAGTTGTCAACATCACATTGAACTTATATGCTTTTTGTTGTTTACCTAGTCCTTTAGAAGCACCAGCATGCCACTCATATTGTCGAATTGCAGCTCTTGCTTTTGCACTTCCATGATATTCAACCACATTTATATGAGGGGCCCATAAAGAAAACTCGGCCAGCCAATTTGGCATTGTTGACAATGGAACCAAAACCAAACATGGGGATTTTGCCTTGAATTCCTTATATATTGATGAAACAAAAGCACAGGCAGAAATAGTTTTCCCAAGACCCATTTCATCAGCTAAGATAACATTTTTTATTTTGTGCCAGCATTTCCTAAGCCAATTCAATGCTTCCAGCTGATGAGGAAACAGTGACCCTCCCTTCAGCTCACTGGGCTGCTCTGTGAGTGGTTCAATTTCACTTGGTCTCTGTGTTTTCTTAAGAGAAGTGTCACTGCCTCCAGAAGCATCTACAGATTCATCTTCAGATAATGCCTTCTTCTCAAATTCTTCAAAAAAGTTATCAAGTGTTCAGCTCTTGCAATAGTAGGCTCATCCAAACGCTCCCAAGTGCATTCATCATAAGGCAAACCACACCACTTAATGAATGCCTCTGAAACACCTCCTTGGACATAACGACAAGCCACAATTCGTTGTGGTTGACACCACTTTTCCTGACATATATTCATTGGTACAGTACCATATTTTGCCTTGTAATTGTCAAGCTTTTACGCTTTGCAAGTGTCTTCAGTCGTGATTCATTAATCCATTCATTATGAATATGAGATTTGCCCACCCATTTGATCAAAAATTCTAGTTCAGAATTCTCTACTTGCACAGTGGAAGGCACTGTCCTACACACTGTTTGATTCGTCTGAGATACCAAAAAGCAGTTAGTTGCATTAGTTTCCTTCCTTTCACTGCCGCCGTCTCCAAGTTCACCCGGTATATTTACACAAGAGGGTGCCCTTAATAAGTTTCTACAGTCATTCTGTAAATCCATGGACGCTACATCTATCTTGGAATCCTCATGATTTACAATATTCTTACTTGCATGAAGCTTTGCATCTGCAGGCAGAAGAAATTTCTCAAGCCTTTCATCGTTCTTCAAAGAGTCTTCTGAAGCTGGCTTCGTTTCTAGTAAATATTCAGCAGTCCCATTATTTGTCCCATCTTTGCCACATGCACTCTGTGTAGATGTTATCACCGGTTTAGTATCTGAACTTGAGGGACTAAATTTTTCTTTGACACTAGAGCTGGTGCCAAAGCTCTCCTCTGTCTGCACAACTTCTGCTCCAGATGATTCCCTTTTTCTACGCTTCTTGTTCTTGGTATAAAATTTTTATTTTCCAACAGCATATTTCCTTGGTCATTAGTTAATACATCACAACACTCTCTGTCACTATTCTTTGACACAACTCCCAAAATGTTAAAATTACAGGACTCTGAACCAGTTGCCTTGCAGTAAGGGAAAGATTTGTCAGAAATCAATGCGGACAACCCATCTGCAGGAGGTAAAGAACTGTTTTTGCTATCCACAATTGAAGGAGGCAATGGCATTTGCGCAGATATTTCTGAACCTGAAGGTACAACTCCTGGGTCTTGGACCCGGCACCCTAGAATACGGTCAACCTTTTGCAATCCACAATCCAATAAAAAATTGAATTAAACACCCCAAATGGCATCATAAGATTAAATATCATCTGAAACTAAGGCTTGCAACAATGATTAATGCATACGCAGATAAAATTCAACACATGGATTGAAAACAAACAAACAAGGGAACAAGACACATACTTGCAGTACCTCATCTGCAATTTTCAGCTCGTCTGCTTCACATTTAGAACTGAAACCAGTCTCCAATGGAAAATTCTGTTGAAAAAGAAAGCACAATATCCACCATTAGTATGCCAATACCTATATTGTGTAAATTGTATTACAAGTTCAAACATAATACACCACAGATACTGGAAAATCATGGCTGGAAGTCTTAGCATAACCAAACCCTTCCATGCCAAAGAGCCATATGATAAGTGAGGTACAGAAGGTCTGATACAAAAACATAGAAGAGACGTTTCAAACCAGTAGATAAAAATATTATCAACTTATAGAACAGTGTTGACTCGTGATACATCAAATCTCAATACATAAAAAATTAATAAATGCATAATTTTACAGATACATTTCAGTGACTTTCACCATATAAGATTTTCATTTTCGTACTTATTCCATTCGCTGAATATAAGGATTCAATGCAAAAAAGGAACCGTCTTGTCTAAAACCCATAGCCAATTCTTTAACTACAGATTGTATAAAAAATTGACATATTTTCATATGGTAGCTACTACAAGTAAACAGAGGCACAGATATTGCCAAATCTTAGAGAATCTTACATCTGTCTTATAACTATGATATGCAGATTCTAACAAATTCATGTGACCTACAAGAATTGTCTAAAATAGAATAAGAAATAAACTTTTGGACATATATCCCACTGAGCTCTAATCTTCCAGGAATCTATGTTTAGGCTTGAATTTTTGAATTTATGTTGACAAAGATGACAAGTATGCGGTGTTAGATCAAGAAGCATAAAGGATAAAACAGCAAGAAGATAGAGATGCACAAAACTGCACTGTTCAAATGACACAGGCAGAGGTTTATTTATATGTGAAGAGGTGGTTACAAATTGGTTGAACAGTTACCAACCGAACAACTACATAACTGTTTTACATGCTATATAAAGTGCTATATTTTAACACCCCCTCTTAATGACTAAACCGGAAACAAGACAAAGTTTGTCCCGAAATTTTACAAATTTCCTAAAGCCCATATGTTTAGTCATTACATCTACAGACTGTGCCATAAGTTGTACTTTAAAATCAGCAGTCCATGACTGTGTTGCAGTTGTCGAATGAAGAAGCACAAAACAAAAATCTGGTCCCATGAACAAAGGATATGGCAAGTGGTCCACTGGTTCTCTGTTACGTGATTCATTGACCAGTGATGAATCACCAATGGCTGAGAGTGTCAGCCCCATCTCCAGAGTGCTGAAATCAGAACCTCGAAGATGTGGATTGAAAAATCTATTCCAGGCTTGTGTAGCCTGTTGGAGTCTGTACAAAGACTCAATTATCCTGCAATCGAAGTCACCTCGATCACGTCCTTGCACCACCATGTAGTGCTCATCCAACTTTTTCAAGAAGAGAAATGTGACCATCTGTGCAGTAGGAGTTAGAACCAACTCCACAATAGTAGGAGAAATAACCATCTCCGTCTCAACAGTGGTAGGAGTGAGAATCAACTCCTCATCTATTTGCTCATCTATCCCCCTCTGTTGGGAAAGATCCTTCACAACACAATGAGCAAATTGTTCATGCTCTACTGTCCTTCAAGCAAGGACCTCTGAGTGAGTGGTTGGGCATGCCATCTCACCATGCACCGTCAATGCATTTGGAATAGTGGAGTCTCTATCCACAACAAATTGTTCTTCAAAATGAGGAAATCCATCCTCCCAAGGCATGTCTGCCTCCGTACACCCGGGTATAGTGAATACTCCCTCCACAATTGGTGCATGTGAGGAATGACTTCCTCCCAAGGCATTGCAGCCTCTTGCACATCCTAAATGGTGGAGTTGTCCTCCACACGTGCATTCATGTTGATCGCGATCGGATCAAAAGCTGATACTAACCACCTTCCCCAATGCCAAGGGCAATTATCCGTCTCTGTTTCACATCGAGAGAAACACACATCTTTCCACAAAAATTCACAGAAATATCGGGATTTATAGTGAATCGACGAATAGATAGAAGATTCTTTTGTAAAGAAGGTACATATCTAACATTCCATACCAACAATTTATGAGCATTATTCAATACAATGCATATATCTCCTATCCCTTCTACTACAAGTGATTCTCCATCAACTAGTACTACTGATTCAAAACAGATATTTGCAGCAAATGAAACATACCAGTCCTACACATGAAAAGTGTGCAAATGCACCAAAGTCAATGATCCAAAGAATCGGTACCACTATCATTCGAGCATGATGTCGTACGACAATAAAGAGCATGCCCGTCATCCGAATACCGTTCTTCTGCAACTACTGCCACATGTTCCTCATCACATGGCTTTTTGTTCTGCTGCGAAAGATCATACTTCCACTTCCAACAATCCTTCTTAAGGTGCCCAACCTTGACGGTAATAGCATGTGACCTGATACCAAGTGGAAGACTCGCCAGACGCGTCTCCACTTTCCCTTTGACTAAGTGACAAGAGCACTCTTTGAATGGTCACAATTAGATTCTGCCTAAGTTGTCTCTACTCCTTTTGCAACATGTAGGAACTCACCTTGTCAAACGTGAGTGTTTGACTTTCAGCCATTAAATGGAGTGCCTCCACAAATGACTCATACGAAGAAGGTAAGTTGTTCAAAACCAGAGCCACCATATCATCATCGTCCACCTTTTTGTTAATGGAAGATCACCGATCTCGAAATCTTTCATCCGAAGTAGGTGCTCGAGATAGCGATCCACCTTCCTATAATTTTACGGAAAAGAGCATATTCTTCAGGTATAAAACCCGACTCTTCTCTGACATCTAATATTTATCCTTCAAACTGGTCCACAACGTGCCTTTCTGATAACATTCCGCACTTTCGGTATCAAATCATTCGACACCAATAACTTGAGAAGCAATAACGCTTCCTTATGACGTTTGTCATAATCCTCGAAGTTAAATCGTTGGTGACTTTCATCACCCTTGATTATTTTATCACAATCACGAAACTCCGCAACCGTTAAAATCTTATGACTCCAAACATTGAAATTAGTGCCCGTTAATTTTTGCGAGTCAAGCAGAATAAGATTTGAAATATTTGTCATTTTATTATGAAAATAATAAAAATGGAAATAAAGTCTTTTGCTCACCAAATAAAACAAAACTACTTTATGCCAATACGTGGTAGAAAGTAATTAAACAGCAATTTATGCAAATACGTGGCAGTAAATCAAATACTTGCAAATACGTGGCAGATCTGGGAACAAATATTAATATTTGAACTGTTTGTATACATTCTTCCTCTCACGATTTCACCTTTTCCTTTCCTAGGCATGTTTTTATCCACGAAGGTAAAATGTCTGGTCGGTACAGCAAACTGGGTACTTTTTTTTTTTTAATCTTTTATCCATGAACTGGGCACCAAACTGGGCAAAGATGGGCACGTTCAACAGCAAACAACTGAGTCTCCTGAGCAAAAAAACGAGTCTCCAGCAGCAAAACGAGTCTCCTTTCGCTGGACATTTTTTCAGACACTAAAAAAGCGTGTTTATCTGCTGTTTGTGTCAACCACACTGTCTACCCCTCCTTTCATTGATGCCTATGCTCTGATACCACTGTTAGATCAAGAAGCATAAAGGAAAAAACAGCAAGAAGATAGAGATGCACAAAACTGCACTGCTCAAATGACACAGGCAGAGGTTTATTTATATGTGAAGAGGCGGTTACAGATTGGTTGAACAGTTACCAACCGAACAACTACATAACTGTTTTACATGCTATATAAAGTGCTATATTTTAACATGCGGCACAAATCAATTGATAGTAAATATATGGCCCAACACTGATTTATTTGAAGAAAAAAAAAAAAGATTTTTTTGTTGTAAACATCAATCAAAAGAGTGTAAAGAGCAAAAGGTCAGTTGGCAAGTACTTGAGAAAGCCTGCATTAATAGTCTTTTTAGGGACCAAATTCATTTCCAAGTACAGCGTCGTGGTTTAAGTGACTTTCATCTGATTTGTAGCCTAGTTTATAGTGGTATTCACATGCCACTACCTAATGGCCAATTTTATGAGTAGGCCAAACCAGCAAAAGGCATCAGATATTTTCTGGTTTTTTGCATAGAGCACTAACCAATCCTTAGTACTAAATACTTATTTGTAAAGTACAACTTAGGAGTTTGGAATATCAATGTCAAAGGGCACCAAAAATCTTAATCAAATGCTACTTTATTATTTTTGGGTGCATGATGGAAGCATTTGATGCCCTTTATAATTAATTTCAAAAGTCAATATTTGTTTTTTTGGATAAAAGTTGAAGGTATGCTTATATATTTGCTATATTAAATATTTGGGTAAGTACAAAAATCAGATCCCGCGGTTAGCAAATTCAGATGCTGAGATAAGGCGTGAGCTTTACATCTTGGCAATATGCAGAGTCAGACTTACATTTCTGCTAAGACATTGCAGGAGGAGGAAGTAATGAAATTAATCTAGCACAGCATCTTGTCCTTACCATATGAGTATCAAAAATATACATAAACAAGTTAAACCAAAGTTACACCTGCCAAAAATAAATTTACCACTAATAAGTTTTTCATAAAAACGACACCATCCAGGCTGCCAACAACATGACGAGTAAGAAAAAGCAGTCTTTTGTGTCAGTGCCTCCATTACATATCAAAAGGCAGATAACAGCCCACAACACCATTTGTTAATTGAGGCAATTTCAGAGGGCCCCTGGAAGGAGTTCCATATAGATCTGAGTTGAGTTTAGTGCATGTATCAGTTGTGTCATGGGAGACCCAATTGCGAGTGGGCTGTCAATTGGTCTGGTTCTTTCCTCACCTTTAGTGCTTGCCATGCCAGCACTTTCAGCTGGATTAGTAAGGCATGTAGAAGCTGGGGAATGGGCTCCACATTCTTCCATCAGTTCTGAAAATCTCCTTTTTGCAGAATCTCGCAGTAGCTCTTCAATGAAAACCTATGTTGCAAGGATACAGGTACAGGTACAGGTTCAGATATGGGTTCGATACACGGATACGTCGATTTTAAAAAACCCTTGGGTATGATACGTCTTGGATACGTCTGTACATATATATTAAAAAAATAACATACATACATACATTAATATATATATATATACACTCATTTTTAGTCCATAAGAAATACAAAACTTGAAATATATAGTACGATCAATGTTCAAAACATTCAATATACTTAAGATTTTACATTTTCTATGATATACGAATATTGTATTCCTTTGTGTTTCATCCATTTCCTTTGAGATTAATTTTTGTGTTGTGATGGTGGCCATAAAAGATGTATATAGGGAGCTCCTAAAGGACCTATTTAATGAGATTGACTCTAACCTGCCAATGATAACTAAAGAGGTCAGTCCAATGGTTGGTTCTTGCATTCATATTATCCAAAATCACCTTCTAATCCTCCTTAAGGATGCGGGAAGGAGTCAATGCTGTGCCTTGGTAGTTTCTGGGAAAGGATGCTCTTTGAAACTTTAAGCTATGCAATTTGCGGTTCCAATTTTTTCTATTAGTATTGAAGATCACCTGAGATTTGATCTCACAAATAACTTGTACAGAGGCTCAGATATATGTCCAAATTTCTATGAATAACTTCTTTCCTTCGCCAATTGTGATGATCCCAAATAATTACCTCGAGGGATTTTAAACAATCTTCAGGTTTCCTTGTGGTTGTCATGCCCTCCTAGTCTAGTCCTTGATAAAACTGAAGTTTGTGAGTTAAAAATAAAAAACTTTTTTAGAGCCCCCACTGCCCAACCCTGCGGACGTCAGAATGTACCTGGACGTACACCGTAAGTACCTGGACATACCGGGACGTATCAGCACCATACCAGGTACATATCCAGGGGGTACGGTAGGGTGGGGGATGAACCCTGGTAACAAAGATGAAAACAATACACTTCTACTGCTGTCATGTACAAGCCACAAACTGGTAGAAACATTTGTCCAACATAAGATTTTAGAATCCATTCTCAGTGCTCACCAATGTTGCAACTCAGGTTATGGAAATTGGCATCTATAGATTGTAGGGTGATGATGAGGGTTGCGTTGCCTAAGGCAGAATCTAGTTTTCCTCATGACTTTGCCATTCATCCCTAGAATCACGAGGGATTCCTGCAGCTAGATGGGTGAGATCCAATCCAAAGGTCCAATGGATTAGCATCGCTTCATGGCACAGAATATCAGGATCAAACTGAGGTGCAGAGGATATACTCAACGAATAAAAGAGTAAGATGCGGCACAGTGACTCAATTGGCAGCCAGGGGAAGGGATTGCATACATTGGGTGTTAGGTTGCAAGAAACTGGAAGGGAATGCACCTGAATGTAGGCCTTAGGGACACGGAAGGGGAAGGAGAGCTCTCACAGTAAGGCCAGCAATATTATTCCTAGTAGATAGGAATTGTGTAATATGGGGAAGTGTACGTACATGTTGAAGTTCTGGGGTCTGAACTTGATGATGCTCCACAGAACGTTACCTGCTGTGGAGTGAGAGGGTCCTCATCATCAATCATGATCGTTCTCTCTTTCTGATCATGTAGTTGAAGATTCCTGTTCACAAGCAGCTGAAGATTAACTCTGTAAGGCTACAATGTTGCCTTCCTTTTTACTAATGGTAAACCATGAGGGTCTTTGAGGCTCAAGATGAACATTTACACTTTCAGAATTGCTGTATCCTGTTTATAATCATAACCATGAGCCTGATTTGAAATGAAAACCATTTGTGCAAATTAGAGTGGGTATTGGGTATACAATATTTGAATGCCCTCTTTAAAATGGCATCATTATTAGAAGCTCTTAATCAAATATTGGGTGGAGCGTGGATGTACAATGTGAAGAGGAGTTAAGGGATCCATAAAGATCGGGAAAATAAAACCTATTCATCATCCAACCAAAGAATCAGAATCTGTGAGCAAGCACATGTTGATTTGATCATTTCTTCTATGGTAATGAAACCACCGGTATATGTAAGAAGGTGATTGCATATCCACCAGTTCTCTTGAGGGGCGGTTACATAACCGCCATTAACTATAGGGTCAGTTTTGTAACTGTGAGGGCTGTTTTGTAACCCCCAATCCGCACAAAGTAACAGTTTTGCTCAGGTAAACAGTACGGGCAGAGTAAAAGTAGAATGACTGTGTTTCTTCAGTTTTGAGACGTTTAGGAGTCCTTTTGTGTGCAAAGGAACACTCCTAGAGCATGATAAATAGGAGAATCCAATTGTAAGAATGAGTGTGCGAGAGGCAGAGTTGATGTTCAGTTGGTTGTCATAGAAGAAAGGAAGGTGCAGAGAGGAGCTGAGTGAAAACAGCAATAACTTTTAGGCTGGCAACTTTTGTAATTTTTCCACTGTACTTTTTGTAAACTATCTTTCGCCACTAGAAGATCAGGAAGCCAAGTGATTTCCCCTTCCGGCTTGTTTTCCCCACAACAGGGTTTCCACTTTCCAGGCTAAATCTCTTGATGTTCATTGTTGTTCATGCTTTATGTTTGTTGCTCATAGTTATTTAAATTCAGCTTTCAGTACTGTAAGTTCTATTTGTTCCCAACAATACACTATACTAGTTCTAAATTCTTAAAGGATTCAAAACCGTCAATTTTGAGTAAATTTTCAAGTAAGAAGGCATATTGTGAATCTACAAATTACATTAAACAATTGTAATTTAATAGTTTACAGATCACTAAGTCAAAGCGGAGGCAGATCTGACAGTGGATTACCCTTTGTCCTTATGTTGTCTATGAGTCATTTGTGCTTACCAAATTCTCCTTTGTGGCCTCCATTTTCTTGGTCCTCCATTAATGTCTTGTATGTGAAATCAAATATGTAAGTAACCCATTACTGTTTGTGTTACAATTGCAGGCTGGTTTAATGCAATACTCAAGAAAAAAAATGAAGATCCAAGATGACATTTTCACGTGAGATGAAAGAGGCAAAATGGATGGTGTTTCTTAACATTAAATCAGCAACACCAAGCTTCAAGTGTTGCCCTGCCACTTGTTTCAAAGCATGCAAGTGGTGTTTGCTAGAGTTTATAGATGCAAAGACATAGGCACTAGGTGCGGAAGGACGTGGGCAAGGATGGGGGTAGGGGAGGTGGCAGGGGACTGTGTGGCGTATAATAAAGATATTATCTTGAGTGATACCATTGTGAAGGGGGAGGGGTCAGCCGGTCAGGGGTAAAAATGGTTTAAGTTAAAACAACTTAGAGACTTGCGTGTTATTTGGCGTAGTTAATACCTAGACTGCCCGGAAACGCCCTAGACCTCCTCGTATCAGGCCTGGTACCTACCGAGTGCAGGATGCAGTACATCCGGGTACACTATGGGTACACTATGGGTACATACCCACAGTGTACCCACACAGTTTTGTTTTATTTTAGTGCAAAAAAATAAATAAAACATGAGGGCCTTGACTGGAATTGAACTTTGAAAAGTTTGTGTGAGATTCAATATTGCCAATAGGCTCCAAAGGTCAAGAGAGATGAAAAGGACTTCATTTGGTTAACTTGCTATTTAGGGGCTTTCTTGTTGCTCCTCATGGGTCCTTTATTCTTCAATCAATTTGGAAGGCTTGGGAACAAGTGAAGCACTTGGTGGTTGAGCATCTATCTTCTCTTCATTTGACTAGGTGCCAAGCCTACAAATCGATTTCGCCAATCAGAAATATAATGACAAAATCCTTGCCTTGACAAGAGGCTGTTCTGCCCTTCTTTGGTTTGAGAAAGGAATTAAAATATTTCATGACTTGTACAGATTTGGGAAGTGGATGGAATGGGCAGACCTTAAAGCTTTCTATAAGCTTCCTCAATCTCAGTTCAGAATGTACACAATGCTCAGAAATTCTTTCACAGCTCCTCTACTGGACTAATTATGGAGGATGAGAATGACTTTTGGGATACTATGAGGTGGCTCAAAGGGCCCCCTCTCCAAGAGGCTACCTCCAAACAACTCTATGAAAAGATTGCCTTCTCCCCAAACCTTTCCCTAGGCCTTAACAATAAGTGGAATGTTTGTGAGCCCATTAGTAGATGGACTCATAGATTTAATGTTTTGTGGTCTTCTTGTATTCAGTCAAAGAAATCTTGCTTTAGATGGCTTCTAATTCATAATAAGCTTGTTGTTGGCTTCTAATATTTTATAGGTTGCTGAGACTATAAGCTTGTTGTTTTCATGTTCTATGAATGATTGTATGAGTATTAAATTTCAATAAGTATGCAATGTATGAGTATTAAATTTCAATAAGTATGCAAATGCTTCTTTAAATTTATAATTTTATACAAATATATATATATATATATATATATATATATATATATATAACGTACCCAAAAGCATACCCTACCCAAGGTTTTTTTAAAAAATCATTTCAGCATACCGAACCCATACCCGTATCTGTACCCTTACCCGTACTGAAACAGTCTAGGTTAGTACTAATGCATAGGGCATATAGTTTGAGAAGTGGGAAATGGGGATGGGTAGGTTGGCAGGGGTAGGAATTTTAGTGTCTCTAAATATCAAATAAATGTGGATTTTCATGTAGTCTGAGATCATAGCAATTAATACCATGCTATTATGGTTGGATATTATGCTGTGTTTAAACATCGTGAATATGGTCATGGTCGGGTTGCTTCACTAAGGCAAGCATGGTTCCCAATTAACTTGGCAGTATGTTCTCCCCTGTGAGTAGTCAGGCCTCTAAATATATGTTGTCTAGCTGCAAGATTAGCCAAATGGTCCATTCATCTGTTCTTACAGCATTTTTTGTTCTTAATAATGACACCATAGATGTTGTACAGTTGACTGATGATATCCTCTATTATATGCTCCATCTTCCTGTGGCAATGAATGTGTAGACCAGGTAGCCCTGAACTCTCTTGGCTTCACATGCATTTTAAACTAGATTAATTATCATATGGAAGTTAGAATATTTTGTTATGATCTGAAATCAACCTTAGGTTAGTGCATATCATAAGGTACAGGTGTTAGTGTAATAAACCTTGTAATAAAAGCTCAAAGCTTTATATTAATTTGCATCAGGTTAGGTGGTTGAGTCCCACATTCAAGAACTCCCACGATTGGATGTTTTGCAGGTCGCTGTTTAAAGACAGCAGCCCAACCCAGGAGATTTTACCCCATGCAAGGTATATTGCAATTTTACATCAATAAAATCATATGGCCTTCGTGCCATTTCTTCCCACATTGTAATTAACAAAGTCTCGAACATAAGTTGAGGATCACCGTGCTCCATTGTGAGCACGATTCCTTAACTTAGAGCCATCAATTTAGAATAATTGTTTGTTTGCACGTCTCTATATTTTGGAGGTATTTTATGATTTCCTCTCCCATCGCATTTCTGATGGTTCCACCAATTCTAGTTTCCCCAGGTTTCCTTTTGCAGTCCCATCAAAGTTTAACTGGAAGTATCCCGACAAAGGAGGGTCCCATTTTCCGTTCCTATGACCGTGAAACAACAGATTCTGTTGCTTGCATATCTCAAGATTTGCCCGCTTTACGAGCAATATTTGTTCACTGGGGGCAAGTTGTATACAAGTGTTTTGGTGAATAGCTGGGCCCGAATGATACAAGCTAGAGTGGGGATGGAATTACCTTTGCCCACAAAAATACTAAAATTTCTTTCACTGCATATATGCCATATGATGCAACCAGGAACTATTTGATGTAGGAGCTGCATTAATTTCATTGTTGCTTGCAACTTTGACAAGTGGAGAGTGGATTTATGCAGGATAAATAGCCTTGAAGGTTCAACTTCTGGTTCTTTTTAATCCAAAGTCTTCAAAATCTAAGCCAAGGTTCTCTATAATCCAAACACTTCAAAATCTAACTCCTAAAGATATAGCTCATCCCCCATAAGATCGTTGTAGGCGACTAGAGGGTCCTGATATGGGCAGTAAAATCACCAGCAAGAATGACATCACCCAAGAAAGAATAGTGGGATAGCTCCAAGTAGAGGTCAAGATATAGGTGGCCACCAGTGAGCAAGGGAAAGGATAATGAAATAGTTGGGAGATAGAAAACTATAACAAAAATATCTCTAAGAGGAGGTGGGTCCATCTGAACTTGAAGCCAAATGTATAAAATGCACATAAAAAGCAAGCATGGCACCATGGACAACTTGCAGTCACAAATCAGGCAGGCCTCACCCATTGAATCATCCTAAGCTGCCAAAAAAGCCATTGGACGGGGTGGCATGGGATTGCTTGAGTTTAGTGATACTTGCTTTCAAATCAGTAATACTATGTTTGTCTCCTACATGTATTGTTGCTAGGTAGCCGGTAGAGCGGTGCACGTGCGGGTACGGGTACGGGGATCCGGTACGCTGGTACGGCAAATTTTTGGGGGCCCGTACGGCACTTGGGTACGGCAGTACAATATACATATAAAATATTAAAAATATAGCCAAATAAGCAAAAATTCAGCCTTATACATGAATAGAGTAAACAAATTAATAATTAAGTGAAATAGCCAAATAATGTATTAATAATTCAATGCATTTTGTCATGATATTCATTGATTGAACTTCGAACAAGTACATTGTTCAAACTCCAAATGTTACAATGTCCAATTATTAACATAAATAATAACAAATCACATAACTGGACTGGAATTCTGGCTATTACCAGCTCCCTTCAAATCTGGCAGTTCAGATTCCTTTGGGGTTTCTCTTATTATTCCTGCATTAGTCTTACTTGCTAGTGGAGATGCTGCCACTGTGTTTTTTGATCCTACATTACCCAAACGCATCTCAACTGTTGCAGTTTCAGCCATTGTTTTAGGTACTTCTGTGAAGTTTTACCACAGTTGAATCATTTACGTAATCGCATCTATTGACCTTTATTGACCCCCAAAAATAGTTTTTTTTTTTTTACAAAAAGTTTAAAATAAAAAACAAAAAAATTTAAAAAAATTAAAAAATTGTTGTTTTTACTGGTGGGTACGCCCTGGGTACGGCTGGGTATGCCCTGGGTACGGCCAGGGTACGTCTGGGTACTTCCTGAGAAGTACCCAGACGTACAGTACTGCTGGCCGTACCCAAGGCATACCGTACCTGTACCACATACCAGGTACGTACCATACCCGTACCCATGCCCTGCAGGGCACGTACCGGCTACCTAGTATTGTTGAAATAGCAACAGGGATTCTCAAAACTCAGACCCCATTATCTCAATTTCTAAAAACTCTACTGGATCTTGGGCCTCTTGACCATCTTGACCTTGTAAGACAGTAAGACAGACGAGTTTTGAACTGCTGCATCCAAGAAGTATTCATGTTGAGAAAGGAGTGTCAGATGAAGGCCTTACAGAGAATATCAGAGAGCTGATCTAAATTTAATTCCACACAGCCCCACCAAAGAACATCAGAGAGCTGATCTGAATTTCATTCCATGTAGCCCCTTGAAATTACATAATTTGTCATCAATACAAGAATGCATATATTTATCTGTTTGTTGACTCTTCTGATACACACCACATAAAATGAAAAATATGACTGTTAAGAACAAGGCAAATAAAGAAGAATACAGACCAAAACCAGAGATCCTTCAGAACTATTAACTTATATCTAAATGTATGATGGTCTCCTCATTTGCCATTGGCAGTTTGTTGTTATTCCATAATTCCCTTATCGATTTCCTTGTACTTCAAAGATAGCAAACTTGTTTCAAATTTAGAAAAATGGCAACTTAATCCATTTCTTGTTATAGTTGCTAGGATCTAGCACAGACCCATATAAACCCTGAGTATGATATTTTTCACTGATAGCTAGGACCCAGAATACATTTGCCCCCATGCCAATTGCCTTAGTTGGGGACTTTGGACACCTTCATTTGGGCACTTCAGGCCCCTTTCTTGGGACCTTTGGGCCCCTTCTTGCCCCTCACCTTTCAGGAAATGGGCCCCTCCTTGGTCATAGGGGCCCAATACTGGTATCCTTTGAATTACCGCCTCCCATCTCCTGAGCATAGATTCACTCATCGATAAAAAAAAGTGGTGATTAACTCTTCAGGCCAATCCATGTGGTTATATTCAATTAACATATCAGTACAGTACTAGAGTACATACAAAGTTCTTGTATTCTAGAAGACTAACAAAATCATAGATTGTGTCAAGAGTAACACTCCAAATTTTAATGACTAGCAGTTCAAGTGCAAATTCAAATTTCAAATATAACACGCCATGCATAAATTCCTATTTGGCATTGCTGAGAAATAAAATTTTCAGTAGTTCGGTACATCCCATTTTCCACTTGAACTAGCTTGTCTGAAATTGAGTAGCATACCTTGTTCTCTTCCTCAATTGGGAGTGGGATTGCATTAGGCTTTTCCTTTGTAAAAACAGCTGTGGCCTCTTCATCTTTCTTTGCGCATTTTTCACAAAGTCCTTTGTTATTTTCTTTAGGATCTAAGAGAGTTATCTCAAGTCCACATTGGCTACAAGTTGCATAAGCACTTTTTTCTCTACATTTTTGTCTTCTTCCGATTGTCCTTTGTGTTCTTCTCATCTTTCCTTTTCGTGACTTTTCAGCAGGCGCCTCCTTGCACAAAGGATCAGTGTTCTTGCCAGGAATTGAGTCCTCTTCATTTGGCTCAGCTTTATGAGAACGAAGTGCCATCGGTTTCATCTTTAATCCTCGCAACTCTTATTCGCCCTTGATCGCTTTGATTCAGTGGATGATTGACTTAAGATCTTTGGAGATTCAATTTGCTCACGACAAACTGGGCAATGCCACTTTCCAGGTGGAGTGCGCTTTGATGAAAGAAGGAACAAAATTCTTTTTTTAGTTTAAATGACTGCCTTTACAAACCAACAGAACATTTTGTGACCTTGAGAAATACTGAAGATCAAGAAAAATGTTCACGCAATGACATACCTTAAGGGGTGGGTCAAGACACTGAAGATGATAAGTTCGAGGGCAGCGATCACAACAAAGCAAGTTGCCACCAGCATCGCAGACAACACATTCAAAATAATACTGGAGAATTCAGAAAGCAAAGACAGTATTCAGCATCCAGCATTTCCATGTTAATTGCATTTGGTTGCAACATTTTCAATTAAACACTATCACAGGTTAAGCAATCTTTCTAAAAGTATATCAATCTGTGCATATAATGTTAAAAATAGTGCATTCTTTTACCAAAGAGATCAGACACGACTACACAAATGATTGACCAATACAAGCAACTTCCAAGAATGATGAATGCTTGATTTTTCAAAGAAGCTACTTTGAGATTGGATGGTGATAGATAGCGTGTCAGCTAACCATATGTTCTCCACATGTAAGAAAGAAAGAATTAAAGAAATTATATTTATGTCCACAAATAGCCAAAGCGAGTCACTAGGACTGTGGATGTACAAACTCTTCAGATATCACCAGGGGATGTCCAAAAGTACATCATCCCCTAAGAATGAAAAAGCACAGCTGTTAATTTGTGATACAAAATAAGCAAGAAAGTTCCCAAAGAGATAAACCCAAAATTCTAAATTCTAGGAACAACAAAAATAATTAGGATAGAATCCAGGAAACAAAAAGCAGCATAGAGGGTACAAGAGAACCACGAGTGGTAAGTTTCTGTAGCAGCAAGAGTGTCTATAGAAACATCAAGAACAAAACAGTTCCCAATGCAGGATTTGATAATGTCACCAAAGGGCTGGCCTGGGCTTGGAGGGTTCAATGAAGAGAAATTGCATTACAGGAAACAAATAAGAGAAATTGAATTAGATGAAATAAATAGAGAAAATATTGCATCCACAAGGACAAATTTTCATTCTTACCCATGATTGCAATAAAACCACAAAACACAAAATCATGAAAATGATAAACCACTGGAAAAATAGAAATAAGAACCATTACTGTACTGTACACTATAGAAGGGGGAAAAAATGCATGATGAAAACGGATTACAATAGCACAAAGATCCATTTTTCAAATAAACCACTGGAAAAATAGAAATAAGAACTATTACTGTACTGCACACTATAGAAGGGGGAAAAATGCATGATGAAGACAGATTACAATAGCACAACGATTCATTTTTCGAAATGGAAAACCTCAACACTTTCTTCAAGTATAAATAATTTGAAGAAAATAGCAATTCAATCAAGGTGCAGCCATAGAAGATACAGCCACGGCCATGGGCAGAGACCAGCAATGAATAACCTTAACATAACACTACAACGGCTTATATCATCATATGTCCTATCATGTTCCACATAGACCATGGCATCACACATTTAATAGCTTCTAGACACTAGAGCCTATCAAGTGGCTTATTCACAATTATGGGGCTCCTTTGGATCAAACCCATGTTTTCATAAGCCATTTCAAACATCAATTGGACTGTACAAGTGCGAATTTGTTAGATAAATGCCTTTTTAAAGCTATAATACCTCCAGCTTCTGAAGAAATTGTCTGCAGGATATACTCAAAGAAAATTTGTTTGTGTGGCTTTAAAAGGTTGACAGAGAGGGCTACATACCATCTCGAAGGTTTGTGTTGCAAGTCCAACAATATGTATGAGTTTACGGTCATTGGAAGTTGCTTAAACATAGCTTTAAACACAAGACTCGCCAATCATCCAAGGGGATTCAAAGTGCAGTTTTGCATGTAAAGCTGCAAACTCTTCATTTCAAACTTAAAAATCGGTCAAATTCTTTGATGATGTCCAGGTTTTAACACAGAGAAATAAGAAACAACCAAGTCAATGGCAATGTTAAAGTGGACATCTTCCTTTTGCCGCAGTTCAGAATAGTTTTCTTTCATAATTGCCGGTACAGATCTTGCACATATTTAGAATACTTTTGTCTCCTTATTCCAATACCACCATATGATAATAGATCTTAGCACTAGGGAAAGTTAGGGCTTTGAAAATACAGTTTTCGCTTTTTTATTTAACAAAAATGTTGTGATAGTCTCACCTCAAGTTGCTACCACTGGTGCAAGCCAAATTTTATAATGTATGTACCTAAGTTTCACGATAGTTCATTTTGCTTTAAAATTTCAAATTTTTCTTATAAATATGCAGGTTAAAGTTAAAGTTTGGACAATGAAACACCTCTTACAGTTCTTTCTATACTCTGATACTTAAAATATAGTTTTCTCAGCAATGGCTACACTTCTCTACCCCATGGGCCATAGGTGCCTAAGAAGAGTCGGTCTTTTTGTCCGACAGTAGCAGTTGCACAAATAAACTGACATACATGATCACAAAGTTCAAAAAGTTTGGTAGGTTTGAGAAGGTGCAGAGCTCGCCAAAATTGGAGTTTCAATAAGGTTTGGAACGTTTTTGAAGTTATATAATTTAGAAAATTATACATAACTACAGGAATATAACATGGAAATAATATAAAAGAAATATTTCAAAGCCTGGGATTTACAGCATTTCAAAGTTTGATACATCAATGGTCACACTATCATACAATATTTAGCGAGTGGCACACACTCTCAAGTCTCTATAATCTAGTCCCTAGGACCACTAGGTTCTTAAATGACAAATTAAACATCTTAAAAATAAAAACTCACTACCATAATTTAAAACTCATGATCATCTGCGGTGCCAACATCCCGATCCAAGGCATCTGCATTAGAACTACAGTATTCACTAAGCCCATCATGGTTTTCAAAGCACATAAGCTGGAAAACAAAGCTTACATGACAAAATGAAGGATGACGTCCCGGTCAATGTGTTGACCTCACATTAGCAGATTCAGACCAACAGGTAAAGCCCTCTGAAAAAATTCAAGGCTCAGTAGACCCTTGTTACTGTGGTCATGATTGCAGAGCAATTTGTGGTAGGACACGAAGGTTGATTTCCTTTTTAGAAATGATTAATAACTCAAAAGTATTAACAGATGTTCAAAAGCCATTGACTATTTAGAAACTTATTAACCTTCACTTAAATTCACAAAATTAGATATCTTTTGCATAAAACAACACAAATCTTGTTTTGAGTTCGGTCACATTCTAAAGAGCTAGAATATTTACTTGCGTTGAGTTCAATGGTATTCAAACAAATCCAGAACTTAGAAATAATTATGGATGGGCAAACATCAAACAAGACGAATTTAAATACAAAACACAAAACCTAATCTACTCAAAAACCTGAAATTAATTTGCATCTGTCCTGAGAACATCTTGTGATAAAAATATCCGGAGGCTATACAAGACAACTCAGATATTGCCCTCTATTGTGCTCAGAAAGCTCTAGCATTCAAACTTTATGGAGCAACTGGCATTATCAATTTATTTTGAAATAAACAATAAAAAATTCATATTTGAATTATTAAAAGAAAGATAACATAGAAGCTTACTCCATCCTTCCCTTTGGTTTTCCGTGCGAGTGATCATTTCTAGCATCTGTTGTCCGCCTCGTACGTTTTTGGATGATGGAACACTAGGTGATTCATGTGATGGATCAGCAGATTCACTCTCACAAGGCTCCCCTGATCCTGTACCAGAAAACCTCTTGCGCTTGTGTGTTGGAGTTGACTGATTATCTTGTAGCTTAGCCTCGTTGGGTTCATTTTCTCTCATTTCCATAGAGTTTTCCTTTTTCCTGGATCCACGACCTTGGCGAAAATAGGTCTTTTTGATTCCATGGAAACTTTGTCCAAGGTTTCCTTGGCTTTAACCACAGCTGCCTCAAAATTTTGAGCTTCACGCTTATCTGTAAAACTCTGCAAACAACATCCATTATCAATACAAAATATTGATATGATTCAAAGGTCACAAAACCAACCACATTCATTACTTGTCACCATAACTATGGTGATTATCACACAATGCATCAATAACTGTGAAAACATTGCTTTGACATTTCTTGGTCTTTTTAACCCTAATACTTCTGTACTGTAATTAAACATACCTTTGAAGTCCCATTGACCTACTTTTGGTGATCTGTGGAAATTTATTAAATTTCTTACTTTCTTATCTAACATTATCCTTCAGCATATTGAATTCTAGGCCCAACATAGTGTGTAGATATACACTGCATAAGCATATAAATTAATAATCATTATACTGAAACAATAAGTTACGGTATTTTATTATCTCTTGCTACTATGTAACATGAAGCTTATTTTGCTTAAATGTACCAATCTTGGAAGGGATTTGACACCTTAGATGGTTGATGTATCTTTTACTTCCATTGACTTGCTTTGCCTGGCAGAAGATTCTTGTGAATTTGAATTTCTGTTTCACTTTCTTCCTTAATCAAATTTTGTATCTATATTTTTAACTTATTTCATACGAATGGCAAGACAGAAGACTATAACTTTATGCGTCGTCTATAAGTCTGCATTATGAGCGTCCATTATAAGCATGTAATCACTAGACTGCCAGGATACGGATACAGGTACGGGTTCGGTACGCTGAAACGGAAAAATTTTTAAAACCCCGGGTACAATACTTTGCGGGTATGTTATACAATATATTTTTTAAAATAAAAAATATATAAATAGGTATAAAAAATTTAAAGAAAACAACAAGCTTATAGTCTCAGCAACCTATGAAATATTAGAAGCCAACATCAAGCTTATTATGAATTAGAAGCCATCTAAAGCAAGATTTCTTTGACTAAATACAAGAAGACCACAAAACATTAAATCTCTGAGTCCATCTACTAATGGGCTCACAATCATTCCACTTATTGTTAAGGCCCAGGGAAAGGTTTGGGGAGAAGGCAATCTTTTCATAGAGTTGTATACATTCTCCAACCTCCTAGCATCCCAAAATCCATTCTCATCCACCATAATTAGTTCGGTAGAGGGAGCTGTGAAAGCATTTCTGAGCATTGTATACATTCTGCTGAACTAAGATTGAGGAAGCTTATCGAAAGCTTTAAGGTCTGTCCATTCCATCCACTTCCCAAATCTGTACAAGTCATGAAATATTTTAATTCCTTTGTCAAACCGAAGGAGGGCAGAGCAGCCGCTTGTCAAGGCAAGGATCTTGACATTATATTTCATATTCCACCAAATCAATGTGTAGGCTTGGCACCTAGTGTCACTGTCAAAGGAAGAAAAGATAGGCTGCCCAACCACCAAGTGCTTCACTTGTTCCCATGCCTTCCAAATTGACTGAAGAATAAAGGACCCTTGAGGAGCAACAAGAAAGCCCCCAAATAGTAAGTCAACCAAATGAAGTCCTTTTCATCTCTCTTGACCCTTGGGAGCCTATTGGCAATATTGAATCTCACACAAACTTTCCAAGGTTCAATTCCAGTCAAAGCCCTCAAGTTTTATTTATTTTTTTGCACTTGAAAAAAAAACTGTGTGGGTACTCACAGGCCTTGGGTACATCCTGGGTACGGTTTTCTGTACCCAGTATATACCCAGGGCCTGTGGGTATGTACCCAGAGAGTACCAGTACCGGTTTCCATACCAGGTACGTTTCAGACCTGGTATAGGCCGGTACTGGACGTTTCAGTGCAGTCTAGTATAATCATTATACTGAAACAATAAGTCGGAATATTTTATTAACTCTTGCTACTATTTTAGACGATGCTTATCTTGCTTAAAGGTACCAGTCTTGGGAGGGATTTGACACCTTAGATGGTTGATGTATCTTTTACTTCCATGACTTGCTTTGGTTGGCAGAAGATTCTCGTGAATTTGAATTTCTGTTTCACTTTCTTCCTTCTCTTAATGAAATTTTGTATTAAAATTTTTTTATCTTACAGCATATAAATGGCAAGCCGCAAGACAGAAGACTATATCATTTTATGCATCTATAAGTCTTCATTATTTCTCTGTTGCTTTAGGTTGAAAATCAATATAAAGGATTGTGCAAGGACCAATAAAATGCAACACTTACAATTAATAAATAAGTTGTCTGTTACTAATGCTCATCTTTATGCTTTTCTTGGATTACATACTCATGCAGATATGGGAAATATAAAGCTGACAATTGCCTCGAAATATCTGAATTTTTTTCAAGCTTTCCACTTTAAAGTTTCCAGTTGTTATTATCATTGATATGCGCTAATATTTTCAAATTGATTGTGGATGAAAGATACATTCTCTGTAGTTAACATGCTGATGGAAGATGGATTCTCCCAAGTAAGCATTGCAAAAATGAGTTTGACAACAGTTTTGGTAAACTGTTATCATGCACAACAGTTATAAATTCCCTGTATCAAAAAGCATGCTACAATCACAATGATGGGGATGCTTGCATTTATATAGATAGCACAGACCCACACCCCAGTTTGGTATTTGCTGATAGGTTGTGCTTGAAATGCTTTACTTTCGTGGTTATTAAGAAATGATGGGCCCTTCGAGCACCTCTTTTGGTATGCGACGGGCATTACTTGTCCTACAAATTGATCAGCTCCCCATCCATGACTGTTTGATTCACCCATAGGAAAAAATTAAATTGTGATTCTTGACAAAATTTTCGAAAGGACATCATTCTTTGCATTCTCCAGGATTCCCAGCCAAGCCCACTTAGTCCAAACCATTTTCCTGTGGATAACTTCATATCTTATATTGGCCTTTTCAAGCTGATTGATGAAGATGTTGATTCTTTTTCTAGTTCAATAGAAATCAGGACTAGCTTTGGCCTTCATCAACCTTATCATTTTTTTTTTTCACAACAAATCTTCATTTCGCATGGTTATTCATGATACATGCTACTGCTATTTCTGACATATTTAGGATTTACTCATTTTGGGACACCACTAGTTAAAATCATGTGTTCATGTGTTTTTAGCTTTAGCCTTTAGTTTATTTTTAATATTGGAGTGGTTGTGTTTTTAAGTTCCATTGACCTACGTTGGTCATTTATGGGCACTAATTTAATTTCTTTCTTTCTATGAATCCTGACTTGGTTAAGCGCTGTTCCTTCTTTGTCCAAGTGCTTCCCATACTTCTGATCTATGTGCAATATCTACTATTTAGTATTATGTCCTGATATGATAGACTACGGTCAATATAAACTCCCCAATATTGTTCTCATGTGGACATTAACATAAATCCATTGTTCTTTCTGCATCATCCACCACTTAACTGCATATTGTAGAAGAGGATTATACGAAACACATTGAAAATTACTAGCCTCCAAATAAACAACAATGTGCATCTGGCTTGTCTCAGTAAGGCCTGCATACATTTAAATGCCATAGAAAAGCAAATCAGAGATGGTGAAATTATGAGAGCCAATACGTACAAACAAATATCTAGTACAAAGATTCCCATGGATTTCTTTTATACTTTGTGTCTGTTACTTTTCATAGCCTGGGATTTTTTTACCCTAGTACTTCTCTATCATAAGTCATTGTGCTTTCTAAATCACGTTATCTTATTTTGGTTACTTGTCGACACTAATGTAAAATTCCAATCTGTAAACTCCTAAGATCAACTGCTTAATGGAGTTGACAGAATCATGACATACTATCCTACTCTGATTTTACTTCAAAATGACATAATTGAAGGCAGCACAATATTTGTACATACTGTCCTACTCTGAAGAATGATTTTACAAGAAGATGGAATCCCAGAATCATGACATACTGTCCTACTCTGAAGATGGATTCTCAATTTTTCACGGCCGAAAATGGATTACAAAGAGATTAATACAACAAGTGTAACAAATATTGTGCTATCTTGCTCACTCAGCTCTTCTCTGTCCTTTTTATCCTTCTACAACCAATTGGACACCAACTCTGTCACTCACACACTCTGATGCCTTCATCTGAACTTATGCCTCTTACTAACCATGTCTCAGGAGTGTCCTTTTGTGAACTAAAAGACTCCCAACTACCTTGGAAACTAAAGAGAACATCCTTTGACATTACTCTACCTGTACAGCAAATACGAGCGAAATTGCCAGTTAATGCAAACCGGCAGTTTCAAGACTGTCACTCTAGTTACCAGCAGCTGCACAACAATTGCCACTCTGTTTGAAGCAGCAGTTTCACCATCATATAAGAAATACTTCAATTGAAGCCTTGTTGCTCACTGAAACCATGTTTCTTCTGGTTGGATGATGAATTTGATTGTTTTCCTTAATTCCTAAGGATCGTACCTCCCTTTTGGAAGACTTTTGGTCCTACAAAAGCTTAGTGGAGGAGAAGATGTGGAAAAAACTCTCTGACTTTCTCCTTGAGTACCTTCTTGCTTGTCTTGGTGTCCTTCCCAAGATGCTAACCTGTCAAGATTCCTAGGGTCCCCTTCTAATCTCTTTGAAGACCTTCAAGCTGAGTTCCTCAAATATGGTGCAGATTCCCTAGCCTTACCATTGGCAAAGCTTTTTAATGAGGTTGTTTGCTCAAGTTTTCCTCGTTCTTGGTCCCAGCACATAATCCATCCCATTCTTAAGTCGGGGATAGCTCCAACCCTAGCAAATACAAGACCATTACACATGCAGCTCTCATAGCACTTGGAGAGGGGTAATCTTAGAGCAGGGAGACAGGCCCACTTCAAGAGGGAATACAAAACAATACCACATTTTTACACTCCATGCCATCATTGAGGAGGCTTGTCATCGATTGTCTAAAGTCTTTTGTTGTTTTGCAGACTTCCGGAAAGCCTTTGACTCAGTTCCGTGACATCTGCTCTTCCACAAATTGTGTGATGTCAACAATCCAACATCTCTCATTACCGCAGCTTAAGACTCTATGAGACAGTTGTGGGGTAGTTGCATACTCCTCGCGGTCTTTCTAGCCTTGTGAAGAGCACCACAAGGGTCAAGCAAGGATCCCTCTTTCCAACATTTACATTGATGAGCTACAGAATTTTCTTCAACAACATAACCATTCATATGATAGTTCCATTTTACATGATATGGTGATAACCATACTCCTTTTCACCAATGGCACTTTCTCTTCTCGCTTGATTGATGGTTTACAAAATAGTTGCCAAGTTCGAAAATCCAGATCCGTTAGGAAGGGCAAAAAAATTCAAAAGACCAGAATTCTTGAAAAAATTTGGAAAAAAGATCCAAAATATATACATATTATATATGGGCATAATTAATAAATATGCAAAATTTACAAAAACAATGAAAAAGTTAATAATATAATATAATATAAAAAGTTAATAATATAATATATATATAATGTTAAATTTATAGGATCGTTAGGTGTCTTTTTTCTTTTTTTGCGCAAAAAAATTCAAAAAAATGGTCCGACCGGACCGAATTTATCCGGGTCGGCTGAAAATTTTCTATCGAGGCCAGGGGCAATGTTTTAAAAATCGGAACCGGACTCGGAGAACCGGCCGAGGGTCTGACCGAACCGAACCAGAACTGGACTGGTTCAAACTTTATGAACCGGTTTACTAAAAAATACATAAAATTTTATATTTTTAATGAAAACAATATATTTGAAAGGTTAAAAACCATGATTCCAACAATTACACACAAAATATGCAAAGTTTGCTCTTATATATATGTAAGAAAGGTGTTTATAGCAAAATTAGGCTTTAGAACAAATAAAAAATAGAAAATGTATTAAAAAAAACGTTTTTTTATTAAAATTGTTGTATACGATTGAAAGCTGGACGGTTTGAGGCCAAACCGGTCAACCGATCCGGTTCTTTGACCGGTTCATGAAAAAAACTATTAAACCGGTCGAACCGGCCGGTTCCGGTTCCAATTCGGCCGGTTTTAAAACACCGGGCCAAAGATCGGCCAAATTCGGTAATTGTGATTTACAAAGACAACTTGATGTCCTTGCTCGTTTTTGTGAGCTTCGTCAGTTGGTGGTCAACCTTAGCAAAACTAAGGTCATGATATTCAACACCTCCAAACATTCTCTTTCCCAATTCCAATTCCTTTACAAAGGGGAACCTTTGGAGATCACATCAGCCTACACTTACTTGGGGATCCAATTTTTCGGACCATATTTTAGTATGAAGCCTACCTCTTAATCACCCTTTTCAAGGGATACACATCCCTCTATCTTTAAGTGACAATCCTATCTAATCCGCATCTAGGAAATCCCTTCAAAGATGCGCCTCTTTGATACAATCATCAAGCCTAATCCAAGGTCCTGGGACCTAGTCTAGGTTTTGTTAATTGAGCTCATGTTGAGAGGGTGCAAACTCACGAGTTAGCTTATGGTCCATTGCAAATGAACTATTCCTCGAGACATCGTCCAAGTTGAGTTTGACACATAGCATTTGTGCCTTGAGACCATATCCAAGCTTACTTTATACATTCACGGACTCGGGATCATGAAGGATTACGTAATCTCCCCAATTACGAGCGAGATGGCCTAGGAGGCTTTTCATTCATCTTAGCCTTGGTCATACCCGAGGGCTAACAACGTTGGAGGCTATTGGGTATGGATGTCTGATTACCACCTTGCTTTATGTTATATTTTGTCGTTGACATTAAATTGGGCAACTTGGTGGTAATAATTGCTATATTTTGTCATTCGGTGACTATATGGCGGTTTATTATTCTAATTCTTCATTGGGGATCACCTAAGTTACTTTTGGCACGAGGTGGGGAAGTAACTTCAATCATATTATATTATTGGGATTTTCCCAAGGGGGTCGATTGGGTTCTTTTTCGGGCCTCTTATCACCTAGTGAAGTTATAAAAGGAGTGCTTGAGGAGAGTTATTCATTCATTCTTACACTCACACATATTTTGGCATTGAGCAACTGTTGTTTGCATTCTTCTTTGCTTGTGGAGTAAAATCCCACAAGAACCCTAGCTTCAGTGGTGAGAGATCCACTCCTAGCTAGTAGGGCACTCTTCGGTGGTGAAAGATCCACCCTAGTTTGCTATTTTGGAGCCTATTCAGAGCAGATATTCAGGCAGATTTACAGAGATTTCAGGAAGGGTTTTCAAAGGCTATTTCAATACAGTGGTGAGGAACTTTCGGGGTTTGCAGGTCAGATTATTCCCAGTATTTAAGGCAGAGTTTGGCGCAGCTTTTGGAGGCATTTTGGTGGATTTCCAGCCCCTTCTATAGGGTGACATCAGCCCTAGGGATTTGCAGCAGTTTTTGTTAGGGTTTAATATATATATATTAAGTGATATCCCACAAAAGGATATTTTACTGCAAATTTATATATATATATATATATATTAAGTGATATCCCACAGTATCGAGTTGTTTCTCTAGCTTTGTTGGGTTGAGAAGATGGGTGACAATGAAGACCCCGATGTTGATTTAATGAAACAATTATTCACCCATATGGTTAAGCAACAAGAGACTAATAATCTTTTTTTGAGCCAGCTCACAAAAAGATTAGCACAGGGCAGATTTAAGAGTCGTGTTCGTCCTTATTCCGTACACCAAAGCATTCCGGTCTTCTCACGGCTTCAGCTACGGGACACGAGCATATTGCCGGCTACTTTGATCGGCCTCGGATGTTATGTGACAGGGTCAGTGGCGAGATTCTCCCGCCCTCCTCTTCGGCTCCATCCATCTGCACTATTCTGGTCACGGTGGCCTTTGCTTCTCCTTTCCTCTCTCTCTCTTTTTCTCTTCTTTTATTGTTTGGGTGACCCCTTCGGTCTCCCTGTTGGCACCTCTTGCATTGTATTGCATTCAGTCCCATTGACCTACTATTGTGGTCATTCGTTGGACATTAATAAAATTATCTTATCTTCGGATCTTTATCTTTTTTGGCGGTGTCACGGGATCCATGTATCTACCCGTGGTCTGGTTTATTTTTTGTCTTAAGGACACTAGCACCCAATAAGGACAATAGCGCCCGGCGCTAGTGTCCCCTCGAGCTTTTGTCCAAGCTTGCTTATATTTTAATTTACCACTTGGCGCCTAATTTTAAACCTTTTCTAATTCCTATTTCATATTTGGGGTCGGCCTTTGGTGTCACTAAGTGTCGAAATTCAAACAAAGGAGTCATATATATACACAACCTACTAACTATTCTAAGGGGCAATTGGGTTACTATTTTCTATCTACTACTTGGGCAAAAGGAGCAACTTAAGGATTGCATTATTTATTGCATAGGAAGGGAAAATTCTCAATTCCATGACATATTATCTTGGAGGCAAAGTAGTTGTAGTCCGCTATATTGGTGCAACTTACACAAGGGAACCTAGCTTCAAGGGACACGATTTCTATCACACACACATCGAACTACATTGAGTCTGAAATGTAGTGCAGTGCTCGGTGACAATCACATTGGGGTGACCGTCGAGGTCAATCCGACTCAAACATATGCATCTTTTATTCCATCTAATGTGCGCTCGAGTCTTGTGATAGTAGCTAGGGTTTGTTTTGCACATACAGGTGCGACAAGAGAGCCCTACAACGAAGTGGATGTGACACAGAGAAGGTGACATTACCAAACACCGAAAGAACCAAATCTGCACCTCTCACCAAGGCACTAGTGCCCAGGTTCGGTTTCTAGCGCCCCGGTGTGAAACGATCCAAATCCAGCGATTATGTCGGCATAACCTTGTGATCATTGTTCTCCAAACGAAGCCCATACAATCCAGAGTGAGCTTATTCCCACCATCTATCCAGGTCAGACAACCGGATATCAACTAAGTCACTCTTATCCTCTTGTTGGTTGTACTTGCTTGCCATTGGATGTTGATATATTGCATGTTTCTAATATTTTTGATTTAGTCTAGTCCTCTAATTAAAATTTAATTTTTGTTAAATCAAAAATATGCATCAATTTAAACACTCTTGATAATGACCTAAAGCATGCCTCCTCTTGTGAAACCCAAGGCTCAGGAGATGTAAATTGTGGTAGAGCTATCTCCTAATAAGTTTAATACTCTACTTAATCCAAGTAACTAATGTGTTGATCACCTCTCAAATTATGTGTAAGCTTCCACGATGGGGCCACGCGAAAGTGAGCCTCTTATAGTTTTGATTTGATGAGTTCCTTTCCCGGGCTCTATCCCTCTTGAACCTCTTGTTAAGCTTACTCAAACTCAATGTGTATGGTAAACTTTAAGACTTGGTAATCATTATTAGGTGGTCACTCTAATACGTAAAACACATAAGTAGTGTAATGAATGGAATATTGTACTTTTTGGAACTAGAATAGTAGCTAATTTGTATCACCATGCTACTTTTCCATTTTTGAACTCTAGTAGATTAGCAAGACCCTACTTGCGCGAGAATGGTTATTTGTTGTTTCCCTTTGTATATTGATATCTATATAAGATGGGACTTGAATTCCACACAATGAACCCTCCATCCTAATTTAACCTGAATAACAAGAGATGGCGCCACTTCTTACCTTGTGACCACATAGAAGGGGTCATATCTAGGTGACCCTCCACTAGTGTCATATCTAGGCGACCGTCAAGCCTCAACCTTGGGTGTCACCTTTTCATAAATTGTTTGTAGTCAAGTTAGAACTCGACATGTTTTGCAATTCTACCATGAAACTAGGCATGAGATGACCTCCTTTTGAAACTTGTGAGAAAAGTGGCCTATTGTATAGCAAATGAATTAGTAACCATTTGTAATTTGCAATTGAAAATGCTTCCTCTTAAAATTAATGGTAAACCTTTGGATTACTTAAATAAAAGAGAAGTGAGGTGTTTCCTTGAGGGAAACACATTAAACAAGAAATAGAATTCAATAACTTGAAAACAAGTGTTATATGTCTCTTATGTACTTTAAATGTTTTACAAAACAAAAGATAAATAAGAAATCAAATTGTACTAAGTGTGTAAGCTAAATCGTAATCTGTGTAAATTGTGGATAAGGTCCTTCCTTCTCTCTCTCTCTCTCTCTTAATTGGCTTACTATTGTGTTTTGAATCACTCCTTTGAGTAAATGTTGAACTTAAATTATTTTTGTGAAGCTTGCATGTAAGTGTGTGTGTATGTGTGGGGGTGAGACTATATCATTGTTTAGTGGAGGGAAAAGGGGTTGTCACTTGAAGGGAGGAAAAAGATTTGTGTGTTGTTACATTGGAGGAACCAAGGGAATATGTGGCTAGTCTTAGTGGAGTGAAAAGGGTGGTTTAAGTGGAGGGAAAAAGGTATGTTGTTTGTTGTGTGTTTCATCTTGGAGGAACCAAAGGCTAGCCATGATTCCTTCATGGATGAAAAAGCAATAATGCATATGATGGTCTTTCCCTTTGTAAGCCCTAGTGGTAGGCTTGGTAGTATGTGTTGTTTTTACATTTAGTGTGATGTCTTTCTCTTCTCTCTTGTTCCAAGTAAAATTTAAATCGTTGCATGAGTGTGTTCGTGAATGTGTAAATGTTTGGGCATTGTCGTGTTATTGTAAGTGCTCCTAAGTTTTTCTAAAAAATTGTCCTGGTTTTAGCTATGAATTTTGGTTTGTAATCTGTGGGCATTACACCATGGACTTCTTGGGGAGTCCTTGGAGCGATTCTTGGGATGCTTGGGAGTTAGGGAGGGCTGCCCACAAAGGCAGAGCTCCCCTACCATACTCGAGCCTTCCCCCAAGGCGGAGGGCCCAATAGAATCCATAGTGGAGGGAGAGAATTATAGGGCTAACGAGAGGAGAGGTGCCACTCTTGCCCCCTTATGGATGCAACTTCCAACACCTTGTGTCGATAGGCCCATCTATAACACAATGACTATAATGGTTCTTTGGATCCTTACAATTATGTACATGGCATTTCTCTTACCTTTCCTCTCACCCTTACGGCAGGCATTGTAGCGCTAATTTGGCTTTCTTGAAAAAAATGTGAATGCATTTTTCTTTGAGGGCTCCCCCTCTCCATGACTTATCTCTTCCTCGATTGCCCAACTTCCCGATCATCTTTTGGCCAAGGACAAATTACAAAGAGATTAATATAACAAGTACATCAAGCATCATGCTATCTTGCTCACTCTACTCTGTTACTTTTCTCCTCCAACAATCAACAAAACACCAACTCTGTCCCTCTCAAACTCAGATGCCTTATCCAGATTTTTGCCTCTTACTTATCATGTCTCAAGAGTGTTCTTTTGTGCACTAAAGGACTCTCAACTGTCTTGGAAACTAAAGAGACAATGTCCCTTATCATTACTCTACCCATGGAGCCAATACAGGTGAAACAGCCAGTTAATGCAGACCAGCAGTTTCGAAACCACCACAGTTCCACCATCATACAAGAAATGCTTCAATTGAATCCCTGCTGCTGTCTAAGACCAGGTTCGCTCTAGTAAAATGATGAAGTAGATTGTTTTCCTTGATCCCTATGGATCAAATTGCTTTCTTGAAGAATGATGGTTTATTAAGCGTGCATTAAGCCAATTGCAAAAAAGGCAGCAAAACAATTTCACCAGATTATGCAAGCACAAATACGATTTGGCCAGAACTCCAGATACATAGCACCTTTAGGGTTCTCAATACTTGGTAGAACCAGTATCTGAATAATTCAGTTTTACTATTTTATAATGTAAGCTATTTACCCTAAGAGATTGGATTATTGAGCTGTGTTCTTCCATCATGGGAATGATCTAATCACATATAATTAGGTGAATATAGTTTATACGCACATTAAAACAAAGAAACAAGGTTTTCCATGACAGATTTTACAATTTATTTTATATATTGTTTGAAAAAAATTTAAAATAGTTCAATATTCAGTGCTGGATTGACATCAATATCTAGGCAATAGCTTCAACAAAGATGCTGGAGAGGAGGGCACAGCAGACCTGCTTTGTAAATTCTTGTTGATGCTTGGCATAGACAATACTTCTCCAGACTTCAAGCAAGCACTGCATAAATATAAGCATTAATTATGCTGAAAATTAATTAAATAATTACTCACTTGTCATTTAGGAAAACCAATATCATTGTTACTTAAAGAACTACATTATTTTTTTAAAAGTCTAGGAAATCCTATCTCATTATTATTAAACTGATCTAATACCTGCTGCTTATTTTAGGCATTTCCTTCGGCAATCTTTTTTTGGAAGACGGAGCAAACCTCATCCATTTTAAATTTAAAATTTAACTTTAAGAAATTCATGTACTTACGAGCTTTGACCTGAAGATTCTTTGGAGATTCCAAAAAAACTAACACAAACTGATCCATTCTTTATCTGCCTGCAAGTGATGTTTATAATTTCACTTTTTGAAGTTAAAAATAATTACAAACAACAAAACCGATAATCCTTATACAAAGAAACCCACCTATGCAGACCTTCAGGAATTTCTTCCCTTTTCACGACCTGATATCAACAACCATAACATTTGAAAGGTTATAGACTTCCTATAAGACTTCATATAAATCCTTCTTTGCAATTAATTAGGATAAAAATCCAAGTAAATATAATGTGCATACTTGTGCAGGCCACCAGTACCGCCCTCCACGCTTTCCCCAAACAACAACCCTAGGAGGGTAAGACTCAGTCAATACTTCCTCATCTACAGGCCGCAAGATTTCAGAGCTTGCCGTTGCCCACCCTTTTGCACCCCCATCCTTCCTCTTACTACGATTCTTCTTCAATTTCGCTGAGGACGCAGACTTTCTCTGTAATGCATCAGCTGTTACCTCATTCTGATGCATATCCATTCCAACTATTTGCTCCACATTCCTGCTAAATGTGAATATTTCACACAAAAAGGAAAAAACAGAGAGAAATGTCAAGGTTGGAAAGTAACACTAACACTACAAGACTGATCATTCTAGAAAAAAATCAGAAGCATGATAGTGCTCACATAGAAAGCCCTTTTAGTCCACTGACTAATAAATCAAGCTCAGTTACTAAAGATTGAGGTTTCCGATCAAAGGCCAAACTAAAGGAAGGGAAAATAACATGATTACTGTGAATGCATTTCCAGGCTGAAAAAGAAAAATTAAGGTTGAATAAATAAGCAGGAAAATCTGAATAAACTCCGTCGATGGGGATGAAATCACCTGGATAAAGCACACTGACTTTGGAAACAATTGCCAATTAAAACTGAAGTTCAGAAATGAACATTGAAGCTATTCTGCAATTAATTAAGTTTTTGCCAAAAAACCAAAAGTCTAATGACAAGATTATATCCAACTTAAGCAGCAGAAATAAATCACAAACACAGGTTGCCAAACCACCACACAGTAAGGTTATAGATAAACAAATTCACTTTCCAAGTGCATTTAATATAATCTTGTATGTTGATTCTACAGTTTCTTCCCTTCAAATGTATTCACTGGATCAGAAGCATGATATTCAATTGTAACTCCTACGAGCAGAAGATTTGTTTCCACAAACAACTTGGGAATTTCAACAGTCATAATCCTTCAAACTGCAGAGTGTGTTAGGCAGAATTGACTTGCATCCGAGGGATACCATGGTTTAGTTTTTACCATACACAAGTACTGTCCTAATAAGAAAACATTGATACCAAAATTAAATATTATGCCTGGAGAAGATGGAGAGAGCTCTCTGCTAGGGTTTTATGTCACGCTGCCATAGTCTAGTGCTCAGCCCTACTGTCATACTGCACTTTTACTTCTGCTGCGGGATTTGCTGTGCATGCTTTTTCATTTATTCAGCCCTTTTAGGAATCCTCGCCCTTGAGCAGCCTTTTTAAAAGGACTCCCAAACTCTAAGCCCAGTTATTGAAACTGCGACAAACCCCTGCTCCAAATACTGTTTTGCATGTTTCTGAATTTGATTCTGCTTGCAAATGGCTTGAACAGTTCTCTTTGATAGGTTATTTTGTCGGAAAGATTCCCTATCAAGTATGCTGAAATCTTTGGTGCAAACTGCTTGTGCCCAACATGGTATAAAACTGGACACTGTTCAGGATATGATCAAAGGCTTTGTTTCATTTCATTTTGCTGATCCTACCCATGCCTCAGCAATTTTGCAGAAGCAGGCAACTTTCTATGTTCGAGTCTGTTGCTCGTGTTATCTCCCTAGACACAAGGTTTTGTAGTCTCTAAACATTACCACCCCCAAGGTCCCAGTCTGGGTAGAATTCCCCAGTCTTCCGGTGCCTTGTTGGCACTTTCTAGACCAGACTGCCAACAGAAACACTATTGTCCATGGCATTTGCACAAAATCCACGAAGTTTTACTCTGCTCGACTGCAAAAGTGTGTCTATGTAGAAGTTCACCTCTCCTAGGACCTTAAGGAGTCTATCAATATTCAAGTGGGCGACTCCCAGCATACCCAGAGAGTTCTTTGTATCAACCTGCCAAATATCTGTTACAGATGTCAATCTTCTGAACACAAGATTCGTAATTGTCAAAAAGTTATTTCAAATTTGTAATGCCGAGGTCCCTTAGGGGCAATGGTGAAGATGGTTGGACCACAGATGGTGGTCATAAAAACAACCGCAACCAAGGCATTAGCAATAATCCTCCTATGAGTGTTTCTAATGACAAGAATGCTAAACCATTTAGTAGTTCATCTCCCGCTCTGCAAAACTCAGTCAAACCCATGACGTCCTACATGTTAGGTTGTGGAGCCTATTTTCATGTGTGAAAGTGTTGAAGATTGTACACTAAGAGTACTATACACTTTTCATGTATCCTCGCCAGGGTTCGGGGCTGGGCCGGGCCCGAGCGGGGGTCCGGGGGTGGCAGCCCTTGATAGCAGGGGTTCGGGGGCACAGCCCCTAAAAAAATTGGGCCTTAAAACGTGCCCGATATATCGGGAAACGTGATTTTCTCATATGGGCGGGATTTTGACCCATAGGTTTATGGGACGGTTTTTGCCCATGGTTTTGATACCCACGGTTTTGTAAAACTGCTTAAGCAGTTGTCTATTTATATGGTTTTATGCATATGATAGATGTATGAAAAACATTGCAGATGTGCTTTGAATTCGGTGTGAATTCTATAGAGTTTGTTGAGCATAGCTCCAAACAAATCTGGGTATTGTATTGAGAGAGTGGTGGCTTGTAATAAAATCTGAGCAAGTGATTCTTGGTGGACGTAGCCCAAATTGGGTGAACCACGTTAAATATTGTCTCTTTGTGTTGTGTTATTTTATTTTGCACTTTTATTTGAGATCTGTAATATTTTTTGCATATTAGTTTCTATTGTTGCGATTCTGTGAGGGATTTTTCCGCATATTTTATCTCTTATTTCCTAACACTACATAACCCCCATTGTCCAAATGCAGGTCCAACCCTTGTCGACCCAAGAGACAAACCTCAAGTTACTCGCCGGCCCAAGTCGTTAGTGCTCCTTGTCCCTCATAGTGGTATTCAAGATATTTCTTAAAATCACAATCGAGTCTTCAACAAATCTTTCCTCGTAATCATGAGACTCATCAATCTTGTAGTCCTCTCATAAACTCAGGGAATGAGAAATTCTTCCTGAGTCCCAAGATCAATTTAAGCTTAATAAGTTTTTGCATACTAATCAACAATGATTTTTGCAAAATAGTTATGAAGCCCTTGACAGATTGAATTCGGAGGATATGAATCTTGACACAATACCTCATGAATTGCTTCTATTGGAATGTTAGGGATCTAGCAAACTCTACTTGCAAATAAATTATGTGGGATTTTTGGAGACGTTTTTCAAATATGGGCATTCTTTCTCTACAAGAAGTTAAGGTGACAGGATTATTGTTTTTAGCTGTCACTAAAGTTATTTGGCCCAATATTTTAGCTCTAAGCAATCCCGAGCTTGGGCGTGGGGGAGTCCCCATTGTTATCTCTCCTAAATGGTGGCCCCATTATGTCACGCATGGATGTGACGCGAAAAATTGCATCCTTTGGGTGCTATTCAACATTGAAAACCACTCTTTTTAAGTTATTAATGTTTAGGCAGCCAACAACGCAACTGAAAAGTGCAGCGCTTTCACGATGGATTGCAAACAGACTTCTAGATGTGCGGTAGGTAATTTGACATGATATCAATATGGTCGAGATGGCAATCGACAAGATTGATCACCTACCAATGCAATTGATATCTAGCAAAAGAAAAGCCTAGATGTACATGCACAATAAATTTGGGTTTTATGACCCCAACTCAATGCATCATGATGACTCTTGTCATTTGGCACACTTGTCTAATTTTTGCCAAGCAATTGACAAAGTCTTTAAGCGGCTTGATCATGACATGATCTCCATTAAACCACATTGTTCTTTTGCCAATTCTTTTCATTTATTGAGTGAAGTGCTGCCGGATTTCATCCTTTCCAACCATTCTCCTATCTATTCTCGGATAGAATGGCCTTTCAATAAACCCAAATTCATGAATCGCAATTTTTTCTAAATACTATTCTTCACCGTAGCCCCCTATGCATCATATCGACCAAGTTTGGAACCTTGTGCCTAGGCAAGGTAGCATCTCCAGCCTTGATCTCATGGTGGTCATACATAACTACTCGCTTGACCCACTTTTTACGAGCTTTTAGGTGTCATCTTGCTTGTACCTCCAACATTCTTACACTTGCCACCACCTTCGAGTTACACCGTTCGATACCTACACTTAAACAAATGTCGTTTCATGAGCCTTTGCAACACTACGCGGGGGACTTAGGCAATGCCTACAAATTTCAAAAGCTTACTAATGCATGAGCATCGCGGGAGAATTAAGACTACAAATTTTTAATTTTGGCTAAGTGTTGAAATGTGCGTAAGGTTTATGATGGTCGGCAAGGTTTATGAGGGCCGGCAAGGTAAATGAGGCGCGGCGAGAATGTGTGGGCGATCACAAGCATGTGCGGAGTTTCGCACAATGTTAGGAATTGCGAAGTGCGTGGTAGAAATGGTGTGTGGCAAGATTGCAAAGGGGAATGCATAATAGTGCATAGTGTTTTTCAAGTATGGGTAAGTAGGAGTTTTGTGGAGAAGCGAAATGGTATTCGAGGATTGTGCAATAGGGCAAACGGAATTGTGCAAATATTCTCAAGAGGACATTGCGAATCGTTAAAGAAGGCATTAAGGAACAAGGTCGAAAACGATAAAGGGGTAGGTGGAGACGATAGGAGCATACATGGCAAACAAAAGTAGCAAACCCCGATCAAGTAGGTGACACAAACATTCTAGAAGATCTTCTCAACTACCAAATCCGTGTGGTTGGATGCCATTAATAAACAATCGAGCGGGAAGGTTTCGGATGGAATTTCAAAATACGAAAAGACCGGGAAAAAGTGCCTACAAGAGGCAAATCAAACAACACGCTTAGGGTTGTTGAAGTCTCGCAAAAGGCTACAAAATTAAAACTAAAAGAAGTGGAACATTGAGTACCAAGCCTAATCCAAAGCCCGAGGAGAGCCCTTAGTATAGGTATAGACACCACCCCTAGAGTAGATAGAGCATGTTAGGAGCATGAAACAGCCTGTTGGTGGGAATTTATTGAAGTTGTCGGTAAGACTTTCAAGGAACTATAAAGTATTTTTCTTTGAGTTCATTTTCTCCGTTGGGTTTTACTCTACAAATGGTGTAGGATCGTTTCGGTCTAACCAGCTCGTCACCACTTACAATGCCCGAGGTGCCCAAATCAAAACCTAGCTTCACTAGCTCAAAGAGAGCGACAAAGTTTCAAATGAATTCTTTCATATGTTGAAAGCCAAAAGCTCACATCAGCAAATCAAGGATATTCGGGAAGCAAACTAAAGGCTTATTGAGGTGCCTAATATGGTGCAAGCTTCATCTGCCATTACGCTCGAGATCAAGCAAACTTGGACCAATGTTTTGACTTGTCATCCCTCGTAAGCTTTCGCAAGCAAAAAGGGTTGCATGCGACCTTCCTCCTATCATATAGGATCTTCACGAGGCTAATTCATAGATGGCCAATGACAAGGCAACTAGTTAGGACAACCTTCCATGTGAATTCTATAAAACCTTATGGGGAATCCTGGAAAATGCTCTTTATCACATATATCTCGAGGCTCTTAGAACCAATTCCCTTGGTCAATTCATCAGCAAAGGACACATAAGTTCATACCGAAGATGGGCGACCCTTAGCTCATTTGCAATTGGCAGCCAATTACTTTGCTCAATGTTTCATATAAAATTATTGTCAATGCCTTAGCTCTTCGAATCTGCCACATGTTGCCTGCAATTGTTAGTCTACAACAAATAGGTTTCATTCAAAGCAAATATATTTTGAATAATATTATTGCAGTTTGGGAAGGCATGGAGTCGGCCCGCCACTCTAAGCAACAAGCCATGTTCGTCACGATTGATTTTGAGAAATCGTATCACATTGAATGGCATTTCATTCTCGTTATGCTCAAAGTGTCAAGAGTTGGACCTAATTTTATTCATTATGTGCAAATCCCTTTCATAAATACTTATGCTTACCTCTCAGTTAATGGAGTCGGCTCTGATCAGTTTAGTCTCTATCATTCAATTCATCAAGGTTGCCCATTAGCCCCGTATACATGCTAGCTGTGGAGGGACTAGTTGAGGGCATTTCCTTACCAAGACCTATTTGCACAGCTAGTCAAAGGTCATTTTACAGATGATTTTTCTCGCCTTAATTGAAGATAAGCAAAACATAAAAATGCAATGCAATGCCTTGACATTTTCTGCCTTGCCTCTAGCTCCAGAATCCAACGGCGAAAACACAATGCAGTCGTCTTGTGCACTTAGGGGCTCCACAGCCTATTTGCCATTTATGTGGGCACTCTGAAATTTTTATGCACCTCTTATGGTTTTGCCAGAAAGCTCAAACGGACTAGTCATGTATTCATGGCTTTTTTTAAATCTTCATATCACAACCCTTCATTTGGCAAAATATCATCTTAGGAGACTGGACCTTGCTTTTTTTTTATTGCAATATCGTCTACAAAACAATATATGTTCCAACCGGAAAATCCGATGATACCAATAGTCTGAAACAAACCCAAGATGCCGGGTCACAAAAACCAATAACGACATAGTCAATAGACAGTCACAAAGAAATCACTCAAGAAGATTATAGGAAATCTAGCACAGGCCAGTCATATACTAAAACATGAAAAGAACTTAAAAAATTTATTCTTCATTTATCATGGTGGGCTCAGATGCTACAGGTCCTCAATCTAAACAAAATCGTCCAAGTATGCTCCATAGTCCATACTGCACACAGATGACATTGTCATTTTTCTGGGTTCTTTCATAACTTTTTGTGGAATTTTTGCAGTTCTTCAATATTCTATACAGATTTGCAGATCCCCTACCTGCTAAGATCGGATTTCTGTTGCTGCCACCGTTGCTGATTGTCAGATCTGCCATTTTTTTACACTATTTTTTTCTTGAAAACCAAGTTTTTTAGGCCGTACGGACTTGCATAAATATAGTTTCAGCATTGGCAAATTACATAACACTTCATTGACACGTCTGTCCTCCCATGTGCACCCCTCCAATGCCATTTCCCAGCCAAGTTTTTTAGAAGGTTCACTTTATCGTTGTTTTTTTAATTTTGAAATAATTCTTACACTTTAAAATTAATTTTGCCAAATGATAAATAAAATTAGCGGCATGGTGGAATGGCAATCTTATTTTTATGAAGATCAAGGGATCGAGGCACCCCTAACTCCACTTCTTTTTTAATTAATGACTTTTTATTGTTAAGGAGGTTCATTTTGTGATTTGGGAGGAAAATCTATTTTGTAAAGTGGGCCTTGAGTACCTTATCAGGGTTTTCTTTTTCAAATCCTACAAGCAATATTTCTTTCTTCTTGATCTCCTTTGTCAAAGACCAAAGGATGGGGCCCAAATCTGACAAGAGGTCAAACTCCCCACAATTAAAACTTACTTTTGCAGTTTTCTTCTCCCGCAATCTTGTATGAGCCATATCTTATCCATACAGAATCTGTTTTGGGTGCCTTCTATTTGCAATTGCATGTATTTTCGCATTCTCTGCAACCGTGCAGTTTATTGGCTCTAAAAATGCATCTATTTTCCTCGCACTGTACAGGGTACCTAACATGGCCCCAAGCCAGGACCCTCTTGAGAAAGTTTTCTCTTTTCACATGGCATTTTTCTGGCAGGATTCCTTCTGCATTATTGAACATGTTGTTCAAGTAGTGGCTTTCATTCCACTCGTGCAGACAACTCCATGGTTCCTTCTATTTTTCAACACTATTTTGACTAAGGGGCACTGATGTTCAAAGTAGTGTCTTTTATACAGTATTGCACGAAGACTTGTCTCCTACCAAAAAAATGTGTCTCAGAGACTAGTACTTGTAGGTACTCGTCTCAAAGACTTGCATTTCGGTGTTTTTAAAATACACACACACACACAGATAGATATATTGTAGTCTTGAACTTAGATATGATGAAATATCAATGATACATATCAATATAATTATTTTTTTCTTTTGTCAACATCTAATATCTTAACTTTAAAAAAGCTGTAATGATTTTCTCATGCTGTATGATATTGTTTTCTCTGAAATTTACAAAAAAAATTGCCGTCTCCTAGTACCTGTCCCCTTTTTCTGAAAAATGGTATGCTCATCCCCGTCTCATCATACCAATACCATTACCCATACTCGTCTCTTAGTAACTATGCTTTTATACCACTCATACAAGATTTTTTTGGATTGTTATGAGTTTCTTAGCCATCTTGACCAGTCACTGATTAGTTTCATCAGCCACTTTTATGCATGTCATTTCTTTCAAGACATATGAGGCCCCTTTCTATGCTCCTTTTTGCATTTTCTAAGGGAGATTCATTTTATTTATGCAAATAGGCACCTTTTGTTGGTGCACATGTGCTTTTCTCTATTGTTTGCGCACAATAATCAGTTTAGATTCCTCTGTTGTACAGGGGTGTCTAATCAAGCACTTATTTGTTGGAACCCATATGAGGATGTAGTATGTCTAACATACAATAGCATTCATTAGTGTAATATGCATTTTTGGATACTTCATTGACAGTATGACCGTCTCCGTGATGTAAGACATCTGGTATGATATCAAACTCTTACATCTGGTATGATATCAGATGTTGTCAACATTTTAGTGTTCGGGTAGTGTACACATTGCATTTGTGCAATATCTTGGAGTATTGTTTTCTATAGCTTTGGTGACATTCTTTTAGTAACACTGGCTAGGAGTCCCTACCGGTATAGTTGAATCACTTTGGAGGATGTGTACCAATTTTCAAGACACCTTGGACCTGTTTGAGTCTCCTCCTACTTTAACCCTTTTTTCAATTGTCACCTGCTTCAATTACTAGCCATCACTTCATGATAGACATCCATCGCTATCACCATCTTTCACCCAATTCAGCATCGAGGGAATGATTGTGCAATGCTTCCTCGGGATCTCTCTACCCAATTTTTGAGATCAGTGTTTCCTATTTGTGAGCCTCATACAAAGCGCCAATTCCTATTTCAAATTTGCGATTACAACAACTTGACAACTATGTATTCCAAAGAAGATGAATTGGCATTCCTAGGGACACTCAACATCAAACTATATATTTGTACATAGGTACCTTATCAAGCCTCGTTGTCCGGACCTATTTCACATGATTTTATTTCTATTTCTTGTAGACCTCCCTAAGTTATGCTTAAGAGGGGATGTTGATGCAATGTTATCATTGCATGTTGTTAAGCCTAACTTAGGCCGCCCTACATCCTAGGTGGCTTAACCTTAGCTTTTGCCTATTTAGGTACTCTAGCATATATTTAGATTTAGTATATTTTAGGTTTAAATATTGCAACAAGTGTGTAACTAAGCCATCCAACTTTAGCCTTTGTTGAAGGCTAACTAATTGGCTATTCTTGTGGCCAATGGGAGATATTACTCAAGTTTTGATTGACTTATATGTTCCCTTTCTTTCATGTATTTGAGCATTACTTAGAGACTTAATATACTTTTTTGTGATATTTTCTCACCTATTCATCTTTCTCGTCTCTTTTGAAACTTGCAACTATGTGAGTTATGCCTCAACTTAATTTCAATCTGGCTAGACCAAAAGCTGACAAGATCCGAGCAATGCTTCATGATTCAAGGATGCCCTTAAACGTCATGCTTATGTTCGTGTCGCTCTTGCACAACACATCATGACACACATTTCTTTTGTTGTTCCAACCAGCTTCGACTCAGCCCTAACATCTACTCAACCATTTGCCCTTGAATCCCTCCAAGCTAGCAATTTTTTTGTGGAGGCAGTTGAGGGCTCTCTTGTTGTTGAAATTGGGCATGAAGCTTTCGAGGAAGAAGAATATTTAAAAGAACATGAACTCATCTATGCGTTAAATGGGTTGTGGTCTTAACTAACCAACCTACACCGGTGGGTCTCTTCCTCTTGAAACCCCGATTTCCTAGGAGATTTTCCCTTATCCTCGTGTGCAAGGCTTCTTTGTTATAGAGTATGAAGATGTGAAGTACAAGAACCTCATTCTCCAAGCTAGGACCCTAGTTCTAGAAGGGTGTTGGGTTGCGTATAAACATAAAGCCTTGGCATTCCTCCTTTAACCCTTCCTTGAGCACCATCTCTCTTGTTCTTAAAAGGGTGAGACTAATCGAATCTCCCTCTTCATTTTTGGACTCCCACTTTCTCTTCTATCGAAATGTACTTTGGCTATTCCATTTTTGTTTCCATGAAACAACCAACCTTCGCTTCCTTCACTAAACCTTGTGATGAGGTAGATTTTGAAAATGGTCTCCCAGGGAGATTTGGCTCAAAATGGGAGACACATTATGGAAACAGTTGGTTGGACCGTGAGCATGTGACCTATAGATGTTGCCCCCGCATCTCTCATGGTCAACTAGCAATGATTGTAAAAGAACCTAGGCCAAGATGTGCGAAAAGGAAGGGCGAAAGCCCCATCCTACCTAGTGGAGTGGTGTTGAAAAGCATAATCACTCGTTGACTTCCCCTTCCCCAACCAAAATGGAGGTTGATTCCTTCCACCTTGAGAAAAGAATTACATATTTCTCCCTCCTCCAAGAGAGCCACCTATCCTGTAGCCGATGCTTTTGTTCCTCGCTTTTGTTCCCAACAACTTTTTAATTTCTCCTTTCGCCCCTCTAGCTCAAGTGCCAAGGACCCTCCTTCACATAATGGGATTTCTCCTTCTCGTCTCCCGAAAGCAAAGCCACAAGACCCTATTTTTGCATGGCATTGTTTTGTTCTTGAATCTTCCTTGCTTGAGATCCTTCTTCAACCCAATCCTCTTGAAGAATTACCACAAATTTCTTCCAAACAAGGATGGACGAAGTGAAGAAGAGAAAGGTTCCTTAGAACTCTTCCTACGAGATGAAATTCGAGATCCATAGGGAATTTTGTGTAGGCCTGATATGGGGCTAGTTTATGGGTCTTCTAAGGCTTTTAGTTGAATATATTTCGGTTGTTTTTGGGTTTAATTGTTATCCCTTGTAGGGAAAATTTTGAGCTGGCATATTTGTGGGTTGTGTATGTTCCTCTCCATTCCTCTACCTTCTCCTCACTTCTCTTCTCATTGTTCACTCTCTCATTGTTTTTCCTAGCTTTCGAGTGAATGTGGGACTCAATAGGATCCCACAATTTACCAATCAACTTTAAAAAAACTTATAGCATACACATGTTACCAACATTATAAATTCAACTTTTCAATGTGTTACTTTCTTGGAAATGTTTAATTATGATGTCGGTTGCATGTTTTATATTTGTCTTTTTTTCTCATTAGAAGTTACGTATCTGTTGGCTAGATTTTATGCATAGCTTAAAACCTAGGCAGTCATGAGATAAATCTCCCTCATTTAATGATGAGGCTCCCATGTAAGATATTTATCTATTTTGCAAGGGGCAATCCTAATAACTACTTTCAGGGGTTTTACTTTAATTACTACACTCGTGAACCACAATCGAGCAAATTGGCGATGTATACTGTGATGAAATATTTGCGAAGTAGGAAGAAAAAGAAGGAAAGAAGAAAGGAAGATGTGTTGATTTAACCAATAGTTATCAAAGTTGGTCTCATCCACACAAATTAAATAAACAGATAAATCATAACATTCAGCAGAATGGGAAAGAAATGACTTCTAACCTAGATCTGAGATAACACAGTTTATCTAAAACCTTAAATAGAAGTGATCACCAAAGCGCCGTACATACAAAATTCTCCGGAAGTCCACCTTTTATTCAATCCCAAGCCTTTGCACAGCAATCACACCAAGGGTTCCAGCACAAAGTCTGAAAACTCAATAATGCTCTAATTACAAAAGTTCTTGCTAAAACAAGTTTTGATCCATTAACCCGTAGGCTCTTCCTCTATTTATAGTACATAGAGGGCAAATACAAATAGGAAACTTCAAATGAATTCCCGCATGTGGAAGCTATAAAAAGGGAACAGTTGGCAATCTTCCTCCTGGAATTCCTCTTTGCATGACATGCATGATTTACAACTAAAGACTAAATCAATGCCTTGCATGTCTGCCATCTATTCTTAATTAAAGGACCTTTTCAAACAACTTGAAGTAATGGCTTTTAACCAATTACTTAAGTTTTACAATTTTTGTCCAAGAAAATAAGGAGAAGAAAGAAGAAAGAAATAATTCCAGCTGCAACACTTCATTCTTGCCCTTGATCTGTCAATTAATTCGCTGATAGACATGCCCCACGTATGCCTTATAAACTTCAGCAAGCCTGGACATTATGTATGATTTGTCGAATAACCTTTGTAGTCACACTTCAACTTGCCTGAATCTGCTTTTGTCTGAGATCTTCATTTTTTATTTCTACCAGCTTTTGGCGAATTGTGAGAGCTGGATCCATTTGTGCAGAAGCTGCAATTGCTTCCCCTGACTCTGAAGATATATTCAATGTATCAGACATTGACTTCTACTTTCTTCTCACAAATATTGGCAAAAGTGAAGTATGTATGTAATTAATTCGCAGACAAATAATTTATCACCCTCATATTTATTTTAATAACATGTGAGCAACTTTGAATTCTAGAGATGACTCTAGGTGCAAGCAGATATAAGTAGGCTCAATCATGAGTTCAAACTGGAGACTGGAACCAACATGGATGAGCTTTGGGAGTGATTTGCATGCCATTTTAGAGTATCTTCACATGGGCTGCGTTTGGAATAAGCATTGATCATTCATGCAAGTTTCTTTTAAATACTTTCAATTCATTACAAGAGGTGTGTGGAAAATTGTAAAGGGCAACATGCTTGCAAGGAGAAGACCAAACAAAGGAAAACCACGATTTGCACCTAGGTAATTGCCCCTTGGAAAAATGTGTTAAACCCAGAAAGACTGACTGCTCCAAATCCACGATTTGGCATAAGTAATTGCCCTTTAACACTTGTGTGGATTTTGCATCATGAGGATTGTGTGAAATTGCAAGGTGGAAGATTCTTTTAAAATAGAAGACAACAGGCCGGCGTTTCACGATAATCACTTAAGTGAAATTGCCCCTTTAGGAAAGTCATGAATTTTGGCAATGGAGGATTATGTGAATCTGGAAGGTAGAGGATTCTTTTAAAATAGAAGACAGCGGGCTGGCGTTTCACGAAAATCACTTAAGTGAAATGGTGCGTGGAAATTAGAAGAGAAAGTTGCTTTATTTTGGAAGACAAAGACCTCATAATCCACGATTTCCCCTTAATGAATTCTCCTTCCAAATTGTGCGTTGAAAATAGAAGACTCTCTGCCTGAAATCCACGATTTGCATTAGTGACTTTGCCTTTAGAAAATTGCGTGAAAATCAGGAAGACAGGTTGCTCCAAATCCACGACAACTTAAGTGATTGCCTCTTTATGAATTTCGTGGAATTCCGCAGCTGAGGATTATTTGCAAAAGAAGACTAGATATTGGAAAACCACGATTTGCACTTTTAACGACTTTTAAAATTTGCATGGAAATCCAAGTGGAAGGGCAGCGAAAAATTCGAAAGTGTCGGCAGCTTGCACTTTTACGTTTTGGTCTAAGAAGCATTTTTTTCCATTTTTGGATTTTCGGTGAAGAAAACACAAGAATAGAATAAAATTTTCCATTTTTGGAAAGGGTCCGGGAAGATGTAGTAGCAAAAACTTGCAAGTGCCATAACTTTCACTCTGTGGCTCCGTTTTAGGTGTTGTTTTTCTAAAAGTGCATATTTTCTCAAGCTCTACGCATTGGTGGCAGTATTTTTCTTATTTTCATACAATCCATTATTGCACCTTTTGGACCAAGCAACCTCTTGCAATCTCCTAAAGGAATCCTGAGCAAATTAGCACAAGTCAAAAAGACCAAAATTTTAAAGGGGTATCCCAAGATTTCCAAGTGAAATTTTTGGGGACACCTTTATCTATGAAAACATCGGCTCTAAATATTCCCCACACTTCCACTCATGCCAAAAGTCCAAGTTGATATTAAGCATGTCATATTATAGAAGACCGAAAGTCATTGCTAATATTGACTTCTAGTTCTATAGCCTTGGATATTGGTTAATCATGCACTTACCTCATATAATTTTGCAGATGCAACATTTAGTGTCTGCATAAACAAAGTGCATCCTTGGAAGAAAACTAAAAACATAACATCGATGAGATACACATATCAATAAATAACAAGGTAAACTTACACAGAGATTCAAACATAAATATAATGCAATACCATATCAAATATATTGCATTTTACAATTATTGGCAAGGTCAATTATATTCAAATATTAATTCATATAATATGAATAGCAATTTATTTATTTTTGACCAGATTTGGTAAAGGTACTTGTAGTCTTTACCAAGACATGTTTGATTTCCTCCTCTTGACATGTTTAGGCTTACATGTCACTACTACTACTAGTCATCAGGTTTTTGCCCAAACAGAACCGTCCACATAGATTTTATGGCGGCCTTCGTAGAGGTACCTTAGCTGTGCTAATAAAAAGTACAACTAATCTTTTTATTGTTGTTCTACAAACTTTTGTCATTATGAAAGGAAAGAATTCTTAAGCTTTTACAAGTTTAGAGGTCAAATATAGAGCATTCGCATTCCACAAATCAAGAAAGCTGCATTGGAAAAGAAAAGGTAATTGCCAAAGAAAATCACTTCACTAAATGACATCTAAGGAAATTGTTAAAAGTACTAAGCAATCCAACAATTTGCAAATGGATGATGGTCTTGGAATGGGGCGTTCTTGAAGACCAAAGGTGATACCTAGGCTTAGAGAGGGTTTTGAACCATAATTTCTCATATACTTTTTGTTAGTTATTTATATTTCATATATTCTTATTAATTGCAAAGGGTGCTTATTATTATTTTTGCTCGGATAACTAGTGGGACTAGATGGGTTAGAATTTAATTAGTGTTTTTGGAACAAGATAATCCTCCATTCATGCACTCGTAATAGAATTATCCATATAAGGAGCGTCGGAACTATAATATTTCACCATTCTCATCTTGATAGTAGATCTTGAAGGAGATCCAAAATGTCCATGTGTTGGCTACCCATGTCCAATAGTCTCGAGAGCTCTTTTTAAAAGCACATATAGCTGACGTAAATCAAACATTTCAATGTGCTACCTTCTTGGGAAGATTTTACTTATAATGTATGTTACGTATCTTATTGTCTTTTATTTATTTTTTAATTTCATCAAATTATCCGCACCAAGCCTAGGAGGTTGTGTGGAGGACAATGCTACAACTATTTAAACTAGACAAAAATGTTCAAAAAGAGCTAGAGATTGTGGCACAAGCAATGGAATCTAATACAAGACGTGGAAACAACCATTACACATTCAAATGCATGAGATTAGCAGAATAGTGCCACTTCTATTCAAATGAAAGAATAGGGTAAAGTACATATGCATACAATGCGCAAGAAGACTAGGAAAGCAAGCTCTTGTGATCAGAAGGGAAACACTTCCTTACTGATTTGCCTAGACTACGAGTGGCCAAAACAACAAGGAGAGAAAGCCCATGTGATGAGGAAATAGGAATGACTCATTCCAAATGATTTGTGTAGACTGGGAGGTGACCATTCAGATGTTATGTACTAAGGACATGCTAACATGACAAAGAGATGGAGACTAATAAAAGATACTCGAAGTAAGCAAGTACTCAAACATAGTGCCACTTCTATTCAAATGATAGAAGAGGGCAAAGTACATATGCACACAATGCGGGAGAAGATTAGAAAAGCAGGCTCCTGTGATCAGAAGGTGAACACTTCCTTACTGATTTGCCTAGACTGCAATTGGCCAAAACAACAAGGAGAGAAAGTCCATGTGATGAGGAAATGGGAATGACACATTCCAACTGATTTATGTAGACTGGGGAGGTGACCATTCAGATGTTATGTACTACAAGCATGCTAACATGACAAAGAGATGGAGACTAATAAAAGATACTCAAAGTAAGCAAGCATTCAAACATACATTGGGAGGATTGTCAAATCTCAACTCTTTCCCTTGGATATTAGATGCTTTACAATATATAGCATAACATACAACAGACAATGCTTACAAAAGAGGATAGTTGCAAGACAATTCATCTTCTGCTTGAGGAGCAGTTAGACTTCTTGCAAGAGTGGCGGATCGACCTTCAAGTGTTCATTCTGCTGACATGCATTCTAACATAGCCCAAGTGTGGAGAGTGCCACCTCGCATGCCGAATAGTAGCGAGATGTTGAAAAGTAGATGCAGATCGCAAAGGCTCTGAGCAAACTATAAAGACATGTAGTATGTTGAGAAGCAAAACACAAGCACGTGGAAATGTTGCAAGTGTTGTTGTATGCTAGCGCAAAACTATAGAAGCTATGAATGTAGTGAATAAGGTGTGCAGCATTGCAAAACCCATGAATGTTGTGAGGTGTGGGTCATATTGCAGTATTGTGACGAGCTACGAGTAAACAAGATAATGCGACATGGAATACATCTTGGCACTGTGGGAGTGTGCAAGGTTGCTGGTGATCTCTACAGATGCCACAAAGTGTTCATCATCCTAGAAAGAGCTAGACCGGGGTGTTGTATACAGAAAGACACAGCAAAAGCACACAAGGTTGTCATAAGTTTGTGTACACAAGGGTGTGATGTAGTGGATGACAAGTGATGTGGGGTGATGCTCAAGCAACGTGGAAGCACATGAGTGTGTGCAGAAATCACAATGTGTCCTTAGTGTTTTGCCTCAACTCGTAGTTATGCAAACAAGTTGAGTGGTGCCTAAGGGAGCACCCATATGTTGGGAGTGATGGCGCGGAGGTCGGGAAAATCAACCTATGTCCGAGTCCTTGGTGTCATGTGCTACCTCGGGTGTGCCAATTGCATGGAGTGTCAAACAAGGAAAGTAGATTTTGATGTTGTTGATCCGAGGTGAGCCAATCAGATGGTGCACCAAATTGGAATGTGCATAACTTTTTTGGGCATGATCCAACTGTGGACTATAATAACATTCTAAAAAGATCATCCTACAATCTAGAAGTTCACCTTGCAAAAGCTCGGAGTGATGCTTCCTAAGCTTCAAAAGTGCTCAAAGGCTACCAAGAATACTATTTAAGTTGTTAAGTCCTATGTGACTTTGCGGGGATCCACAAAGAAAGTGGTTTGCAATTGCGCTTACATCATTAATACTTGCATATCTATAGTAAAGTTGGCCTTCATTGTTTCATGCATCCACCCACACCAAAAGTCCAAGTTGATGCTAAATGTAGAATATGCCTCGTCACAAAAGTAATATGTAGATTACCTTGTAGTCCTTTTGTTATGACCTAATATTACCTTCTTTGATGACAAAACATCTCTTCGGTTAAAACCCTATTATGAATATAGTTAAATATATTTTGGTCAAAGCTTACATCTCGGTTTGCTAGGCATTGAGGATCATTTCAATAATAATTTAATTTATGTGGCCTTCAATTTTCCTTTTATAGACTTACTTCAAGTTGGGCCCACCAAATAGGAATCGTTTAAGGACCATTTAAATTAACACTTTAGAGGTTGTGGGCCACCTTACCACTATGCCATGGGCCCTTCTTCAAACTGTAATTTCACACTTTCCAAAAAAAAGGCATCCCTCCATTTTTATTTTTGGTGTTTTACCCTCATTTCCTATATTTTTACGATACTCTAACTTTATATAAGCAGTGTCCTTTGTTAACTTAATAAAAATGTTAGAAGATGTGAACACAAAAAGAATGAAGAGAAATGAGAAAGGAACAGGGAACACTTTGAGATATGCGTGATTCTCATATTTATTAAGCTAAAAGAGGTTACAATATAGTTAGACAGTAACTAACATCTGTATAACTGCCATATCAAATATATTTAATACCCTCTGTTAATGACTCAATTGGAGACAACTCCAAGTTTTTCTTGAAATTTTACAAACAGGATAAGACCAAAATGTTTAGTCATTAGATCTGCAAGCTTCTCCTTAGATTCTATTGTCATGCATTTTTGATAGCTCAAAAATTTGAACTTTCAAAGCAAGATAACTAAGCCGAATTTGATAAATTTGCTCCTGAGTCTTCCCGAATCCCTCTCTCGGTCAATTGGTCTTCTATGACATAACCATATTGACCTTGCAGGTACTTCTAATATGATGAAAACGATGTGCAGGTGTTTGAAATGGTGTGAAAAGATCAACAATTCCATTCAGTGAAGAACTTTTGAAGGCTAGTTCTCTGATATGCTTGGAAAGGCCAATTCCGGCCATTTCAAGGCTGGTGTGCATCCTTTGGGAGGATTTCAAGAGCTCATAATCGTCCGGAGGTGGTATTGGAGAGTCTTGAAGATGTTGGAAGTGGTTTAGGAAGATTTAGGAAAGATTTGGAGGTTTAGGAAAAATCATGCAACAACGAGTTTTTCAGATGTATGGAGTGTAGAGCTAAATTTGGAACCTGAACTTCACCGGATGATTCCGAGAGCTCCGTAAGGAGTTAGGAGTCAATCAAATAGGCATTGGAAAGCTTAAGGAATCCTATACATGGTGGAATCATCACATCTTTCACAAGACCTGATGGTTTCTCAAGACAGCTCATTCTTGGCGACACACACCTGCTGTCCCAAAGAAAAAGGAGCCAATTTTTGAAGATGCAAGCAGAATTGGAGTCTAAAACCCCTCCCATTGTTCTTGAAATGTCCTTGGGAGTCAAAATCATATAAAACTTCATGAGAAAAGACCTTCTGGAGCTCCGGGAATTGTTTCGTCAAGTTCTCTCTTGTGATGGTGAGTTGCTCGTACTTAGCCAATTTTTTGAGTGACACGTGTCACCTTCTGGTGAGGGCACAATTTTGTGTCCCTCTTGTCTCTTTCCCAAGGGGACAGAGGGAACACAAGAATGTGCCCCACCTCAACCCTTTCCTCCTGTCATTCCTATGACCCAACGCAGCACTCCAAAGGGCTTATTAAGCTTATCTCACTTTCCCTATCTCACATCCTGTGAGTGCCACTTGGCATCATCTCGGTGAGGGCACATTTTCTTGTCCCTCTTGTCCCCATTCCCAAGGGGACGGAGGGGACACAAAAACGCGACCCTCTCTAACCCCTCTTCAGGTTCCTCATGCAACCAACCGACAACTCCCAGGGAGCTAGGGCACATTTTTGTCCATCTCTCCATCCTTGTATCACAAAGCGCCACTTGTCCTCATCTCGGTGAGGGCACATTTTTGTGTCCCTCTTGTCCCCATTCCCAAGGGAACCGGGGTACACAAAAATGTGCCCCATACTCAGCCATCAAAACCCTAGCTTTAAAGCAAAAGTAGCTTTCCTCATCTCAAAAAAAAAAAAAAATCAGGTAGCTAGAAAACACACAGTAACTTCCTTACAAGCTTGTTTCTTCGAGACGGTTCGACCAGGCTGCCATTATTGATGCTTTATGAAACCTGCAAAAACATATGCCATGCTACCCAAATCATTATGGGCAGCCATGAACACGAGAAATAGTGATTTCTTCATAGTTTCCAACTTTGAAACCGAATTCGGTAAAAATTTCTCGGTTGATCATCCTCTGAAAGCTCCATGTGATTACTAAAGCTTCAAGCCTTCATTAAGGGTTGTCATCACAACATGTCGAAATTCTCCATCCCAAAAATTGGCTTTCTGATTTGCAAGAGTTCCGGTGGGTAGATCACGCCAAAAATCGGAGCACGGATCACCGTCGAGCTAAATCCAAAAATGATGTTTTTATTGCAAACCGATGCCAGAATGGCCAATTACTAAAAATAGCATATCATATGCTCACAAACATGCTTAAAATAGTAAACCTCTCAAAGTGCAAGCTCCGTTACTCGACACATCCAAAAACAAAGTGCAAAGGGCAAAATTGACAATTTTCCCAAAATAACAGGTTCGGAAAAAACAACCTGCTAAAAATAGAAACTTGCTACAAATGATAAATCGTCATCAATCGAGGTGAATTGAATGTATCGGTAACCTCAAAGATTTTTTTGAGCAAAAAGGCAAGATTTCCCAAAATAGCGAGATCTTAGTTCCACTGCGAAAAATAGAAAGTCTTAGTTTTTGGTGCAGAAAGTTGCAGTTGGCTCTGTTTTCACTCATCTTATTGCTTTTTGCCATCCTCACAGGGTTGTAAGATGGTTGCATAGCTCAAACAAGTAAATAAACCCTCCACAAGGATCCTGGAGCACCATTCTAATCACAATTGTGTCAAGAAACAAGACAGAACATATCGTGAAAGTCGGGAACATCGTGCGATTGAAAAAGAGGTCGAAGAGGATCAAGAGCTTCAATTAAATCGAGAGGATGATCATCACAAGCATCTTTGGGAAGGATTCTTTATCTGTAGGGTAAGTGTTCATCTCAAGCAATGCATACCCCGTGAAGTGTTTCTAAACACTTAATCCATGCCTGATAAGGAGCTCATACCTTGCAGTGAGTAGAGGTGGAGTTTGTAGTGTTTCAAAGATGCAAGATGCGGGACAAGAACATGGAACTTATTTTCCATTCAAGGATCAGTTCTTCATGAGGATCAATTGAGCAATGTCTCGAGTACCATAATCATACTTTCACTCAACAGAGCTTCATTCAAACTACTTGGGTGAACCCTCCCGGGGGTTTGCGCCCTAAGATGTCCTTTTATGCAGAGCACTTTCTTAAGATCGGAGATGGACTCATCATCCGCCTCGCACACCTTTCATCATTAGGGGCATGCCTTTCGTATACCTCTGCAGGTCGGTTTAGTCGGCTCCCACAAACTTTGGTGTGAGATTGATCACCACATTGATCGGGATGATAGACTTTGTAGAGGCTCTATAGCCTTCATGAGGTGGAGACGAGACTCATTTCATCTTCCGCTTGCCCCATATACTATGAGATCGGAGGACGATTTCACTGCCTCTTCAAGAGGGATTCAGACTCTCCCGGTTTTCTTCAAATATATTGACCAACGGTGTCTTGCCCTCTACATCTGTGAGAGTCTCTGCTACTCTACGGGACCGGATTCTTCATCCTCCTCAGAGAGTCATCCCATGAGACAATTATAGCCTTCTTTCCAGTTTTACCCGCGGTGGAGGAACTAAACAGCAGAGCCTCTCTAACCCGTGATACAGTGCATCGATCAATTCGTCCCCGGTTGGACCTTCACATTTCCCCCGATCACCACCAACAAAATCGGATGCGCACTCGTACATTGTAGAGGGCAGCCCTACTCCATTCATACCCCTGGTCTTCGTTTGATCTCGGATCTCAGTAGGGGAAGAGGTTTTCGCCCCCCTCTTCGGGTTGTCAGTCCATTAGGAGCTTCTTTTCGTCGGCCTCAAATGTTAGGAGGGGTGTGGCTACCATTCCTAAGTAGACCACTGGTCCTCGTTTGCCCCCTCCTCCATTCCCTTCTTTGCTTCTCCCGTCTTTCTCCCCCGCTTGCTCCATTGCCCCCGCTTATGGGAGTATTTGGCTTCGGGCTTCCTCTCTACTTCGTCTCTTTTTCTTTCTTCTATTTTTGGGAACTCGTTTGAGTTGTCCCCACTCGCACTTTGTATTTTTTGGACTGCAGTCCCATTGACCTACTTTTGTGGTCATTCGTTGGACATTAATATATTTATCTTATCTTATCTTATCAAGTGACATCTCGGTTGAGAAGGTGAGTTGTGAAGTAGGAAAGGATGTCATCATGATCAAAATGAAATGAGATATTCATGGAACAAACAGAGGACAATCTCTCTTAAAAGAATGTTTAACTAAGCTAATTGAGCTATCAAGGCACTCAAGATCATCATGTGCAAGGAATCAAGGAATCACCTCACTATCAATAAAAGGTCAACTACTTCCATGACAAACATGTGCACAAGAGGTGTATGAATCAATCTCATTCAGAGTGTTCTAGAGTCGAGAAAGGAAAATGGTGTGATCTTCATTCAATGAGCAATCAGCTTTGTTCCATTATGCTTCCATCCACTTGGTAGTGTTCTGAACACTCACCTCAAACCTTGTGGTGTGGTCATTGCCATCTCCTCATGTCATTTCAACTGATGGCCACTTCTCAAGATTTCCGTTCAAGGGCCATCCCTTTAATCCATAATGTGAAGGCCTATTTCAATGAGGCACAAGTATCAAGAGGTTTGTTCATCGTGGGGCTGGTTTGTGATCACTAATGTCAATTGTGAAAGCCTAAGGAGAAGGAGAGTGATCCTCACTCTCACTGTGAAAACAAGGAGATAATCATCATAAGTAATGCCCTCAGCCATCTCAGGCTCACATCTAGAAAGGCTCATAATAGTGTTCTTAAACACTCATTCAGCAGTCTGAAGTGTCTGAGCATCTTACAGAAGGAGGAGATTGTGATCACCATGCCTCAAATAAACAAGTTCTTCATCAGCAAAAGATCACTCAATCCCTTTCCTTTCTCTCTTCTCTCTCTCTATATTCTAATTTTCAATTGAGAATGTACTTTTTGCTATTTTGTCCTATTCACTTAAGTGACAACAAAATTTGTAAATTGTAAAATTACTCTCTCAAAATTATAAGAGAGGTACTTAATTTTTCTCTTCTAAGGGAAATTGAAAAGTCACAAGTGATGGAACATGAAGAGTCATGTGGGGGTAGATGAGAAGGCATTTACAATGTTATAAATTGGAATGGCTTCTCCATTCCAAAGGATCTTGAAAGTTAGTCTTTTCTAGCAATTGTGGATTGTTGTAAGTTGATTGAGCTTTGTATTCATCACTACACAAGAAATAAGAGTTGCATTTCTTCCATTTCCTTTGCTTATGTTTTCCTCTACTCTCTCTTTTTCTTGACTTTGCAAGCATAGTGATCTTGAACAACCAAGAAGGAACTTCGTGTCCTTGATTGTTGAATCTAAAGAATTGTGTCTCTAGCTTTTTTAGTCTTGCTAATTACTTACAATTGTTGTTTTCCTCTAATTGAATGTGGACCTACTCTGGTTATTGTGTGTGAACTCTGCTAGTGCCTACTCAAAACAATAACCCTCTCTTTCCTAATTTCTCTCCTTTATCCCTCATCGCTGCAAATTTCTCTCGTGTACTCCGTACAAGCACTTTGCCACAAGTTCATTGAAGTGTTCCTATTTGATCCCGGCCTATTCGGCCACCCCACAGAATTAAGATAGTTTTACATTCAATAATGGGAGCCTCCCCATACACAAGGAGGGGCGTAGCCCCGTGATCGTTGGTGGAAATACGTAATTTGCAACATGACAAATTATTTCACCAACAGATTCACATAAGTGAAGAGAAATATCACCAAAATCAACCAACTTCCGAATATAGTGATGATGAATCTCAATGTGTCTAATGTGAACAGCATAGACCAGATTTTTTACCAACTTCAATACACGCTGATTGTCAGAAAAATAGAGTGGATAGGTGTAGTTTGAGGAATTTGAAAGTCAATCAAAATCTGCCATAGCCAAACTGCTTCACAATTGGCACTAATGCTGCCTTGTATTATGCTTCAGTGGAAGATATAATTATAGTGTGTTGAAGCTTGCTCTACCACAGAACAATTCCTGAACCAAGGCCAAAAAGTACCCATGGTAGACCTTTGAGTATCCATTGAACTTCCCCAATCAGAGTTTGTATATCCTGTCAATCTGAAACTTGTTACCCTCTGATATAGAATGCCAAAGTCAAGAGTTCCTTTGACATATCTCAGAACTCATTTTGTTGTTGTCCAATAAATGATCTTTGGTTTAAACAAAAACCAAGAAAATAGCTAACAAAGCATAGGTCTAGCTGTGTGGATGTAAGATATATCAGGCTGCCCACCAACTATTTGTAGGGTGATTCATCATCCGGTGATGAATCGTCATGGGCTGGCAACTTCAACTCAACCTCCAAAGGTGTGGAACAAAATTTACAATCAGACATCCCAAACTTCTGCAAAAGATTTGTAGCATACTTGACCTAAGCTATAAAAATTAGCCTGTCATGTTGCCAAAATTCTACACCTAAGCAACAGTATATGAGGCCTAGATCAGCAATGCCAAAAGTGGCACATAAATCTGATTTCACTTGCTAAATAGTAGTGGTCCCCCTATCTATAATAAAAAGATCCTCAACATAGACAATAAGTATCACAATGTCATCACCATCGCTTTTGACATAAAGATTCAAAACAAAAAGACTTCATTTGAATCCAAAATCTTGTAGATGTTAGTTCATTTTTATATTACCAGTCTTGTGGAGCATACTTAAGTCCATAGAAAAACTTAATCAACCTGCAAACCAAATGATCGCGTCTAGATACCCGAAAACATGTAAGTTGCACCATATGGACCTCCTCATCGAGAACTTCGTTCAGAAGGCACTTTACATCCATCCAAAAGACCTTCCAACCAAACTGGGTTGCATGATGGAGAGAAGCAACCCAAAAGTGATCATCTTTGTAGTAGAGGCAAAAGTCTCCTCATAGTCTATTCCCTCCTTGGGAAAAACCTTTTGCAACAAGATAAGCCTTGTACTTGTCCAAAGTACCATCAGCTTTGCATTTGACCTTGTATACCCATTTGCAACCAATGGGTTGTTTCCCTGGAGGTGATTTCACCAATTTCTAGGTATTTTTATTCATCAAGGTCATATTTTGTTTGCATGGAAATCTTCCATTTAGGTTTTGCTTTTTCTTTAGAATATCTTTATGATTCATGCACTCTAAAAAAGATTATAACAGCGAGAAAAAGGAACATGCTTTGAATCAACAACAATCTTATGTCCTTTGGGGTCATGCTTCGAATGAGGCATTTTGTCCTCCTCCACATCCTGCGGAAAGTGGATTAAAACCACTTAGGCCTTCATTGTACTAGAGAGTTTTGTACTAGATGATCGTCAAATGGATGTGGGACCAACTCAAGTTGGCATCTCTTATAGACAAGTGTATTAGAGATATCAGCCATGTGTGTCATAGGTGGTTGTAATGAAGCCTAGAATGGAGTACTAAATGAACTTGATTCCTCATCTTTCAAAAGAGCCATAACACTATTAATGACTGTTGTTGGTTACAACCAAAGAAGGATTTGTTTCCTTAACATCAACATCTCGACTAACAATGACCTTTTTAGTTGAAATATCAATAAGTGTATAGGCCTTGAATTAATCTCTAGAGCCAACAAAAAAAATATTTAGACTTTTAGAATCTAGTTTACTCTTATTTCTATCAGGAACCAAAGTTTATGCAGCTCATCAAAATACACAAAAAGTTGTTACCTCGATTTGATTTGATCTCGAAAAGATATCAAGGACTTCGATTCAGGATGTGTTGATGTGTTTACTTTCTCCCCGGTATTTGTACGACACTCCTCTACTATGCATCACGCAACAAGTCATCTCCAAGATAGTTATATTGTGCCTCACAACCACCCCATTTTGGTTTGGGGTATATGGAACTATCAACCGACGATAAATTCGGGATATGTGTGTATGTGTTTACAATTCTCCCCAGTATTTGTACGACACTCCTCTACTATGCATCATGCAACGAGCCATCTCCAAGATAGTTTTATTATGCCTCTCAACCACCCCATTTTGGTTTGGGGTATATGGAATCACAACTCTACAATGAATACCCTCTTGAATACTTGGGTGAATTCTCCCCAATCATCATATCTCAATGTTTTGATTTGTATGTTTATCCAGTTTTCCACCAGCACCTTGGACCCTTCAAATAACGAAAAACAATCAAACTTCTTTTTCAAGAAGTAGACCCACATCTTCCTAGAGAAATCATCACTAATAACAAAAATTACCTGCACCAAGGATAGGAGGTGATTTCCATCCATGATGGCTCCTGCAAAGATTTGCATAAACAAGATCTAAGAGCCCATTTGTCACTAAGCACCTTCAATCGAAAATGGCTTCCGCTTTTGCTTTCTAGCCAAACACCCTACACACATCCTATTTTTTCCCGGATAGTTGGCAAACCAAGAACCATGTTGGCTCTACTAAGTTTAGCTAGGTATTGAAGGTTGAGATGTCCAAATATCTCATGCCACAAAATGCTAGTATTACCCTCCACTACTAAGGCATGTAAGTTGATTGTCGTAGAGTCAACAAGCCTATACCTCACCCAATGCCTAAGGCTATGACTCTATTCTATTTTACATCAAACACTACACATTTCTTGCAAAGAAGTTTACACAAATGTTGGAATTTTCAGTTAACTGACTAAAAGATAAGAGATTATTATTCATTTAAGAACATTTTATGACTATGAATTTTGCAGTATTATTCAATATGATACGATATCCCATATCCCTTCTACTACATGTGATCTTCCATCACCTAATGAAACTAAATCAAAGAAAAATTGGAATTTGTATGAAAGTTTACATATTAGCCTTTTTTGACACGTGGCATATCTTAATTCTTAGATAAGATAAACATAGATAAGATAAATATATTAAATGTCCAAAATGTGACCACAAAGATAGGTCAATGGATTCTTGTTAATACAAATTGCAAAGCCGAAACAACTTGTCCCAAGAGGGTCTCCAAAACAACAAAGAAGAAGAAAGAAGAAGACATGCCCAAGGGATGAGAGGAAGGTGGAGGAAAGGCCTCGACACCAACCCTCACGATTGGGATTGACCCAAAGAGTCAACTATAAAGAAATTGGTGATGTGCTCGTGTTATCTCAGTATCGAACAAATAGGATTAAACCTTGATCAAAACTGGAGAGCCTGATGTTCCATGGAATGTCGAGCTTTTGGGTGGACCTAGTGGATGGCAAACTGTCTGAAACTAAGGGGGCTCTTGGGTGCATCGAATCCAAGTCTTTGGTCATTGATGGAAGAAGCTCCTCTAATCTTTCATCCAGACCTGTTGCCACAGAGATCTCCACTAGGGTCATGCCCTAGGCCCCTGACCCGGACCAAATCAAGGAGAGTAAAAGAACCATTTGGTAGGTACTTTCATTCAAGCATGATCCCATGAGGGCATACTCTTCTTGATTCTCATTTAGCTTGACCAGTATCCACACTTGCTTATCCCTTTTGCTTTGTGCTATGAGAAAGGGTATATTGTCACTTTCGACAATCCTTCTTAACATGCCCAACTTTATGATAGAAGTACCACTTTAATTGGTATTTGGAAGATGATGATGATTTTCCACTTCCCATTATATTGACTAGCAAAGCACTCTCGGTTTGTCCAAATTGGACTCATGTGTCTATGTTTAGCCTTCATTCCTTATGTAACAAATAGAAATTGACTCAATCAAAAGTCAAAATCTAACATTCAGCCATCAAGGGTAAAGCTTCCATAAATGACTCATATGAGGATGGCAAACTGTTAAAAAATACAAGCACCACCAAGTCATCATCATCTACCTTTTTTTGAGGGAACGAGTTGATCTCGGAGATCTTTCAACTGAAGGTGTTCTAATAGAACCCACCATCATGCATCTTTTCTGAAAATATCAGATTTTTTCAATCATAAAACCCGACTCTTCTTTGAAGTCATGTACTTGTTCTTCAGACTTTTCCATAGCACACTAGCCTCGATTGCATTCCGTTTCAGGTATCAAATCATCTGACACTGACAACTTCAACAATAACAAGGCCTCCTTATGACGCTTGTCACAATCCGCATATATGCTTGCCTTCAGTGCCAAGGATTATTCCATTGCAGTCCCAATATTTTGTGATCATTAGAATCTTGTGACTCCAAACATTGTCGTCCAGCCATTCAATTTTTGCGACTCCGACAGAAAAAGATTATGAATATTGGTCATTTTCACACAATACTTGATATTTCCGACCAAGAAATCAATGCAACAGAAGAAAGTGCAATCTGAAATCTGAATACTTCAATTGTTACCCACAAACAGATGCAATAAATGAAAGTAAAATCTATATTCTGACTTTTGGCCTGCAAATCAAAATATCACAACACGAAATTCAAAAGTTTACTCTTTGCTCTAGTCTGCTCTTTCAATAGCCATGCCCTCGGCAAAAGAAACCCCATAGCTTTAAATGATTGGGAAGTCACCAACACAATCTGCAACACACATTTTGTCTTTGTGTGCCCTACACAAATGTGAAAATTGATTAATAAAACCTCCTGAAATGTAATACTGATTTGCATTTTCCTTTGCATATACACTTTTATTCAAACTTTGTTGAAATTCTCTTAAACACGTACGATCTCCTTTACCCTCGAAATCGCGTTTTAGAGAAGATTGTGTGAATTGTGAGTTTCTTAGATAGTAAAATTTGCAGCTCCTCCCATCTCACTATCAATTGGTTTGCACAAACTTGCATCACGATTTTCCTTCTACAGGGTTTTGTTCTGCATGAACTCGTCAAAAACATGCCCTCGATGTCACACAATTTTCATTCTATTCAAAACAACTCAACCTCTTCAAACTTTGACTTCTTTCATGTCTTTTCATATGTTTTGCTCACAACTTGGATCGATCTTCTTCACAAACAGTTAAAAATATCTCTTTAAATTGTCTACAACAAGCAATCTCCACCTCTTATTCTCCACTCATTCGTACTCCAAAGGCTTCCCTGAACTTAGAACTTGTGTCTTCTTTCCCATAATCCATACCTTCTTCTAGACTTCCTTGAACTCAAAACTCACCAAGCACCAATACTAAGAAATTCCCAGATACAGCAGGTGCAGGGGATAGAGGCCATATATTCATCTAGGGAGATCAACCTAATGACACCAGGACCGCTATCTAGATATATGGGGCAACTTGGACGAATGGATGGATCGATGGCTATAATATGGAACCTCGAACCCCTTGGCGCCCGATGACTATAGAACCATATTCTCAGGGATCAACCTGTATGACTGTCGTGCTTTGATACCAATATTAGAAGATGTGAACACAGAAAGAATGTAACTCGAAATGAGAAAGGCAAACTATGGAACCTTAGGCCCCCTTTAGGCACCCAATGGCTATAGAACCATATTCGAAGGGGCCAACCTTATTTGATTGTCATGCTCTGATACCAATGTTAGAAGATGTGAACACAGAAAGAATGTGGCGAAAATGTAGAAAGGCACACAACACACTTTAGGATGTGTCCGGTGCTCTGTATGTATAATGCTAAAATAGCTTACAATATGGTTGGATGGTTATCACCTAACAATTGTATAACTGCCATATGAAATATATTTAATAGAAATAATGAAGTTTTCTAATGAATACAACTTCACTTTATTTAAGTGTTGCCCTTTATTGGTTCATATTTTATATTCTCAAATGGGCCTCTAGTATATAACACCCTTTGATGTTTTGAAGATTACAATTGGAGTTTTTGAAGTAATTTAATTTAAACTGCGCTCCAACTTCCAGCGGCTGTTAACAAACTTTTATAAAGGGGCACAATAGGTTTGATTACATATATGTGCTTGCAGTCATGGACAGATCCCTCAGAATGATTGGTTATGGAGTTAATATATGAACTCGTTCAGAACTCAAATAACAAATCAAGAAAGAACTTTCCAAATTGCCGTGGTGATTGCAACATTAATATGCCCCTTTATTCAGTGGCTGCAGAAAAATACAAATATGAAAAACCCAATGTATGCAACTTTCTTCTTTTTGAATAGAACTCACTTCAAGCAATGTGGGCAAACAGAAACTTTAGAATATATTTTGTTTCCAAATATCGTAATATACTAAGAATAAAGAATACAAATCCAAAAATGAAGGTTTCCACATATAATGCACATACTTTTCTGTCTTATCACACTAGGGCTGGCAGCATAGCTAAAAGCAGATGGAGAATGAAAGAAAGAAAGAACATGTATGAATTTCCACTAATGACCAAATTAGGTCAAGGGACTTGAAAGTACATCCACTAAAATTTACAAGCAACTACAAAGCCAAAAGCTAGAAGTACACCATGTGATTCTAAATAACCAAGGGCTGTATTTCAATAGCAACTTTTTTCGGTTACTTCTAACAAGCCATAAATGAAGGTGAATGCTGAAAGCACTGGCTGCCTTTTTCTTCGAAAAATGACGACTGCAAATGGCTTGTAGCTTTTTTCCTGGCAGAATTCAACTATCTACTGTAAAGGAGATAAAGACAGAACGGCCCTGGAATGTGTGCATCTTGCTGTTGTTTCAATCCATGAATATGGCCAACAGCACTTTAAAACTTCTTCTGCAATGATTCATTGATTTCCATAAATTTCAGTTAGCACAACTATTACCCTCCTTTTTAAAAACTTCATAAACTCGCCCTTTGTTTTATTATTTAAAGTATTTTGTTCAATCCTGATGACGAAGGCAACAAGCCAATGATAATTAAACTCTCCCTTTGTTTTTTTAAGTAATCTTGATAAATCTTGATGACAAAAGGCAACAGGTCAATGATACGATAGGCCACAAGGGAGGGGGAAATACTCATTAGCCACCAAAATAAATGGCTATGGGCAAAGGATATCTGCTATGTTACCACTTGTAATACACCTGTAAGGAATACACATCAAATAATGTAGAAAGTTGTATGGTAGGAAGACATTGTAGAAAGTTGTATGATAGGAACACATATTGAGTACAGAATAAAAAGAATGGATGGATGATGAGCGATGTTCAGTTGTATGATACTATAAAGTATACAGAAATGTGCGGAGGGAAACACCCTTCCTTAAATACAATGCTTGGTAAGTAATATTTAATGGTATATTGAATAATTGAGCATCAATGTCAAAATAGTACCATCTAATTTAAACAAAGTACTCTTCTAGAAATATTTTTCATAATTTCAGCACTTACGTGTCATTTTACTTTTGAAAATTTCTCAGTAACGGATTCTATGGTCCCAAATTACCTACCCTTAGGAAATAGATATCCTTCAGTATTCTTTTCACCAGAAAGACTGAATGGTAGGCAAGACCCATAAAATATCTATGACCGTACCTAGGGCAGAGGAATCATCTGCCATCATCTATCACTATGAAAGGGCCAATGTAGGATCTAATAATGTTCATCAATGAGAGTCTAGGGCTGGGGGGGCAAGCAAGGTAATCCTAGGAGGAAGTAAAGCACTCCCCCAAGAATCCCTCCTAACATCCAAGGCCGAAGAAACTCCCGTGGCAGCAAAGAAACTCGTAATGTGTGTTTGTCCCCAAAGCTCATAAAGCAGTCAATGAGTAGATCGAGAAAGTTGAGAAGAAGCAGATAACGAAGGGTTAAGAAAAATCAGATCCATTACATTGAGAAGATGCAGATCCTTGTCACCAAGAGAGCGTGTTGGGGAATGTTATTAGTACTGTTATGCAGATGAGTGCCACCTCACTGACCTATCCCCCACTGTGTGAAGCAACAATATCCAAGGGATGCTTAATGCTGCCAACCTCATGATAAGCTGAAAGAAAGAGGTGATCGTCTTAGGGCTCCCTATAGGAACCTTCATTAAAAGGTGACAACCACCAGAAGAAAAAGGGCCAAGCATCGTTGTTCGGGTACCGAAGGAAAGTGGATAGAAAGTCGCGTGAGTCTTTGCAAAGACAATTATGTCTCCCTTGGATCTCATAATATATGGGGCAACTGAAAATGAAGTGTTCTTGAGTCTCTGTCCCTGTGTGGAATATGATGATGAGCACACCTTCAACTAATTGAGGGGAAATCTCAATCTCAGGGACCAATGACATTGGAGCTGGTCAGGATGACAAATGACACCATCCACTATCCACATGAAATGCTCAACATAAAATCGAGGTTGAGCAGTTGAGCAGATGATCAAGTGAGTTGGGTGTACTACCTGTAGATATCCTCTCTAACAATTTTAATGATGACCTTTAGGAGAAGAAGTCGATGAGGGGCATCCAAAGAGTACCTGAAAGGAGGTAACCTATCAATAGAGATGTCGATAAACTATAGGAGCAAACTACTTTGCGAATACCAGCAATGCCAATGTCCATTGGGGCTGAATGGTGCAATCCTCTCTAAAGAGAATAGGGCTAAGTATGGATACCTCTCATGACCTAAAATTTAAATCCCCATGATTCTAAGTATGTGAATGTAGAATGTAAAACATAACTTTGAAGATAGTATCAAGGTGCAAAGACTGGGCAGAAAATTCAACTTGGACGATGCACAGAGGAACATTCTATTTGCAACAGATCATATGTCGAATCTTGAGAGTCCGACCCTCTCAATACGTGCCCAATCAACATATACCAAACTAGGTCTCCAAACCTTGGACCCATACAAAACCGTTGGTTTCATGATTATATCAAAGAGGTGCATCTTCAAATGGATATCCTAAAAGCGGATTTGAAAGCATTGCACACTCAAGACAAAAAGGAAGACATAACCCTTATAAATGTGTGATCTCGAAACGGGGGTTATATAAACTAACTCAATATCCCATTTCCACAAATACTTTGACTATTTCCCAATTTACCATTATTTACATTTAAATTGGCCTTCCTATCCCGCAAATTAATAACTAAATAAAACACATCACAAAATGCAACACCAAAATTGGTAACGAGTTCGTCCCAATATGGACTATCTCCGGGTCCGTTCAAAAGACAAACCGATATTGTTGTCATGCAAATGTGCAACAAGAAAATTCCCAATTTTCAAGCATGACAACCATACCCTACCCGAAAAAAATTTCTCAAAGGTCATTCTGAGTCCTCCTTCATATCACCCTAATCCCCAAGTTAGTCCTATCTCATCTCTCTCAAGCATCTCTCATATTCAATGTGTCGTCTCGATCTGCCCATAGGTGATTTAGGGGTATCCAGTCATTCCAAGTACTTTCAGGAAAGATCCATCAAGACAAGCTTTTTGACAAGCTTGAGAAAGGTCATTTTCTGGACTTCCTGAGGCTTGTGCGCACCCCTCGTAGCTAAATGAAAAGCCTAAACTCATCAGGGAGGTGTATCAAAGAGCTAAGAACGTTGTGCAATCAGTTTTGGAAGATTTTGGGAGGTTCTGGAAGTTTTGGAGCAGTCTCAACAAAAGTGGGTCTTGGAGGCTTAAGCAGTGCACAATGCCAAAATAGCTCTTGATCTTCGGGAAGCAATTCCGGCAGTTTCATGAGTTAGGCGTTAAACGAAATATCGTCGAAAAGCTAATTCAGATCCCTAGAGGATGGTGGCATCATATTTTCACAACACCTAGGTGCATTCTATTCACAACCTGTTTTTGGCGTGCACAACCTTGGAGCCAACAAAAATCCTATTTTTCAGGGAGAAATGGCGAAGCAAGAGCTGAGACCCCACAATTGGATTCAAAAGACCCTTTGCATTCAAAATCATATAAAGTTTCATCAAAAAACTCTTCCGAAACTCAAGATATGGCTTTGACAAGTAGGCCCCAAGGTACGACTAAAGGAGTTAGTCAAATTTATGCCTTGAAATTTGAGCCAATGGGAGAGTGGCACACTTTTGTGCACCAACATCCCAAGGCTTTGGGATGGATGGTGCAAGAAAATGCGCCCCCTTCCCATTAAAGCCCTTGGACTTCAATGTGACCCATTTCAAGCTCCTTTTGCAAATTTGAGCCCATGTGCACCAAATCCATGCTCTCAACTCCAACCAACCACGCAACGCCACATGGACCAATAGGGAAGGGGCACACTTTGAGCACCAACTGTCCCAGAACCTTTGAACACAAAAATGCGCTCCCCTCCATTTTTGGCCCTTGGTTCCCCATGTGATCCAGTCTCAGCCCAAGGGAGAAGGAAGTCAAAGCAGTGCACTGATCTTGGCAGACAATTCCTGCACTCAAGTAAGGAGTTAGGAGGCAAACAAATACTCATTAGAAAACTAAGAGAATCCTTTACAAGGTTGAATCATCAGATTTTTCACAAACCATTGGAGCTTTTCATGGGAGCTCATTCTTCGCAGGAACAGTTGGCAATCCTGATCAAAAGGAGACATTTCAGGGAGTTTTAAGCAAAATCAAAGGATGAGACCATCACCATTGTGTTCAAAAGGCCTTTTACATGCAATTTCATATAAAGAAGCATGCGAAAAGACGTCCGGGAGCTCAAGTTATGCACCCGACAAGTTGCTCCACAAGGTAAAGGAGTTAGTCATTTTTTGGTAAAAATTTGGACCAATGGAAGGTGGCACACTTTTGTGCACCAACCGTCCCAAGGCTTTGGGACGGATGGTGCAAGAAAATGCACCCCCTCCCATTGAAGCCCCTAGACCTCAATATGACCTTTGTTGAGCCTAACTAAGCCAGTTAAGCTCTTGTGCACATTTTCCTAGCCCCCTCGCCTCTTCACCTCAGCAAATCACGCTCCACCATGTGGCCCAATAGGGATGGGGTGCATTTTTTTGCACCAACCGTCCCAAGCCTTTGGGAGGGTTTGGACAAGAAAGTGCGCTCCTTCCCATTTCATAAAAATTTACAAGTTTTTCATTTTTTTGCTTCTTCCAGACTTCCTCTGTTGCCTTACCGCATGCAAGTCCGTGAAAGCTCCAACTGCCGAAATTTCTTCACCACCCGCCATTGTTGTGCGCTTCCACAACCTTGCTACCACCTTCAACATCTTTCTTCCATCATTCCACGTTATTTACAACACGAAGAAATCCAGATATCTGACCAAAACCCATGAATATGAGTGTATCCGAAACCCTAGGGCCAAAAACCACAAATTGCTCATATCTCCCAAACCGTGCATCGATCCTCGTGAAATTTTGAGAAAATCTTCCTTACCCAAACTCCTTGAAGCTGCATGAAACAGAAATTTGAAAGATGTCCCTGATTTTTATGGCAGCCATTTCAAATTTTGTTCCCTAGGGTGTTCTTCCTTTATTTGTAGTCAATCCGGGAAGTAGTTTGACTTGAAAATTAGAACAGAGACTAAGGAGCAAAAACCCATAACGAATCCAAAAAAAATTCGTCAATCCGACAATCAGAAGTTTAGCTTCTAAAAATAGCAAGTGTCGTTAGTTCACACTTGCCATTTTTAGTAAGTTTCCAAAAACGGCAAATTCCCTCCAGAAGAAAGAACAGTGAAAATCATACAAACTGAAAACTAGGGCACGTGGGTCAAAAACTCAAAAAAGCAAAAAAAAAAAGCAAAAAAACAAAAAAACAAAAAAAAAAAAAACAACTTTCCAAAAATAGAAAGTGCTTTGAATCGACCCCAAAACATCTATGGACATGCTCTGAACATGGTAAAGACCCCTCGGTACCGACAGTAATATAAAAAGCAATCTTTCCCGAAATAACTGCTCTTCGATCCCAATGGCTAAAAATGGAAAGTCCTAGTGTTAAATGCAAAAAGTGTCATCAGGCCCTGTTTTCAATGATATCGTTGCTTTTTGTCATCTTATCAAGGTTTCAAGAAGGTTTCGTAGCTTAAACACGTTCGGTGAGTCCGTGAGTTGGAAGAACTGGGTATGTCTTCTCAAGGTGATCAAGAGCTAACCCCATGGCAAACTTCTACAAGCACTACGGTGACCAACATCGTGGTAACTCCCGAGGAGCAGTTTCCATGGATTCAAGAAGTACTTGAGAATTGGCCAATAACAACGCAACTCGTTACCATTCCCAGTCTCGTAGAAATCTTCAGTGGCACCTCTCAGGTAACTAGTATGTTGAAATTGTCAGGCCTAAGACTGACAAGCCCATGGAAAAAATGACTCCATCTGATTATGAGTTAAGCCACATCTCATTGGGTCAAACATCTCACCAAGGCGACATTCACGTGTTCAAATAAACCACCTCTCATCTTCTTGCTCGGACCGAAGAATACAAGCAAACCATTGTACAATTGGAGGAACATGTAAGAGCTCTTTGTGCATACATTCAACCCTTTTCAGGAGCTGAATCAACATCTCCCCTTCTAATCGAAGACATCCCTCCAGTCAACAGTATCGACCCCAAGGCGATCAAGAAAGGACATGAATACATGATGTGGGGAAAAGCCTATAAAAAGCGGATTGAGGAAATCATCAAGCAAGGCGAAGGCATTGTGTTCAAACATTATTTCTCTCATCCAATATGCTCGTGCAACATTATGCAAAGTGAACAAGACAAAGGAGTTTGCAAAGGAAGTCGGTCATTTGGATGAGACACTCCCACTGGTATCCGAAATGAGTTCTTTTGACTCTCACGCCCTCATGAGCAAGGAAGTGTTCGCATCAACTGCCGAGGAATTGTCTCAAGTTTGGATCCACATCTTGGATGCACGATATGCAATGCTCAAAAATGCCATATCCGAATTAGACTCCCACGGGTATCATGTCTTTGGAATATTGAATGAAGTCTACCACTACGTTCAAAGGTTTGAGTTCCCTCTGCTCACTAAGGACTCGTCATCAGAGGAACTCATCATTGCATTTCAAGAGATGGTCAAGAAGGAGGCGGTGACTCTCTTTCCTTCAATAAAGACAATTTAGAGTCCTAACCGGTGCATCAGGAGTTGCATTGTTGCAATTGCAATGGATCACAAAGAATGGCTTCATCAATGTAAAAGGATCAATGGTGTCCCTGAGACATGGACTAAGGTGTTGGGCTGCGTTTGCATTCTAGGGAAAGATAAGCTAACAGCTGCAATAGCTCAATTCATCAAGGAATTCAAGGAAAAGGAACTCGCTCCAGAAATCCACCATCAGGAGGCATGATTCAGTAAGGTTCATCATAGCGGAGGCTTCTTCATCATGTGGCAACATTTCCTTCTCTCTTTCTCCCTCTTCTTTCTCTCCCCTTTCTAATTCTTCGTTGGGTGTAATCATTGTATTTCATCTCATTCACTTAAGTGACTTCATAAAGTAACATTGTAAAAGTCCCTTTAATTTATAAAAAGGGAACTTATTTCTCACTTCCTAGGAAGGTGAAAAGTCATGAGTTGAATGAGACAACAAAGAGTCATGTGGGGGGTAGGCGAAGAGTCAATCCACATTGCTATAAATTGGGATGGCTTCTCCATTCCAAGGGATCCTAAAAATTACATCTTGAAAATTTTGTACTTTGTAGCAATAGTGGATTGTAATATGTTGTTGGACTTTGTGTCATCAATCTACATGAAATAGAGCTACATTTCTTCTACATGTTTTCTTCTTTTCCCCTTGCTTTGTACAACTTGTGTAAATGTCAATCAAGGAATAGAGTTTTTACTTTCTAAGATGCATGAATGTGTGTAGCTTTGTATGCATGGTTTCCTCTCATCATTGACACAATAAGCATAGTTGTTATAGGCATCTCATGTTTCTTCCGTTTCCCTCTTTTATGCACTCTGCAAGCATAGTGATGCAAGAGCTTTGTATCTTCGATAGATGAATCTGAGAACTTGGTGTCTCAAGTCGTCCATCTAACTAGATAGCTTCATTGTGCTTTCCTCTATATTAAATGATGAACTACTCCAGATTATTGGATGTGAGCTTTGAAATCTACTCACAACAGTGATCTTCCTTGCCTAATTTCCCTCCTTTCCCCTCATCGTTGTAATTTCCTCCCTTGTACCCCGTATAAGCTCTTTCCACAAGTTCAGTGGAGTGTCCCTGTGTGATCCCCAACCAATTTGGCCAATCACAACATTTAGATAGGATTAGGATTAGTTTACTTTCAATAATGGGAGATGCACCATTCATGCGAGACGGGCGTAGCCCCATGTAACGCGTTGGTGGAGAGCCCTAATTTGTCCATCCTACAAATTTTCTCACCAACAGATATATAACCAATGCAGAAAAATAAAAATTCTTACATCAATTTCTTGCTCATGGTCAACAAATCGATTAACTGGCTCTAGCTCGGGCTAGCTCTGCTGCTGTCGATTCAACGTCTTCTTGGCTCCGGAATAGGACCCTCGGCTTAACCATAGTATCTCCTCCAATAGCGTCTCAAACTTCTTGGATAGAGTTGTCGTCTGATGGGACATGCATAATAGCATTCGTCGTTGTAATATCGGACTCCTCAATCACGATATTAAGCCTAATAATGCTTTTACAAAATCATTTGAAGAATAACAAGCTTCATAAAGCTTTATAAGGCTCTTGGTCTATTACAAATCCCACAATTTCTAATGCTCTTTGAGAATGCCTTTACTGATGGCACGAATTCCCAATGATTTGCTATAGGCTAAAAGGGCCTTTACATACGCTTCCTCCTCGGCCGAGATATAAGGATAAATCTTTTATCATTTGGCTTGATTTAACAAAAATCCCAAGTAGGGATAAGAAAGATTAACATTATCTCATATGATGTCTTCCACCATTTTATCCGCTCCACGTAGCCTTGGTAAATTGGTTTTAAAAACAAAACTATGGCATTTTAATTTTAATTTAGCGAATAAATCCCATATAGCTCGTCAATCGTAGCTTAGCGAATATTATTGAGCGCTTGGGATAATATCTCATTGATCATGCATTGTATGTGGACTTTAATATAGTCCCTCCATTAATAATGCATATGGTGGATTAAATCCACGGGGGTATTAACCGTCCCCATTCTCCTTCATTTGGCATGGGTGGTTGAATATAATCCCACATATAGTGGGTTGTGGGAAATGGTAGCCTTATTAAGACTTACCTCCCAACATATGACTTGGTCAAAAGACCGCCTTTGGAGATTTGTGCTCGGCCATTGGTTGGCCACTCCACCTTAGCATTGTGACTTGGCATGTTTGTCGGTTGGTCCACCGGGACGTGGTTTAGTTGTAGTTGATGGATTATGTGGCATGATCGCTCGAACTCCTTCGAACTTGGACTCATGTGGCTCGCTTGGTGAGTTGGCTCCACCGGTGAGCTTGGTCACGAATCGCCTAGGTCAATCTTGACTTGATGAGCTACTTGGAAATATGGTCACCATATACAAACAATAAGGTGGTGTACTTAAAAACCGCAATGTAATATGGCGGTGGGTCCCCCTCCGAAACAAAAGTAGGCCCCATAGTTTTTTTCACCTCCAAAGTCAAAGACACGAGGATAAAACAAACCCCATTCTTTTTGCTTTGTCAAACTTTCGTATTTCGCCACTTGTCGACTCCCGATAGGCCAATTGGCGATCTCATGAAGTGCCATTGCACTATTGTGCATGTGCCCTTGATTACGCCTCTTGACACATGATCTTGCAGACATGATATCTTCCGGATATGGTATCTGCTTTGACTTTGTCAAAATGCGTTAGAAAGCTAACTCCGAGCTCTTCTATAAGCAATAGGTTGAGGAGATTTAGGGAATTTCATTGTGTGAACAATCATCCGGATCAATGTGTGATCAAGAAGAAATCTCCATACTAAAAGACAATCCAAATAAGAAATAGAACCTTTGTAGAGGAAAAGGTACGAAGGAAGAGAACCTTTGAAAATTTTGGATTTCATGACCTTAGTTTTGCTAATGCTGACCACCGGTACCGACAAACTCACAAAAATAAGCAAGGGCATCAAGTTGCCTTTGCAAAACCATTGGCAAAGTGAGAGAGGAGAACGACATCATCATAAAAAAGAAGTATGGCTATCACCACATCATGTAAAATGCAACCATCATGAACATGGGTATCTATCGAATGTAAATGTTGAAGAGGGTCGAAGAGAGGACAATCTACTTGACCCCAATGGTACTTTTCACAAAGCTAGAAAGACCATAGAAGAAACTTCCTAACTATCTCATAGAGCCTTGAGCGATCATAATGCGAGAATATGGAATGCTGAAATCATGCAACATCTGAAAAAGTAGATGTCTCAGAACCGAGATGAAGGCCTTTTGTCAGTTTACAAATAACAATGACGAGCCATCTCAATAATAGGTTGGAGCGTAAAGATGTATTGATAGTGCAGTTTTCTATCCCAAAGCCAACCTTGGCCCCTACTCTAAGATGACCTCTCTCTAAGTGCTTTGAAAGTTGCGTATGTCTAATACCACATAAGATAAAGTTTGGCAAACGTATGTGCACTTATAAATTATAATGGTATTGTAGTTGTTAGGGTTAGAGCTATCCCCAAATGTATGAATGGAAATATTGGCATCAATTATGTGTTGGGGCCAAGAACAAGTAAAACAAAAGCAAACCTCGTTAAAAGATTTGTCACGAGGCAAAGGAATCCACGCCGTATTTGGGAACTCGGTTTAGAGGCCCTCGCAATTTGTTGCATTGTTGGTACACAATTTTTGAATAGCCCTCCTAATTGTACCTACAAAAAAACAATAGAAGGTGATGGTGGAGTGGAGACAATGACAATAGGCTAGTTTGGGATATCGCAAAGAGAACTAATATAGGAAACCCATGCCCAGGGCTTGATGTCAAAAGCAAGGGTTTTCCTCAAGAGGAGAGTGCACCAAAAGGTCATGGGAGAATTATGGATGGCCGATAAGAGATCAAGTCTTGTAAACATAAGAAACTTATGTTTCTTTCGTCAAAAGAAGACATTAATAATCTCTACGATTGGTAGGTATAAAGGGATGGTCATGGGTTAGGGCAAAATGAAGCCGTTGATGCGAGGATTTACGCTCGCCGTTGTACCAATAGTCTAACAATTCATTGGGCAAGACTCATGTGGACGAGGCGAGCTAGGGGTAGTGCTAATCGGGATCATTTTTTTAAAGTTCCCAAAACATCCCTAAATGGTGTCAGTGCAGAAGATCATCTCGAGAGCTTTCCAACGACTATGTGAGAACGCGACAAACGGACATCGGGAGCTCTAGATATGTCTCGGTCAAAGTTCAGTCAACGGGAAAGTCAACTCTAGTCAACTGGTCAATAATGGACCAATCGCACTGCGACACGTGGCGAAAAGGCAAAAAGGGAGTTGTTTGTTTGTTTTCGATCACCGGTCTTCGACGAGCGTAAAAATGGTGCACGGGAACAAGAGGCTCAACTTTTATTACGGAGGGGAGCCCGGCCACCATGTGGACTATGGTATTATCGCCAACGTGGTGGGTCCACAAGCCACCACGTGGCTTGCCACCACTCGTCGAATTCGATCGAATTGCCTATCGGGAGACGACAAGTGGAATATATATATTTGACCAAGTGTTAATTATTTACATGGGTCGAAATTATATCCAAAGTCATATTACATTTCCCACGCATTATCTATTTCCAACTGACCACGCATAATCCTCAGCCAAACTGTCCATGCATTGTTATTGAATATACCAATATCCACGCATTATCTATTATTGGCGCCTAAAATACAAACCATGCGTTGTCCCCAAGTAATGTGCCCTCCACATAAGCATATAGGTGGCTCTTAAGCCATTTCAAAACCGCCCTCCATGCATTTTTAAATGCTTACCTATTCTAACGCCCCCACAATGTGGGATAAAACACTGAAAATGCGCCTAAGGAGAAGGAGGAGAAGTGGAGGGGATTGGAACAGCTGACCTCCCATCCAAAAGTATAGGCGCCTAACCAATGCGCTAGTTGTTTGGAAACAATATAAAAGGAGGTATATTGTATTTGAATAATTGGTGCAGGTCTGTGTAAAAGCCAGAAGAGGAGGCAGTCTCAGAGAACGCCATTTTTGAAGGCCTTGCACTCAGATTGGGACCTCGGAGTAAAAAGATGAAATGTAGAGAATTCTGAGACGATTCCAACCATATAAGATTTGATGTTTTTTGTTGAGTTTTAACCTGTTTTTGGAAGCTTTGAATGCAGATTTTAACAGGGATCTACAAGACAGCTAGTTGGAAAACACAAATTTCAATGCACTTCTGGTCCGAATTGTGACTTGGTGTAAACATGAAAAGTGTTCAAAATTCAGATCTGATCTCAGATATATGATTTTTTTTCATATAATGTTTTTAAATCTCCATTTGTAGGTGTTTTTCTAACACAGTTGCAGGGAGATCACATTGTGAAAACACTGTAGGAGCCACGGATCGTTCTTGGGACAGCTTCATTATTTTTCGAGTTCTTGGGACATTGATCAACTCATTTGTAGGTTGTGATTCATTATTGGTTGTTTGTAAGAGTTATTGTACTTGCATTTCAATATTATTAATGGATCGGTTCAATCCGAACCCGAGGATGTAGGAATTTCGAACCGGGGACGTGAACCCCATAAACAATCTCGTTTGTTATACGAGTCTTTTCAATTTTCTCGATTATTTATTTGCTACACAAGTTTTCCGCACTTATATGGATGCATAATAATCAGAATTTAATCAATTTGTGGAGTTTAGAATACTTAAAATTGGTTAAAAAAATCACGATCTTTGGAAACTTTTAAAAGTGATAAAAAAAATACAACTCACGTTTTGGATCAAGTGCACACAGAACAAGACAACTTTACCCACATTGTCAAAAAATTTGGAAGTCATACCTTTCCAAGACACCCCCAGGTCAGTCCATCCTCAACACTAGTCCTATCCTATCAGTCAAATGATCCCCATGTGGTTGTCCATCCAATCCCCCTAGGTGATTTTAGGAGCTTTTGGAGAATGCCAATTTTTAGCAAGCTGGGAAGGGCTACCACTAGCCTTCCCGAGACTAATGCACCCCCCTGGAGTGGAACAGAGGAGAAAAATTCAACATGGAGGTGAATTCAAGGTCTAAGAATATCAAGGAAAAGATTTTGGAAGATTCAGGGAAGATTTGGAAGTTTTGGGGCAGGTTCATCAGAAACGGGTTCTTAGGCCTGGCAATGCAGAGGACCAAAAAAGCTACCCTGAGCTTCGAGAAGCGATTCGGGCAGCTCTAGAAGGAGTTGAGAGTCAAACAAGAAAACGTCAGAAAGGTAATTCAGAGCTCTGCAAGATGGTGGAATCAAATTCTTCACAACACCTAGGTGCAATATGATTATATCCAGTTTTCTCATGCTCACCATGGAGTCTAAATTAAAATCTGATTTTTCGGGCTCAATGGAGGAATCAAGAGCTAAGACCCCACCATTAGATTCAAAAGGCCATTTCAATCAAATTCATATAAAATTTCCCCTTGAAACTCATCCGGGAGCTCAAGATATCATTGTCACAAGTTGGCTCAAGGTAAGAGTTCGATACTTGCCAAATTTTGAAGTGGACACGTGTCACTCAGTGCTACAGGCGCATTTTGATGTCCCTTTCATCCCTTTAGCAAAGGGAAATGAGGGACATGAATATGTGCCCAACCTTTTTATCCCTTTGATCACCCATAGGACCCCCACATCGCCAGTTCAACCCCCAAGAGCTTGCGAGCCTATCCTCACATTGCACGGATGATCGCCAAGTGTCGCAACTTGACACGATGTGCAAATTGATGTCCCTTTTGTCCCTTTAGCTAAGGGGGGACACAAAAATGCGCCCAGCCCCTTGTGGCCCCCAAGTCATCAATGCGACCTTCTGCAGTGCAAAATTCAGCCCCCAGGAGCTAGTTGGAGCCCTCTCTCTCAGTGCACGGATGATCGCCAAGTGTCGCAACCTAGCGCGATGTGCAAATTGATGTCCCTTTCGTCCCTTTAGCTAAGGGGACAAAGGGGACACAAAAATGCGCCCATCCCCATGCCTTCATGATTTTTGGATGAAAGCACAACACTTAGCCATTTTTGTGCTTGCTTCTTCCCCCACACCTCCATACCCCGCCGGCTCTGTTGCCGAAATTTTTCCAGAGCTTCTTGCCACCATTGTTGCACTCATCCAACTCCGCCAAGTCCTTCACACTGAAAAATATAGAGAGATCTCAAAGAAAAAACTGGATCAAAATGAAGAAGCGAAGAACATACGAGAAAAATGAAGATTTTTCACCAAAAACCCTTGAAGTCTCCAAAAATCAAAAATCTTCTTTCTCTCAATCTAAAATACAAGTCGAATTGAGATGTCATTTTTGAGACTTCCTCTTTTTTCGAGACAATCAAAATGCAACAAACGGGAGATCAAATGATGCTCTAGATCATTTTTTACAACGAAAACTACTTTTCGTGCCTTAGCTCAAATTCGTCGGATTTCCCATCAATCCTGCAATGGAATCAAGCTAAAAACTTGCACACTGAACTCCAAATAAAAAAATATTGCAATGGGGTTAATTTCATCACGATCGGAGGCAAAAACTAGACCTGTAAATTTCGAAGCTCCATTAATGGCCATCATGGCAGCTCCGTGCCCAAAGTCACTTACTAGTGAAAATTTCATTTTTATTTCCAAGCATTTAGGGTGGGCGAAATCAAGTGAAATTCGGGATAAGATCACGACGACGAGCCGAATCCGAAAATATGTGTTCCGTCACAAACCAAGCACCAAAGACCCACTTTCCAAAAATAGTAAGCTTTCCTACATAGGTTTGCTATTTTTGGTTAGTCTTCATCAAAAGCAGTGGCGGCGAAGACAATGTGCACCGAAGATGATCATGAGGTCAAAATGATTGTTCAGAGCAGAAAATAATGAAAATGACACTTATTAAAAATAGTAAGTTCCCTATATGGGTACCTACTAAAAATAGCAAGTCATTCCAAGAAGTGGTCGAGGTGAAGGCAACATACAAAGGAGCAAATAAAGAAGCTAACCTCATCAAGATGATCTAGAAAGGCAGAAATCACCATTTACTAAATATAGTAAGTCTCCCATCTGGGAACTTGCTAAAAATAGTAAGTCACATTCAAGGGGAAGTTTTGGCAAAATGAGATGCAGGGGATAATCATTCAGGTCAATATCACCATTTGGGGTCCAGAGAGGCAAACTCTGACACTTACCAAAGATAGTAAGTTGCCCTTTCCAAATATAGTAAGTGTCAAGGAAACATGAATTTCAAGTGCACAGTTGGTCTAGTTTTTCAGGTGTGATCAATCATGAAGAGATGGCGGTTTTTCGTGGTTTGGAACGATCATCTCATATTACAGAACAAGACATCCATCATGGTCTCAATGATGTACTCATCACTTATGCAAGCATATATATCATTCCAAAGGCAAGTGGAACATAGCAGTGTCACAGAATCATCACAAGCATGGTCTACGGGTCATCTTGAATTCACTTTGGGCAAGTCTCAAACAATGTTTTTAACACTTATCCGATGGTCCAAGGGTCTGTGCATCATAGAGTTTGTGGTCATCACTAGATGGGGAAAATTATTCAAAGTTATTCAAGGGAGCAATCTTCATCAACGTGGAGGATCACCAGTGTCAGAAATCTTCACTCAAAGTTCATGATTGCATCAAGGCATTCAAGCAGTTCGTCGTGAGGAGTGATTTCCCTTCATCCCTTCCCTCCTCCTCTCTTTCCCTCTCTTCTTTCTCTCTCTATTCTAATTCTTCATTGGGCCTCATCATTGTCTTTGTCTTATTCACTTAAGTGACTTATTTTAATATTGTAAAAGTATTTTCTCAAATTATAAGAGAAATACTTAATTGATGGAAAATAAAAAGTCACAAGTGGAATATGAAACACGAAGAGTCATATGAGGGAGGTGAAGGGTCAAGTTCAAAGTGTATAAATTGGGATGGCTTCTCCATTCTAAAGGATTCGGATTCTAAATTTTTGCAAAACTTCTACTCTAGTAGCATTGTGAATTGGGGTAGCTTGATTGAAGCTTTGTATTCATCACTACACATGAAATAAAGCTACAATTTCTTCCACTTCTCCCCTCTTGCATATGTTTCCTCTTTTCCCATACTATGCACAACTTTGCTGAAATACTAATTAAGGAAAAAGTTTATGTTTTCTCATATGTATGAATGTGTGCATCTTTGTATGCATGGTTTCCTCTCATTGTTAGTGTTGAAGCATTGTTGTTTTCTTCCTACAAATATGTGTGATGGTAACTTCTGAGTTAATGGTTGTAGGACTCTAACTTTCTACCTACAACGTTAATCCCTCTTTTCTTGCTTCCACTCCCCTTTTCCCCCTTTCAAGCAAGTTTCATCTCTTGCAAGAAATTGCAAGCCTTGTTGCAGGATCAGTGGAGTGTTCTGTTGGATCCCGGCCTTTTGGCCACCCACAGAGTTTATTTCATCCACACATAATAACACGGAGCTGCACCGTTCAAGTAGAGGGATCTAGAATCCCAAAGCGTTGGCAAGAAACCCACAGATTTGTCCACCCGACAAATTTTCTCACCAACAGACTTTACGAGTGGCAAGAGGAAGGGAATAGTATCCGAACATAAATTGAGGAAAGCCAAGCAGCAAAGTCAATGGTGTACTCATGACCAAAGTTGATTGTTGTGTGTCGGTGTTAGGGGTATTGTGGGAGGTGGTGGAGGATAGGAGTGAGAAGCAACATGAAGTGAAAGTCCAGGCACCAAAATTGGCAAGTGGGAGCTGATTGGAAATAATGAAATCCCAGGTGTGGGAGATGAGGGATCTGCAAGTGAGAACATAATCCACTATGCCTGCTTCCCCCATGGGAGAAACAAGTGAATCTATAGGAATCAGGAGGAAAAGGAAGCCCATTGAGAATGTGGAGACTCCATTCCCCCATCTGTAGAAGGTGCCTTTCATAGGTTGTGACTGAGTATTTTCATCCGTTTATTCTCTATGTAAACCAAACTCCTATGATTCTCCATCCTCTAATTCTCTCTAAAAGAAATAAATATATGTTTACAATAAATAACTGCTAACATTAAAAATAAGATAGCCATTATAATACAGCCCGTAATATTCGATCACCTAGAGGCACGTCCAAGGAATCAGAATGAAACATGTGAATTATGCAGCAAAATTACAGTGAATGTAATTATCCTCCCTCACAGACAGATAGCATCCAAATGGTAATCTGAAGTACAGTACTTTCTAACTAATAAAATAAAATTAATCAAAGATGAACAACATTAAACCACACAGACCATACCCTAACATAATGTAATTGCATTCTTGACAGGTAACTACTAATACCTAATCGAGTAACAACCTAGATTGCAATATCAATCACAATAAAGAACAGACCACAACCTGAGTAAAATCAAATTACAAACTCAACAGGTTATTACTAATACCAGAAAAAACAACATAACAGATTTCAACTCTCATTCTCTTTTGTCAAATATAACTGCTAATTATTCATGCAGAACCTACTTTTCTAAGATAAACCCCCATTTTCCATGAATCTCGGAGTTATCAGCTGACACGTATGTTTCACCATTAAGAGACTGAGCCATGAATCTCAGAGTTATCAGCTCACAAATATTTTCACCATTAAGAGACTGTAAAAGAGCCACAGCTGTCACATTTCAACTAGCTTCATGATAATCCAAAAACTTATCATAAAAATTAGTTTTATTCCTGTATGTCTGTTTAAAAGCACAATTATGACGGATAAAGTAGTCAACTGCTCACCTCTAGAGCAAAATAGTGTCTTCTGATTGCAACCATCTCCAAAGGCTTAAAACTTCTTTCTCCTTGGTGGCATTTTCTCTGTAGATGTTTAGAACAAAAAGTGCATAACATAAGTATAAAGAAAATGAAAGACATAACCATCAAAATTTGAATATGTTAGAAACAATATTTCAGTTTATCAATCTGCTTCAGAAATCGCATAGCCTTTCATAGCACAAAAATATAAAATAACAAAAAGGAGGAAATTCCTCTCTCCTTGTATTTAGATGAGTTTTATCATTTCAAGGTTTCCTTCACTAACACTTAGACCCAATCATGAGAACTGGGTTTACCCCATTGAATATTTGCGTATCTTATTATAATATTACGTGCATGTACTTTTCCAGGCCCAATAAATGCTTTTGGTCAGCAATTTCTTCATGTCTTTATATTAGCACATCACCTTTGCATGCACATTTCAACGATGTCAAAATGCATAAACCCTAAACATGAGAGAAAATATAAAGTTATATATCACTGATAACCATGCAACAAGAAGACCATCGCCAAAGAAGATAAGGCTAGTAGAGACCAAGGCTAGAGGTCAGCGTGGCCCTAATATTTATCAGAATGCAGAGTATAAAAAGGACCGGCATCCTCATCAATCATCATGAAAGGGCCAATATCGATATCTGATGATGTCCATTAGAAAATGGGTTGGACTAAATGGGCATCGATGGGAAATCATGGAAGAGTGCAAGGAATGCCCCTTGGAACTCTCCTAAACTCCACAGAAGTCTGCAAGATGATCCTCCAGAAGTGGAGAACATGTTGGTGATAAGTGTTTGTTCAGACAGCCTGAACTAAGGGCAAGGGAATGGCAGCCAACCCTTTACTCCAAAGAATAGCAGACCCACCTCATCTAGCGCGAGAAAAAGAGGATGGTAGTACCCTATCTGCTGCTCAGGGACAAATTGCAAGAGCATAGTGAACTCTGGGAGAAAAACTGGTGTGGGGAAATGAATGAATGGCTACTTTAGAAAATAATTTGTGGGGAAGACGGCATTCAGCTTTTTACAAGGTAAATGGGAGAGATCCGGCTGTCAAAGGAGTCATCAAAGAGTCCTACCATAAAAGGCATCATACGAGGAATCAAAGTCTGTCATGGTTTTAGAACATATAGTGGCTTCTTGAGGGGGAAAAGGACAGGAACTCGAGTGAGTGAAAGATAAAGAGAGTTTTAGGTTGTGGATGTAGGGTATGAGTAAATAGTAGGCAATGGATTAGTTGATCCCACTGGCTCCTCCCTTGTGTAGAGAGCGAGTAAAGGCAACATAACAATGGAAGAAAGAGATACCATTCAAGATGAATAAAATGTGTGTCTCAGTCAGGTTAGAAAAATATCCATATGGTACGTTTTGAGTTGTAGAATCTGTCGAAGACCATGGGCACCTAGAATCTACAAGATTGAATTTGTTTGGGTGCAATTCATCGTCAGGCAGATTGTGCACTGCTGTCTGTCTAGAGCCCATTTGTCCATTATAGTCTTCCAGAGAATCTAAAAAGAGCAACAAGTTTAGAAGCCCAAAAACGAAAGAATAGTAGAAGTATCGAATGAATATGAAAGGAAATTTAAAAGAATTGGAATTGGGGACATACAGACTTATTAGGAGTGCATAAATCAAAATAATGAAATGTTTAATGTAAATGTCTTCTAGTGATAAATTCAAATACTAAGTGTTCAAACTAATAAGTAGTTCCACAATAAAGGATCAGCTTCTAACATTCATCATCACTTCACACTCATATCTATAATTAGAATATCATTCATAACTTGCTAAAAAGTGTCCAGGACCAAATAGACAGAGAACATGCTTCTATCCATTATAGAAAATGCCACCAAGAGGTTGGAGTCAGTTTTGCAAAGCCAGACATTGTTGAGAGGAATATCAAAGGTGTAAAATTTGGACAGGGTCAAATTAGGGAAGTAACAAAAATAGGTGCCAATCGTAAAGAGAGTGGTTTCACTTGATGAAAGCAGCCTTTTTTAAATTGCCTATCTCTCTCCCTCCTAGTTTGTTGTGTTTAGCTTGCTTTATGTTTCTCATGCACCATATTTTGAAACAGACGTCAATAAAACTTTCAGGACAGTTATGACTCCTTATAAAAATGGATGAAAGATAAACCTTACAAAAGGATAAATACAACCAAAAAAGACAAAAGTGAATTTAAAATTTATGTCCACTCTAAAGTTGGATCATCCTCCCACAGTGCTGGTACATAATGGCAATCAGTTCAGGGCCACGGTCTATCACAAGGAGATAAAACTTCCTGAAGATTTCCAGAGGTCACTATTTTGTGGCACACCAGTCTAAAGCCTCAAAAACCAATTTACTTCATGAGCACTTTACAGGATAAAAGCACCTTCACATTCAATGCCCATCGAAATTCAAATTATGAAAGCTTTGCATGAGAAATTGAAGCACCAACTGACATTCAATAACAGCTTGATGTACGTCTAGTAATGCCCAGAGGATGCAACCAAATCTCTAGACTTCAAGATCAGAACTTCACCTTCTCAGTTCTTAGAACTCATAAATTTCCAGAATAGATATTTCTTAATGTTGCCTGACTGAATTCTTACAAGTTGCTTCCAACATGATAACCTTGCACAGTTTACCACACTCAATTTTCCATTGATAGTCACACAGAAAAACAGTTCTTTTGATGTACTCATTTTGGTTTCCAAGGTTGTCAACATTTGAAATCATCAGTCCATGTTGATACTTAACAAACACGTGATTTTCTCCATCGAGGACAAAAGGATCACAGTTTTTTGGGGCTTTTGCTCCTCGAGATCTCTTTTATCATTAAAGAAAGAGAACAAGAAATAATGACAGTTTAAACACCAGAACTTTACCTTCCCTTTACATGAAACAATATGTTTCACTTTTGTTATTGCTAACTTCAAACTAGGTCATTCAGATTTGTGAAGATTGACTAATGCATCCATAAATATGCAAGAAACCATTACACATTCAGCTCCTTATCAGCATCATTCTCTGCTAGTTTTGTGTTTCTTCTTGTGTGGCCTATATAAGGCAGCAGATATTAATCTACTAGTATGCTTCAAGTTCTTCCATTTTTCTCTTTGGAGGCATACTTGCAAGAATTTCTTTTTTCTAAATATCTATTTTCTTTTTTTCAATAAAACCTGCAAATCACAGCTTCTATGTACTGCATGAGGATTGGATGGTGTGGAAATTATTGACACAATTTCACATCACCTGAAATGAAATACCTTGTTATCACGTGAATATTTCAAAGCATTTAGTGATTGTGCTTGTCTTTGTGGTTGATGGTAAGCATTATTCTGCTCTTATTATTGAAAATAAAAACATCCGTGTAGACCAATTTTACTTTTCATCCTATCACCTCATAATATAAATTTGTCACAACAAACACATTAGTAAAATGGAAACATATTTGTATGACAACCTCTTCACCATTTCCAACTTGTCTGTCCTCTAGGATTGGAAAATAGCCAATGTACACATCCATTGAGACTTGTCACAAAAAACTATTCAAAAGGGTGGCCAAGTTCAACATTCAAAATTCTTAAATTGAGTAGCTAGCTGGTTTGGATGTCAAAACTGATAATTTGGTACTAAAAATAGTTGCCTGCCACTAAAAGCATCAGTTCCAGGTTACATCATCTTCAATTGGTACTAAATGAAGCAAATTTGATCAAGACCACTTTACTTGTCACCTGAAGTTGTATATGTGATTCTGTGGAACTAGAATTATCAGAAGAGCTAGGCTGATTGATGAAAGGAAATGTGTTAAGAGTCCTGACCACTTTTCTTCTAATCCATGTCTAGGAAGCGGTTCCTTTGTTTTTGCTATCAAAGTTATAATTGAATTATTTTGCATGATGTGAGATTTCCCAGGAACGTCAACTGTACCACACTGTAACTAATTGCCCCAGTTTTTTCAAATTATATACTTATACTATATTTTATGGCTTGGGGTTTAAACTTTAAGTTTTACCCCTGTTGTTTTGTTTAACTTTCTTTTGTACTTTTTGTTTAGTTACTTTTTATAACCTGGGGTCTTTCTACCCAAGTATTGCTAATAGTTGCACTCTTTGAGTCCCATTGACCAACTTTGGTCTATCATTGACATTTATGCAGTTTCTTCCTTCCGCAGTTATAAGATACAATTCATAAAGATACGTTCATCCTAGACATTTCAAAACTCAATATTTATGTCTGTAACACTACTGAATTTAATCTACACCAGTTTATGAGTTTCTATCTTCAAAAACAAGCTTAAAGATCCACCTCAGAAGTAAGCAATTGGTGCAATGCATCTTCAACCACTTTTTGCATTTATTATACAGCCAAATATATCCATTGCACATTGAATAAACTTAAGATTGTGTCATTAGAAGCAGACGGCAGATATAGTTCAGGCACCACTACTGAAATGTGGGGATCATAGAGAAAGGATCTTAGCAACAAAATGAAAGTTATAAAGTCAACTACTACAAAAACACTGACAAAAATATAAAAGTCAATTATGAGAAGAAAAAAATGGGACAAACAGACATGACTCATTTGGACACAAGAGTTAGTATCCGCTTTCCATCAAATCATATATAATTGGCAACTTGATAACAAAACCTGCAGGATTGATTACCAGCTGCAACATGTAAGTCATCAGGAAAGCTCTTATTCTCATACCCTAAAATTGATTGTGACAGATTTTACATGTCAGAATGATGACACTTTGGATGGCTTATTGGAAATAAGCAATCAAGATAATATACCATTGACCTGGTACATAACTTGTTAATTGAAGAAAATAGTTTTGAGACTAAATCATCAACTGACAACAACCCTCGTTCAAACCTCAAATTTATCTAACCATAAATTAGAAAAATGGAAGCAATAGCCAGCATATATTCAACTCCGATAACCCATATCTAGAATTTATGTGTCCGGTAAATCCATAGTTTAAAACTTTAAGCATTACATATCAAACCTTTAATAGCAATCCCTAAACCCAATATCTACATATTCACAAGACTTACAGCTTACAGCCACCTTGGAACTAAATGGTATCTAATAATCTTAGTATTGAACACCATTTACAAAGTTCAAGACGATCAGACATATTAAGACAAAAGCGCATTTACAAAACAGAGAACAGAGAAGCTTTGTTAGGAAAAACGTTGTAAGCCCCCCTCAATTTGACCGCAAAAACAACCTTTGAAGAAAATGATGGTACTCCACTCTTTTGTTGTTCTCAGCTTATAACTTATTATCCACAGTCTATACTCTAATTTGGACCATAGTAATTTTAACAAATTTTCTCTGTATCGCAGGTTCTCAACTGTTAGATCCGCAAATTCAATGAGACTATCTGTTTAAATAGTTGCCGCAGGGTATATTTATTATATACATCATGCACTTGATGTGAATAATGTAGTAATCACAGCATTAGAGGCTCAAGCACTGTTCAGCACAAAGTTGTTCTTGTTGCATAACTTGCATATCCATTTAAAGTATGAGGTTATAACTTATCAGGCTGATCTATTCCCCAAGCTTGCAATTAAGGCTATGAGAAGTTATTTTACCAATGCTTGCCATTTTGTTATGCATATAGACCTTGCCTGGCTATGAAGGCATTCCAAGTCTCCCATTGAATACACAGAATTCTAGATATTCTATTAATGAAAGGCTGGTTACCTTCACCTGTCTAAAGACCTTGCCCGGGGCATGAAGGTGGCATTCTGAGTACACTTTCTATAGGTAACACTTAGTTTTACACATTTTATTGAAGCGGATTTGCTATTTTGTGCCAACTCCTTCCACCTAGAGTCCTTGACTAGGTATGGATGTTGCATCATCACACAAACTAATGCATATTCTCCTGGTGAAGTACTAGATTATTTTCGTCTATGTACAAACTTTGCCAAGGTATGATGGCAGTATACTGAGTCCGACATCTATTTATTACACAGAAGTTACAAAATTCTGTTTAAGTGATTTCATTGATTCTCGTCATTTTCTTCTACAAATTAAACAGTATTCAGAGTCTAGTTTCTATAAATTAAAGTTATTAATATTAAACAGAACTCTGTACATTATAACAGTTAGGTAGTAAGTTATCTTCAGCTGCCTGGACCTTAGATATGAAGGTTGCATTCTGATTCCATACATTATACAAAAAAAAATACATATTATATTGAAATCCTTATGTTTGTCATCTTCATCTGCCTAGACAACTTTTCTAGGTTGAAGACAGCATTCCAAATCCAACTGTTCATTTCAGAGAATTACGCATATTCTATTCATATTGACAGAATAGTAGATTATTTAATCCGACTATGTTAGAAACCTTAGGTATTAAGGTGCCATTCTGAGTAAAACGTATACATATGTATCATTTTACTTCTTCTATTGGCAGAACAGTAGCTTTGAGCCACTTAATACTGCCACTACAGCTGAAACTTAGATTTATCATGAAAGTCAGCTTGGGCTCATGTGTCAGGTTGCAAAGGAGATGTTTAGACGCATTTACACAGACTCATTTAGCAAACTCAGGACGAAGAGACATTTGTAGTGAGCGAACACAATGCAGAATTCAACAAATTTGAAAAATCAGATTCTTCAAAGATGTCAAAACATATTAAGGAAATAGCAAGAGTAAAAATTTAACTCCTGCCAACCCTTAAATTGTTAAAACAGCAACTCGGGTGTAATTAAACATTCTACTGATGATGTAGGTCAGCTTCATCTCTCTACAGACCATATCCGGGTGTGAAAATGACATCCTGCATTCAACATCTATATGCTAAACGTAGAATTTGAAGTCACATTTTCTATTGATATGGCAGCAGTTTCAAACCTCCAAATCCTGTCCACTACATCCGCGATTTTGCTTTGACATGAAAACCCGACGGTGGCCAAGTCTCAGGTTGCATGTTAAGCAGCATTTATAAAAATTCATTCAACAGACTCCAAGCCCAACAGGGCGTGACTATTAGGAAACACGATCAAGAATTCAATAATCAGAGTTTTAGCATATACAGCTGATAAAGAGATAACTGATAGGTAATTTTCATCTGTCTAAAGACCTTGACTAGGTATGAAGGTGGAATTCTGGGTCCAACCTTGATACATTACACATATAGAATTTTAAATAGTCTATTGATATACCAAACGTTTTAAGCCTCACAATCCCGGCGACTACATCTCAGATTTAACTTCAACATGAAAATCAGCTCCGGATAACGTTGTAAGAAGCAGTATTACTGGGGGAAAGAAAAATTGAAGACTTGAAGGTTTGGCTTCTTCACAGATGAGGAAAAATGATAGAGAATCAGCAACAGTAAAAATATTGAACTCCTGCCCGGTAGTTTAATCCATAAAACAACAAGTCAACAACAATTGGCTTGCTAGACTTCAAGCTCCCGGCATCAGTCAAGGCTCGCAGTAGTTTCAATCAAGGGGCATTGTATAGCTAGATAATACACCTTCTAAGTCCAAGTTTGAGTTACACAAAGAATTTTACTGATTATACTGAAAAACCAGTAGTTTTGAGCCATTTAATCACAGAATCTCAAATTTAACTTCAATATGAAAATCACCTCAAGCTTGACTTCCGTGAGGATTATTGTTTGAACGGATTGTTGAAGAACCAGAATTTTAGATCCTCTGAAGATGAACAAACATAATAGGGAATCAACAAGAACAAACATAATTACCCACTACTTTAATTCAACTCAAGTGCAATTGGCTTGCCACAGTCAAGCTCTTAATGTCATCAAACAAAGGGTCATTGGATAGCTATAAAAAGGTGGCAGCCAGGGGGATTCACAGAGGCTTTGTTTAGTATGTACATAAGCAAGCTAAGAAAAGTAATATTTGTGAAATTCGCTTTGTTACAGATCTAAATTTGAACCAATGCTCATCGTTTTAGGAGGTTTACACAATTAATCAGAATTTTAGCTTCTTTACAGATGAGAAAACATAAAAATTAACTCCCAGAAGTTCTTTCAATTGATGAAATGATGATACAAGTGCGATTGGCTTGTAAAATTTCTATAATTCCTAGTTTCAATCAAAGTTCGCTGCATGGATAGAAAATACAGAATTTTACATATCAAGGTGGCATTCCAAGTCAAGCTTCTATACATTACACAGAAATGTAAATACTCTATTCAAAAATTTGTAGGTCGCCTTCATCTATCTAGAGACCTTGCATGGGCATGAAAATGGCATTCTGAGTCCAACTTCAATATGTCGCATCTAAATTTCACATGTATTATATATAAAAAAGTACTTTCGAGCCTATTCCCCCATCGCATCTGAAATTCAACTCTGAAATGAAAATCAACTTGGACTCAAGTTGCAAGAGGTGGGATTATCACGAAAACAGAAGTCATAATTTTAGCTTCTTCAAAGATGAGCAAAGATAATACAAAAACAGTAAGAGTAAATACTTCAACTACGGCCCACTATTTCTATTACTTCAACTGACAAAATAATGACTACCCAAGTGCAACTGGCTTAGACCTCTAGTTCCTAGTGTCAATGAAAGGCCATTGTAGTTTCAATTAAAGACCATTATAGTTTCAACCAAAGGCCATTGTATAGCTAGAAAATACACATTTACACATAGAATTTTACACAATCTAATAATTAAGACGTAGTTTTGAGCCTCGAAATCCCGACCACAACATGTCAAATTTAACTTTGAAATGAAAACTAGCTTGGGCTGGAGCTAAAAATTTTGGCAGAACATAACAGGCAATTGAAGAATCAGAATTTTAGCTTCTTCATGGATGAAAAAACATAATTGAAAATTAGTAGGAATACTATTCCTAAACACTAATTCAATCGGTTAAATGACAACTCAAGTTTAATTGCCTTTCCAGACTTGTACAGCTCCTAATGTCAGTCAAAGACAGTTGCAGTTTCAATCAAAGGTCGTTATAAAGCTAGAAAATACATTCTAAGTGCAATTTCAATGTGTAACACGTAGAATTTACACAATCTACTGATAAATCAGTAGTTTTGAGCCTCTAAAGCCTCACAACTGCGTCTCAAATTTAACAATTAACATGAAAATTAGCTCACACTCGACTTGCAAGAGGTGGGATTACTGCCGAACACAACATCAAATTCAAGAATCAGAATTTTAGCTTCTTCAAAAACAAAGAAAAATAGTAAAGAATGATCAAGAGCACAAAAATTCAACTCCCAACAATACTTCAATTGACCAAACAACTACTCAAGAGCAATTGAAGCTGGACTCGAATATTTATTTTCTAACTATACAATGACATTTGATTTAAACTACAACAAGATTTCTTGCTACTGCTCTTGGTCCCATAAACTGCTCACTCTCATGGACATTATTAAAATCTTTTGTTTCATTGCAATTCAATGCTTTCCATGCAGAATTTTACATATTCTATCAATAAACCAGCAGATTTTAGGCCTCTAAATCCCGGCCACTCCATCTCAGGTGTAACTTGGAAATAAAATTAGCTCTAAATCAAGTTGTAAGAGGTGAAGAATCAGAATTTTAGCTTCTTTGACAATGAGGAAATATAACAGGAATTGACAAGAATTAATAAATAACCTCCTGCACACTAGTTCAATTAACAAAACAATAACTCAAGTTCGATTGTCTTTCCAAACTTCTATAGCTCCTGCTGTCAATCAAAGGCCATTGTATGGCTAGAAAATAACATTTGATGTAGATGTTCAACTCCGTGTGTTGAAAAAGAATTTCACAAGTTCTATTAGTATTAACAAACCAGTAGTTTTGAACCTCTGAATCCAAACATATAATACTCAAATTTATCTTTAACATTAGAATCAGCTCACACTCGAATTACAAGCCATGAGATGAAGAATTGAAAAACCAATAATTCAGCTTCTACGAAGATGAGGAAACATAAGCAAAAAATCTAACTCCTCTCCGGCTACTCAAGTGCACTCGTCCTTCCAGACTTCTAAAGCTCCTAGTGTCACTCCAAGGTCGTTGTACTTTCGATCAAAGACCATTATAGTTTCAAATAAAAAGTGTCATAGTTTCAATTAAAAAGTGCCATTATAATTTCAACCAAAGGCCGTTGCAGTTTCAATCAAACACTGTTGCAGTTTCAATTAAACACCGTTGTAGTTTCAAATTTCAATCAAACAAGGGTATACAGCTGTAAAACACACATTCAAGATGGGCGGATAGAGGGTTTCACAGCTGTTTCGCTTAAATGATAATAATCTTCAGCAAGCTCAAAAGAGCATCCATACCAAAATTCACCTCCTTCAACATCGAAAGTTAAGTGACAGCTCGTCATTTCAGGCGCTTCACACAATTCCTCAAATTCACTACCAAAATCCCGTACGTACAGACGCTGCCAAAACCTAAAATGCAATAAAATGAATATACAAAACATAGAACACAAATAAATATATAAAACTAACATATTACATACCAGTTTGAGAGCCCTTGCAATGGCGGGCACGGAAACCCTCGATTCTTCGCCAAATGAAACGAAAAGAAGCTCAAAACAACCAGCGAACGATCTGAGGTCGAATATATACAAAACGGCAAGTGATTTGCAGGATTTTTGAAAATTCGAAGAGGAGATATGTGAATTGTAGGGCAAAATAAACCCTCTGGATCGGGATGATAAAAAAGATATGAAGGGAAAATAAAGAAATGCTTCGCAACGTATACAAAATAGGGTAAAAAAATATGTACACACGCCCGCGTACCGAGGGATACAAAATAAGAACGTGCGGATGATGTGGCGGGAGGCATTGGCTGGACCCTGGTGAGTGTACCGTTGAGGGGCGACACCTGGCTCACAGGGCCTGCGGGCTTTTGCGGAATGCTTGTTTTGGGGGAACATGCTTGTGTTTACACGGGAGTTGGGGTTTCGTATCGGGCGAGAAATGATGGGAACCGGTTTCACACGGGACGGAGACGGGCGTGGAAATTGTCTGAACTGGTTTTGGGGAAACTTAAGTACTGCAAGTTGTGGGAGGAAGGACATTTTTATTCGGAGGTTTTTATTTTATTTTTACTTTTGCAGTTTCTAACTGTTCTTTTGTAGGGTAGAAAATGGGAAGGGTTTGGTTTGACTAGGGGTGAATTTGTAATTTACTATATTTTTCATTTGACGTTTTCATTCGAGTGAATAAGTTGACATTAAGATAATAGAATTCTTTTTAATGTTTTTAAAGTTACGGTGTTTACAAACAAGTAATAGTTATTTTAGATTTTATAGACATGCCAATATGTTGTATGGCTGTTAAGTATTAATAGTGAATAATTGTTATTTATAGTGAACATTTATTTATGATGTTTGAGTTTATAAATAAGTTTATATTATATTTATTATTGTATTGAAAATATAAATACAATTTTTATTATTTAGTTTGTTTTTTTCTAGAGTATTGTGTGAACATAAATATCAAGGAATATAGAAGTGTTGAGGAAATATAAATCGTAGAAATGATGAGTTCAATCCCAATTCTAAAGAAAACTTTATTGTTAATGATGTATGTACACAATTGGTGTCTCAATTCAAGAATCAATGACAAACAAATGCATATTCCAACTCATTAACATAGACCAAATCAAATGTCATCACTTTGAAATTCAAAACAAAGAACACAAACATTATAAGGAGTTGTGAAGAGCCTACAATATTGGGAAAATTCTTGGCTCAAGTGAAGATGTTGCAGCTTGATTGATCTTTACTTATCCTTGATGTTGTAATTTATTAATCCTAGCTTATCATATCTCAAATATTTGTCAACCAATGAGACATAGTAGAGCAATAAGGCCATCTCGATAATTTTTAAGAAGTGTTTGTTCTTTGTATTTTTAGTTACAAACATGTTTTTAAATGTGGCAAAAAGCACTCAAGTGTTGCAGAATAAAGTCAACGATCATATTGAGCTCAAAAGTGAACACGTTTGTATCATGTTTGAAAGGAAGAGAAGACAAAAGTTATGCTCATTTAAATGCATATTGTAATTTAACTTGCATTAGGCCCACTAGTCCATATGCTCTATGACAAGCATGTTTCTAATGAAAGTTGAAACTTCATAACTTGATAATAACTTGCTTTCCATACCCAACACAACCTATAGGAATAATGGACGATATAGGTTGATGCAAGGAAAACTTTCAAGTGTAGACAATTTTGGTACAAGAGAAGTTATTTATTATAATTTTGCAATGTTATGGTGTATTTATGTGTTTGCTAATTTTTGGTCCGAATTAGGCTCTCACATCTTTTGAATGTCCTCTGGTTTTTCTCCTTTTTCCTCTTTTTCATTATGCTTTCTTTGATCCATTTTTCTCTTCCCTCTACTTACTAGACATTTGGGCATTCGTGTTAGAACCATACTATGCTTTTAGTCCCCTTTTCGTACTTTGATCGCTTAATGGTGTCAAACTAGTGGAGAGCTCGAGGGTTGTATTTTCAATTATTGAGCACCCCAAAATTCAATGATATGTTAACACCCTTGAAAATGGTATAACACCATAAGATGAGAGATGAGACGTTGTGTGTGGAAAAATTAATGGTATGCTAACACCCTTGAAAATGTTTGTTAACAACACGAGAAGAGAAATGAGATATGGCAAGGAGTTATTCTATTTATTGTTAAAAACCATAATACAAATGTAAGACTTAAATATGGTCGTTGTATTAAATCAAATAGGGCACAATACTTATAGACATTGAACAATTGAGTTACAATTAGTTACAACAAATGATCAATCATGAATCATGATCAATCTTTGTGCTACAAGGAGATAACCAATTAAGTACACTAGTCTATTAAAATGAACTAGACAAGTCATATAAGTGAATTGAACACCTAATCAATTAACACTACATAGAACTAAGGGTAACAAGAAGTTGTATACACTTCAAGAGGTACATTATTATACATATAAGTATTCACTAAATGCTAAATTAATATCCTAAAATGTTAATTTTGTCATTCCCCCTTAATTGTGCATTAGTTGTAGTGTACTTGTTAATCGTATATTCGTCCCAACTATATGTAAGTATTGGCTAAGTATACATTTTGAGTGAAGCATATGGTGTTTTGGGTAGTCCTTAAGGAGGCACAAGATATATGATCTTTGATCCCTTGGTTTGGCATGCATGCACAAGAAGATGAGGGGGATCAAAAGTAACATGCACTCGTGTTATCCGGAGTAAGTGACAACCAGTGCACGTGAAGACAAAAGAATTTATCACACTTAGCACGTGCAACACAAGGAAAGGCTCTTGAAACCTCGAAACGTGTAAGGTCTAGTTGACGCTTAAGAAAAGTGGTGCTCGCGAAAGACCCAAATAACCTTGGAAACACTTGGCATGTGGAACTCTACATGACAAAGAGAGAGAAAAGTGCTAACATGTCCAATGCGGTGTCAAACATGGAACTAGAGTTTCCAGAAGTTAAAATCAGCTAATTGATTATTACATATACTAAATAAAAATATTGGAGTAATCTTGCATGTGTGTCGATCTTAAACTATTAGTTTGATTCATTGTAAATTGGTACTCGAAGGCCAATATATCTACTAGATGAATTGATGAAGGGTAGCGCCCAAATCAATATATATACCCCAAAATACATTGGGAAGGAGAGAGATGATTATTGTTAAACTATTGTATGTCTATGCTAAATGTTAATGATTATTCATTTGGGTTTGAAAAACAATATTATGCCTTTAATTTTTATGTATGCATAATAATTATTTTGTTAATGTTCTCATACATGGGTGTGTTTGAGATGAGTGCATTCTTAATTATCGAAGTTGAATAAGGCCTACTTTAGTATGGATATCATGACGTAGCTACAAATTAATGGGAATTAGTCTCCTCTCGCACCTCGGTGAGTGCACAAGGTATCCTTCTAAGATATATGTTGGCATGAGGGTGTTGTTTTAATAAGGCATGGCAAAGTGTTGTCTTGAGCTTGCACACATATCACTAACATTAACAAGTAAGGGTAAAATAGAGAAACATTTTGTTTTCATTTCCATGACTTATCGCATTGTGTTTCCTTGGTGGTATTAAAGAGTGATGTTTCAAGTTACTCAAGAGAACATTGAACACTAGTTGGAAGGGGTTGAAGAATAATTTACACATAGATATCCCAACCGTAGGAACTACCGCCAAGAAAATGGGTAGAGAGGCACACATATGATGTTTTGTATGAGATATTCTTAAGTGAATTGCCAATAAATTTACATGCTTGGTTAGTTTTTTATGTTGTGCATCAAAGTGTAAAATTAGTACGTAAGCATCCTTATAGTGAAGAACACCTTTGGAGACTTGCAAAGTTAGGCATCAGATGCACACATGTTGTTGACATATGGTGGAGTGGAGTGCTTCATAGTTACTTCCTAAAGCATACATTGTTTATATGTATTCTTATGCAAAAGAAGTAGAATTCAAATTCCTTTGAGAACCACATAAAACTTACTTGAAGCACCTTCACCTTGAGATCAAGAAGTTCATGGTAGATCTTGGCGTTAAGAATTTTCTAATGGACAATTAAATTCATTTGTGCATGAGTAGAATGAAAGTTGGAGAAAGAAGGATTATGATTGATTGTGGGATCAACATGGGCGTCTTAGGCTAGTAAGAGCTTAAGCAATGTCATTATGAGGAATATTAGCAAAACATTCTAACCAATAAGCGCTCTTAACATGAGTGTGATTCAAACTCTAGAGGTGGCATGAGGACCCATGGTGAGTGGGAATGGCACGGGGATGATCGCTGTGAATAAGAAATACTTAGGGAACAACAAATGTGCACTATTGGCGAGGACCTTGGAGAACGTTGAACCACAATACCATTTTAATGGCATCATTTCCCAACCCGACGCACACGCTCATATAATTAGATCTACTCATTTTGAAGGGATTGTAAGTGTTGAACCTAGTAGTGACAAGGAGTTGAACAATGGGAAAGAGAAGGAAGTTTTGAATAGAACATCTCCCTCTCTATTAAAATTTTCACTCTTTAAGCAATCAAGTGGAGGACCCTTTAAGTCTCTTATCAATTCAAAGAGTGCACAAAAGTTGGAGATGATGAATAGTGGGCTCGTTAACTAAGATAATAGTTGTACATAAGTAACAAGGAATGAAAACATTGCTCTAGCCCAACAAGTAAAAAAATCATAGATAAGTAGGGTCTCAATAGCCACATAAAACACAACAAATAGTATTGTGCCCATCATATCTAGAAGTGGTGGGGGAGGAACTTCGGGAGTTAGACAGATAATAGGATCACAAGACAAAACCGAGTTGTTGTTGGATTCCTTGCAATTTAGGTTTTGTATGAGATGTTTAAACCTCACCCAAAGTATCAAGGGGCTGAGAATGTAGTTGAACACATTCATAAGTGTGAATTGGTCTGCACACGAAAGGGATCATTTCTCATGAGTGAAGGCAAGCTAGTTTTCCACAACTCTTTTAGAGCAATCACATACTTGGTATTGCAAGTATGACCCACAACAAGATGTGGTTAACTATGGCCAATTGAAGGAAGCCTTCCTAAAGGAATTTGATATTCCTTAATTTGAGCAACGTAACATCTCTTCCTTGAAATACTTCTAACGGAAATGAAAGAGATTGTGTGCACATATGATCGTGGTTCAAAACATTGATCTCAAAGATTTCATATGAGATCCATCATGTTTAGTACGTGTAGTAGTTCATTAGAGGTTTTTGTTGCCTTTTTTGTTCACACTTTGACATAGAACTTTCATAGATCCTAGGAGGCAACAAAGGCTACACTAAATGCAAAGATTGTTGGTAACATCGACATTGGAGTAAGCTTATCTAAGGAATAAAAAAGGCAATAACCACCCAATTAAAAAAGGTTGACCACTAACACTAGACATGAAATGTGCAATGGGATTTGGTGTACCAATTGCAAAGTTGAAGGGCACACTAAGACCAATTACCCTCGCGAAGTGTGTGTGATTTTCTTAAAGCTTGGTATGACCCACTATATGTTATGGTTAACTATGACCAACTAAAGAAAGCCTTACTAAAAGAATTTGGTATTCATGAATTTGAGTAGTAGAGCATATCTACCTCGAAATAAATTCAATGTGAAGTTGATGCACGATTCAAAACATTTATCTCAAAACTTTCATATTATATCCGTCATTTTCAACACACACAATGTTTTGTTAGAGGATTATTGTTGCCTTTTTTATGCACACTTTCACATAAAACTTTCACAAATCATAAGGAGGTATTGGAGGTTGTGCTTCATGCAGAGTTCATTAGAAGCATCGACAATGGAATAAGATAATTCAGGGAATCACAAATAGAGTCAATTGTCACCCAATTGAAAAGTTTGACTTCCAACAATATACATGAAACACACAATGGGATTTGGTGTACCAATTGGAAAGTCTAAGGGTACTACGAGAAATTTCCCTCGATAAAGTGATTATGCTTTGCTTAAAGCATGCGTGAAGTATGTAGACTCTTGTGCACATAAGGAGTCATTCCTCGGTAAAGTGATTATGCTTTGCTTAAAGCTTGCGTGAAGTATGCAAACTCTTGTGCACATAAGGAGTCATTCTTTTACTTTGCTAGTGGCCTTTGCACAAAGTCAAGGAACTTGCATTTTGAAATCACACACGTATCGTAGAAGTAAGAGTCATGCAAAGTGTGGAGTATGATTAGGAGATTATGGTATATAATGCTATAAATAGATGATTGATGAATGTCATCTTAGTTAATAGGGGTGTAGAGGTCAACATTCGTACTATAGATGCAATGGAACAAGATGGGGTGGTTCATGCTTCATCTATTTGTGGTCATGAAAAATTCAATACCAACATCATGAGAGTAAATTTCCAAGGGTATTTTAAATTCTTAAAGTTGCCTAAATCATAAACATCCCAACTCTTTCGTATACCTTAGTGTCACAAAAATAATACAAACATTGTGCTTTAAGAAGCATTATATTAGTTTTGAAAATGAATCTTAGTACATGGTCATTCCAATGGATAACAACCACATGCCACCCTATCTCAAGTCTATAAATGATGGGAGGTTATAAGTCATATCTACAACATCACAATGGAGATTTTGGGTAATTTTGACGCTACTAAAAAATGTGTACTGTAATGGGATAATGTGTACTCGATGTCCGATACAACTAGCGATGATTTTGATAACTGGGCACATGGTTCCTACGAGCTAATTGGGTGAGACTATGGAGTTGCCAAGTCAAATAAGTGCCCCTTAATCAATGTTCAATGATCATAAAAATAAGGTATGTGTGGTGCCTCGGGAAGGATAATCTCATCCTTATGCAAAAATACCAAGGTAGAGGAAACGTCAAGCATTTCCTTGAAGAAATGAGGGAGTATCATTAGAAAATGCATGTATCAACACATTAATGTATGCACTAAGAGGAATTTCAGCATGATGGTGGGTAACTCGTTGCTTTCTTCTTAACATATGATTAAGTTCGTAAATCCATGCGAGTTAGATTTGAGCACATTAACCATGCACAATTTTTCCCAAGTAAAAGAAGAATCACAAGGCTCGAATACCAATTAGAAAATTGCGAAAGAAGCTTAGAAGGATACCCCTATTCGACAGGATAAGATGGATCCCTGCCTGGGTTCTCAAATATTGGGGATCAAATATAGGTCTCCACACAAGATGTAGATGCCAAAGGTGATCAAGGAGTACGAGTTTCATAATTCTAGATGATAGTATCCCCGATTCTATAATAGTTATATGTTTTAAAGGCCTATATTTAAGATAGAAATAGGTATCCTACTAGGACTCAGAATAAGAGTAGATCAAGAAATGGATAGAGTTAAGGGGCGTAACATAATAAGACAAATCAATAGATCAAAGAAAACATGCATCTACCCTAATCTATATCAATGAATGATCGATCATACACAATATTAAACATAAGATAAATGACGAAGGGGGTTAGAGATACTTACTTGCAATGTGACTATTGATGTTTGATTCTCCCTACGACAATAACACCGAGAGAGAATTGTTATGGGTAGAGAAGAGAGCTCAAGAATAATACCTTTAGTCCTAACTCACCACAATGACCCAGATGCAAGAGGGTAAGTGCTTCAAAACCTCAAGTCCAACAAATAAGGGTGAGTTAATGCAAAATGCATAGTGTGCAAGTGGTAATGAATGATGATGATGATAGAATGAAAGTGGTCAAACATATATACTCGATGCGATCAGTTGTCGGCAATGACATTTGGCCATGGTAAAATTAAACCGACACCATCACCCATGGGTGATGGTGTCAATCTTGGGGAAACCTAAGATGAAAGAGTCCAAAACAATACAAGGTGTGAGGTAGAGAATAAATGGAGGTAATGGCGAACTTCTAGGATGACTCAAGCAAGGATAATAACATGCATGAGTGTAAACAAGTGGGCATAATGGGGATAAGTAGACATGATGGGTAGACTATGTGAACAAAGGGAGGAAATGAGGCAAGGATAAGGGCATTATGACATAATAATGAAATTTCTTAAATATTGTGATCCCGCCCACGTGTCCAAGTCCGATCACACGCCAATCCATGTTGGCCCCTTAAGGAACCCGCTCAGGAGTAAAATGAATTAGCAACTCCTACACAAGATAAATGGTTAACTATCATAAAAATGAGGTGTATACATATGCCCCAACCAAATATCAACATGTGTCACAATAGTGAAACATAAGATGGTCTTCAAACAAAGATCTATAACCTCATGAAATCGAAAGTAAATATTGAAATTGAAGTGATAATGTAAGTGTTGTAAAGAAATAATTAACTCCACCAAATAAAATATACCTACCTCGTACTTACTTGTCGGTGTCACTCGACTTGTATGTGGTAGGAACAATGGCTACATGTAACCTTGAAGAAGCAAGACTAAAAATAAACACTATAATATAATTAGTAAAATAAGACATAAATCACTTAGATAAGAGGCAATGGGGTGATATAACTAAGTTTCGTGATGAATGAGAAGTGTAAGAAAGATATTTTTAGTAGAATTCGTGACAGTACATTTAATATGTCAAAATGATTGGTTAATGCCGTGATCGTGACGTAATTTACCAAATGTTTTTAGGGTTTATTGTTTGAAAGATATTAAGGTTGATAAAGATTGCGTTGAAATAAATTATAATAATAATTATAATCAGTAAAGGGAGGAATTAATTTATCACTTTGAAAATTGAGATTGAGAGAAATTGAGCTATGAGATTGTCTAATTTTAGTGATAATGGCAAGAGTATGAGGCAACAATGAGGTGGTTAAGACACAACACACGAAGGTGTGAATCTTGTGGTAGGTTTTGTTTTTAATTTGGGAAAGGGTAGCAGGATAAAAATAGAAGAATGTGTGCCAAATAAAACTTAGTTAACAAAATTTCCCCCAAATATGGTAAAAATGTAGATCAGATCGAGTTTTAGGTGGGTTTGGGAGCATTTTAATCTTTAGATTCATGAGGGACAAGTTTGTGAATTTATTTATAGGAAGGGTTGCACACCCCAGAGATAGATGGGATCGACCATGCTAGAGTTGTTAATCACATCATAGTCAATGGCATTGAGGTTTTTAGCATGGCCAATGATATTTGTGCTTGGTGGTTGATGATGTTGCGAATAGTTGAGATTTTTCATGTTGGTTGATTGCATTATGAAAGGGTGGTCGATGTAGTAAAATAAGTTTGAATGTCACTCGGTGGTTGATCTTGTATGGACTTGGATGGTCGATGGTGTTTGAGAGTAGTTTAATTGTTTTAATTTTGATATTTTAAGTTATATTTTTTATGATTATTTTATATTAAGATCTAATGGGTGTTTTTTGTTTGATATTTTATAGATTCCAAGGAGGATTCGACTATGGAGATCAATGGATGTGGTGTGGATTCTAGACTTATTATGTGTCTCATTGGTGCAAGATGTGGTAATATTACAAGGTCTCGAGTTTGAAGGCATTATGCATATGGTATAGATATCATTAGATTTGGATACGATATAGATATTTTTAAGCCACTAAGATTTTAGGTCCAATACTTTTAGATAGAAGGCCGAGGACGTACCATGGAGGTTTTTGTGACTTTGCACAATGCACACATGATTTTTGGATGCCCATTCAAGGTGTGTAGATATTTTTGATGTTCCTATGAGCACGACAAAGAGTATGGAATTGGCATAATGGGTTATTGGTAGTGATGATTATCATCTAGTTTCACTAATGGTTCAATTGAGTCTTGTGTATGCTACACAAATTATGAATATGTTGAAGGAAGTCATTGGTATGGTTGTGGCACTAATCTTATGCCATAAGGAAGATGGACTAGTGCCTTAATCCATTTAGTTCACTCGGGGATTGGCACCTAGGTTTTGTTAGTGCATTATCTTTACAAGCTTTGTGTGAGGTACTAAAGGGTCATGGAAGCTATTATTCTTTTGGCAGCATGGATATATGAGTGCTTCCTTCTATACAAACTAACGGGGACCCGTTATAAATAAGTATAAGATGATACAAGGATAAGGTAGTGGGAAAGGAGCCCAACTATGAGGGAAAGAGTTAGATACATGTCCTTAATTCAGTATTACATATAATGAAGTAGTCTAGGAGATGTATAGGGCACAATGGATTAATAACCCATTTGATCAATGTTGGTTACAAACAAGGTTATTTGAGAGATTATAGGGCATTGCGTGTGGTGGGTGGAGACACACCCATTTGATAGAGTCTCATTACGGTATGTGTTCTCGAATCATGTACCACCACCCCCCTGAAGTATCATTGATGACACGTTAAAGATAGAGGTAGGAGAGTAGGGCCAGTAGTATCTATTCCGCTATTGAGGCCATACTAAGTGAGGCATGCCCCATAAATGGGTCTTAAGCGATAAAAACATAAGGGAGTCAAAGGAACAAAGGGACCAAAGGTTATAAAGGTGGGATATAACCCCAAAAGATATATTTTTGAGGAGGAGAGATAGTAGAGACATGTGGGATAACACCGCAAGTGGTGGCTTTGGAGACCTGAAGGATTATATTTACCATCCCTACGTACTTATATTACGATGTATGTGATGTAACAACCGAACAGAGAGGTGAGGCTATGAGGGGGTCGTAGATTATTGTGGTGCCCCAAGATAAGTGGGAATGATTGGTAGGAGCTCGCGTGTTGATATATAACAATGTTGGGGAAATTTTGCAGAGGTCAAGCAAATAGAGCCATCGTGGTTGAGCGACCTAATAAGCCAAGTGAGTCTCGAGTGATTTAAGTATATTTGTGTATAGAGTGTGATGATAGAGTATGTTGGTTATTATATAGATTACTAATGAGTTGTATGGGTTTGATGTTTTGCAGAGAAGACCACGTCTGAATAGAACGCATTAGTTAAGGGTGCCCGCCATGAGATTTTGGATGGTACACTAGACCTAACAAATACATTTCTGATGGTAAATCTTGTATCAATGATGGTTGGAGATTCTATGAGTGTATTCGAGTTGACTTAAGAGAGGAAGCTCGTGAGCTACATATATATTGAGATGCTCAAGTTGATGTGAATGCAATGGATATGATCAGTATTGGTGTAAGGCCTTCTTCGAGGCATAAACAACATTGGCTAAGAGCATGTAGTGATAATTTTGGATGCATAGACAACTATTGCACACCCAGGTGATGGGCGTGGCTCATATATTAGACTTAGAGGTTTGAGAAGCTAGAGTGGAGGGAGAGGCTATGGGGCGTACTCTAGAGCAACATAACTAGCACAATCCCTATGTGCTATGAGTTAGGCACCATCATCTCAAAACATCAAGTGACCTCTAGTTGAGGAGGATATTTTTGAGTCATGGATGATGTATTTTTGAGAGATATATTGTATTGATGATGCACATAATTATGATTCAAGATATTTACAAGATAACATTGTTATTTGTGGATATCGTGTGTATGTGATGTGGATGATATACTAGTTTTATGATTGTATTCTCTTATTTGTGCACAAATGCATGTACAAATTATGGTTAAGAAAAATGAAATATCAAAAGGCTTTAAGTGAGGATTATAAAGTAGCTAATGTGTGTAAGATATAGGTGAGATTTATGGGTTGAGGACCAATTAGAGGGATAACCCAAATGATAAGAGAAAGACCCAAGTAATATATGATTAAAAAATTACCAAAGCATTCAAGGTAGGAAGCAATGGACATAGAGACCTGGTAGGGGATGAATATAAATTACCAAAGTCTTAAAGTAGGAAGCAATAGCCATAGAAACCCAAGGGAGGTGATAGATAAATAATGAAAGTATCTAAAGTAGGAAGCAATGGCCACATAAACCCAAGTGGTAAGAAGAAATCCAAGCAGGGGAGGGATAAACCCGGTAGGAAAAGAAAGAGAGATATACGAGGAATGTCGAGTAAATTGAGGGAATCCATGAGAATGTCCAAAAGATTGACATGCATAATTGATGATGTTGGTCACTTAACATAGAATTTGATATCCATTGTGAATCACGAGGTCCTTTAAGTTATCTTAAATAATGTCGATACACTCGATGAACTTCAAATCATGTAGTGAATATAGAATCATCAATACATTCAAAGATCCAAGTGATAATGTCATGAATATCGTCAAGGAGAGACAGGGGGAGAATGGGTAAAATAAGATCAAGATGATGACATGGAGAGTTATTGTCATGATGGAGAGGATCATGCTCGTCACTTAGATGCACGAGGAGAAGATTCTCAAACTCGGTGTTTGTGAGAGATAACTCGACAAATATCATATATATGTGAGAAAATATTGTGATGAAAGCAATATAGTAGTACAAAGGAAGAAGGTTTAGTGTTTGTAGACACAAAATCATGCACTCTGGGTAATTATCTAGTCTTGATTACATACTACTATTCATATGATTCCTAAGTAAGAAAAGTACTAATCAACCCATGTCCTTGGCCATCTTTTCTTTCTTTCTATTGCCACTTTTGGTCTCACACTCTTTCTAGCTCAATCTGTCTTTTCATACTTCAATATTTCTTATTCTGGACACCAACACCTAACTAGGACGTCACCGTCAGGCGCCCCCATCCCCTCTGGAAACCCTTGACCTCTTTGTACTTTGTTCACATCTTTTGGGTACTTTTTATTTGTTTGAGCATCTTATCTTTTTGGTAGTCATCCTTTTCGGGGTTAATTGCAAAATTTAAGAAAAGGAATCAAATAAATATAAAGTTAAGTGATCATAATAAAGGACCAAACACTAAGCATTAGCTATCACTACCTAAGATTGCATCCAAAGGTTATTTAAGAGCATTCAAGCATCCATTCAAGGGTAAGGGACTACATTCTTCTACATACACTTCATAGGAGGGGAAATCTATTCTATTCCATGCACACATCTACTTATATTGGTTACATCTAGCTACTTTGCTCGCTATCAAGTGTGACAAGCACAAGAGCCGCCTAGGGCACAATTTCACACACACACACCAAACTACATTGGGTCTAAAATGTAGTGCAACGCTCTTACTCGTAAGTCCACTCGTTTAACAACCAAGGATAGTCGACCCCTCATTTACATTATTTTCTTTTTCAAATTTTATGGACTCTTGAGGGTTTTGTAGGTCATTTCTTCATTGCAGGTTATCAGCGACATCGACGATCATTGTGCGACATACTAGTGATAAGAAGCGAAGGACAACAAACATCTCGTGACCTGCGAAGGAGGTTTTCTGAGAGTTTTAGTAGTCATATGCACCCAGAGTAGGTCAATGGCACCCGCAGTGCCCCTACTCCATTCCAAGTGCCTTGGTGTAGGCAAAACCTCTAGTCACACATTTTTTAGGCTTTGTGCGCGACTTATCCCTTCGGCATATAGTCTAAGATTAATTGTGAATCAACTAAGTCTTCTTATCCCTTCTTTTGCAACTAGGGTTTCATATTTTCTAGCTTAATTTACTTGGGTCTATATTGTATTTCATTGTATATTTATTTTAATTGCTACATTGCAAAATGATTTAGGCATTTATAAATTCAATATTTGCTTAATCATTTTAGTGAACTCAACCATTTAAACCCTTCTTTATAAACATGTCTTCACCTTATCGAGTCATGGATCAATCATCTTATCCTTCTTTTTCTCCCACTAGGGTTCTGGTATGGTTACTGTCATTGTTGATTTCATACAAGTTCTTACTTAGCATCCTCCTCACTTTATTACACCTATAGTTGATCCTTTTATCAATGTAGTAACCACTTGGCACACTTGTCCTCCTGCGGATCAACCCGTTTCTACCCCACTACTTATCACTTCTACGACTCCTTCTGCTACTTGTAGGGGCTATGATATCATTGAACAACTTAATAATATGTCGGCCAAAATATCTCTCTATGACTTATTGCGTAATGCACCTGATTGTCGTCATACATTAGAAGCCACCCTTTTTCCATTCACACTAAAAGTGATAATTCTTCGGTGGCATTCACGCAACTCATTCAATCTCTCAAAAATTTACCATGTGTTATATTATTCACTAATGAGGACATATTATCATTTGCTCTAGATAATCCTTATGTTCCTTTACTTATCACTACTATTATTGGCACCACTTGTATCAAGCATGTACTCATTGAAATGGCTCGGTCGTTATCTTATGTGCTCATTTACTTCTAAAACAACTTGGCATTACAGATAATCTAATTTCTAAGAATTCCACTCTTATTTGTGGCTATGATTCAACTACTCGCACATGCTTAGGAACCATCACATTGCATATCAAAGTTAGGCCTAAGAATTTCCCGTAGAATTCTTCATTATTGACACCTCGTTTCAATTTAACATTTTGTTGGGAAGACCCTCGATTCATACAATGCGAGTAAGTTCCATCTACTTTCACCAATGTGTAACATTTTGATATGATGGTTATGAACATACCATTATTGTGGACCCTGATCCATTCAAATTTTGTCACATAGATCATGTTATTGTTATGCCTATTCCTCCATCACAGCCTATTCCATATAATAATATTGATACATATGATATTGGTCAATCCAACGACTTCACAATTTTCTTTCGCCGCTCCAAGCACTCCAACTATTTCTACTCATACTACTGTCATCATTTCACCCACAATATCTACTCCTATAAGTGCTACTACTCCGCTTGTCAAGGATCCTCTCGCTCCTACATATTGTGCACCTCCTACTAATATACTTGACACATCTATGCAACATGATAATGCCAACACAGATGATTTTGATAATTATGATGATGAAGTTGATACTATTGAACTTATTGATGAAAAATTGTGCAATCTTAATTTCACTCATATTGATGTAGATGACTCATATTTCAATAACACTTTCATGGTCAATGCCTTTAGTGAATATAAATTCAAAACCCTCCTTTTACTAATGTTAAGGTACTTTATCGGGGTATGCCATACTTTAGACATCATTTCACCTTATCATAGGCAATCTGCATTCGTACCACTTCCTTTTTCACATGCACACTTTTCATTAATAACTCTTATTGGCATCATATTTTGTTGGACCATGCTTACTCTGATACTATTTTCAAATAGGATGGCTTGACTTGACACTCAATGATATCCTACGCCACCTCACTCACCTCATCTTTATCATGGATATGTTCACATTATGGCTGCCTATGGTCTTTGTGTGTTCCTTTTAACGATCTTCGGTGCATGTGCTCCTTGTGTTTCTCCATATATGCTTGGGAAAATTTGCCTTGATTATATTGGGGGCATTTTAGACTTCAATCATATTCTATCACTTTCCCTATGCCTTTTAGCCATGTCTCTATGATAATGATCCATCTCTCATCTATCCACAAAATCTCACTTGACAAGAGATGCACACAGTGTCATGCCAATACCTTTCATTGATGAAGAATATGCAATGACCGTGTACACCTTATGTCATAATGACTCTTTATATGATCCACCTCATACTATTGCTTATCAAGTCTACAACACATCTCCATTTGGCATTGATCAAGACAATGATGATCTTTTAGAAAATGTCACTTGATTACTCATCATTACATACTTATTAGGCATGGCACTTACCCTCCCCTATCATTGACACACATCTTATATCCTCATCATTTCACATCATTTCACATCTAATATCACACAAATAACATACACATCTTGATACACACTCATATCGTCATTTCCCAATGACACACTCTCATGTTTTGGTTCACACTTGACTATTGAGGGCATCCTATGTACATGAACCTCACACACTACACACCACATACTCAACACACTCACTCTTCTCGCACATATCTATCAATACAAACTCAACACAATAATGACACCTACTCTTCATGCATATTCAACATAACACACAACATATTAGACATATTCACAACATACAACACACTTAGTGTTTTTCACAACATATCTCTCCTACATCACACAACATACCTCTCTCACACTATCGACACAACTCTCATGCATGTAATGAACACAATCTACATATTCACAACACACTACCTACTCGACACTTATGCATATGACGAAAAACTACTACAATCTTGACTCTATCACAATACATTTCTCTCAACACATCACAATACACACTCAATGTGCTCGCAATCAATCTCTTTTTCTTACATTCAACACAACTTCACAACATCTTGTACAAGTGACACATTCACGACATCTTTCTCCCATGCATAAACCACACAACACACTACACATATCTCTCACACAACCTATGCAACACACTACCCTACGACGCATTGTTGTTTTACAATTTATTCTTGACTACCGAAGGGGCATGTATAAATGAACCTCATCTCATGCACACACATCCACTCACTCGGAGAGCATGTGGCTCCCCATCACATTCACTCTACATTTCATCTCACTTACACTCCACAACGCGATGCATATCTTGGTTGCATTTAGTATTGATTGTTGGGGATGGGTATATATGGAAACATTAACCATTGAATATAAAATTCAAAACATGCAAATACAGATCTAACAATCCCCACAAAATCTACAATAGTAAAAGTGTAAACAAGAATAATCCAAATCACACAAAAGTACACACACATAACACAACATGTACCTTGGTTCACCCAATGTGGGCTATGTCCACCAAAGATAGAGATCTCATATATATAATATAACAAGAGATTACAAACCAACTCTTCTGCACAAGAGTACATGTATCTCTACAAGAGTATCTCCTCCTCTAGATCTCCAACTAGACATGCCCGAGTACACTAATCCATGCCTCCATATCACCACCTGTGTCTCCTCTAGATCTCTAATTGGATCTACCTAAGTGCACTACAACCGTGCCTCTAAAACACCACTAGATCTCACATACCAGAAGCTACCCTACATCTACCACTATGCAACCAAGCTCTCACTATGAATCTGCAAACAAGACCTCTCAAAAGGGTCTACCAATGTGCAATCAGTAACCATGCACCAAGAAGTAATTCTCTCCTCCATCATTGCATAACCTATGCAAACATGAAGACAACTTCCTCTATAATACTAGATTCCTATGGATCAACAATACATCATGATCTCATGGATATGTAATACAAGATCTCACAACAACCTATGGATCTACAAGAATGAGCAATAACAAGATCTCACAACAACTTGTGGATCTAACAAGAAGAAACACTGAGTGTTTTGCATAATATGCAAGCCATTACATGAGACTAAAAATACAAGGGAAATAAAGTAGAAGATAATACCATCTTCTCACCAATAATGTACTTGCACTTTCCTTTTGTTTAGCTTCTCTCTCATGAAAGGTCTTGTCCTCATGTAATCTACTTTTTATTCATTTTCTTCTTCGTCATCCTTTTAACTAAGGATAGCTCAATTATTATTTTTCCTTGTTTTAACCTATATAACCCTAGTTTGCTAGTTTATATAAGCCTAAAAAACTTAAGGAACAATAGCCAAGAAATTACATCCTTTAGATTTGTTTTAAATCAAAAGCTAGATAAAATCCCACAGTCAAATAAAACATTCCACACACGGTTGGCCGATGCCTGTTCCTCCTCCCTAATGACCCCGAGCGATGTCGGTTGCTCCCTAACCGATGTTGGTTAAGCTCGACCGATGTCGGTCCACCGTGTAAACCAAAAACCTTGTAATGCATGCTCCAATGAAGCTATTTAGCTCTCTGACCCAACAATCTCCCACTTAGAGATAAATTTCTAAACCTTTGTACTTGTACTTATACATGTACATCATTGTCCTCTACATACCGTGAAGATCATATTTCTATCCATCAACAATTCTATCATCGATAAAACTAGGAATATCAAACCATCTTCTCAAACCAAGAAGATAAAACCACTACTTACCAAACATGCATGAAGCTACAAATGATCCATGACACCAAGCTTGAAGTTCCCACTTTGAATCATAACACCATACCAATTGTTGGTATCGAGATAATTAAGTCAACCCAACTCCTTATGCAATAAGCCATGATGACTAACACACTGCAAGAGCTCCCACTCAAACTGAAAGTATCGAGCCTCAATCGCATCTATAGCCATACCACCGTAAAACCAACCATGTTCTCTAACCATCTATACATGTCTCCATCGCAACCACCGATGTAATCGACCAAACGAGTCAAACTTTGGAATATGTGAAAGCAAAATAGGATCTTGGGTAAAGACAACCTAAATGAGTTCTACCTGCATCATGGGTGATCAATCCACAAAACCTGCATAACTCAAAGAATCTAAACACTGCAATATGCAAATCTAACCTGCGCATAAACAACAATCATGTCCAAGAAAACCATCTATATATAACATCTCTAAGAGTAACATAGTAAAAAAGAGGAAATACAAACATCCCCTAATCATGCTCAAGGGCATCTAAACCATGCTCATAGGTATCCATGTGCAAAATAAACATCTACGTCATCATAGACTCACAAAAAAATCTATCCACATGTACAAACTCACCATGTACATCCATCCATATCACCAGGCTCTCAAGAAGCTTCAAGTTTGCCACCGACTAACTCCAAAGCCAAATATGAATCCTATGCTCATCAATGTCAATAACAAACATCCATGCTAAACCATGCCACGATACCAAGTGTAAATACCAACAAACATGTCATCGACATACTCTGCATGATCAACCAGAAGAAATCAAAATAAGGACACCATCCATAAATTATAAATAAACAATGTTGTCAAACCCGTGACCTAACCGACCATAGTGTCCCGGTACCCTAGTCAACCCCCGACCGATCATGGTTCCCAGATGACCGACCACGGTTACCCATAACCGACACCAATCTCTGTAATAGTCATATTTTATTTTCTACACCCTTCAAACTCTTAAAATTTCTCTACCATCTTAACCCAACCGAATAAACCATCAACTGCAATCCCATAGGAATATCCAGGCACCACAAAATAAACTAGAAGTGACATCACCATGCAATAAACTCAAAATACCTACAAAACTATGATTGTCCTCCATAACCACTTTGTGCCTCCTACCACTCTAAATAGTAGCATCCTCCTCTCACTCTACACGTGCATCTGTGTCCAATCTGCAATGCCAATAACCATGGCTTGCTCTTGCTCAACATGAACTCCCCTGCACTACATTTGATAACAAGCTCAAAAGCTCCAATATATATCAGTGAGAAATAAAACATGATGAAAGAAACATAAACATGATTCCCTTCTTAACAAAGAATAATTCTAAAGTAGGTAAATCACCTAATTTTCATCTGTGTGTACTAACATCTCTTGTTACTGCAACCGTGTCTAAACATGACTTTACATTGAGGACGCATCCTTTAGACTAGATACCCTTGTCCTCGAGGTTCCAACACATCCCAAAAATAAAATTCAAGCCCACCAAATATCCATGGTGCAAATTTATTACTCGTGCACATAATCCAAACATAATACCAATTGCTTCAAATGAAAGAAATAAAACATGAATCATATAGAGATACTCCTCGACTCAAAATCTCACCTGGACTAACCGAGCCAACATTGTCCTCTTTTTTATTTAAACATAGAAGTGATCTACACCGTCTCTTATGTACACTTTATGCAAGAAACTTAATCCTCAAAAATAGGACATAAAACCACCATGCCCTCTCCTGCTACAAAAAAACCCTGTACGAATAAGCTACCACCATGGAGACTAACCACAATCATCTGACCCAGACCAGGTACTAGTTACCCTATATGACCAACATCAGTTCCAAGACCAACGTCGGTGCTACTGTAATGAACCCAACACCACACAATTTGGCATAGAACACCATACCAAGAGCCTACTCTGATTGAAGCCGATAACTGAGTTGAGCTAGTCATTTCAAGAAGCACCCAAATCTTGTACAAAAATAATACAACAAATCCATGCAATAAATCACATCAAGATGAAATACATCACCTTACCAGCACCAAGATACTCAACCACATCTTCAACTGAAGTACATGCTTCTCTGATGGAAGCCTCGTCTTTGTTTCATTGCTACAACCTCTCTACCGAAGCTTGTGCATCTAACTGCACCAAGGATGCAAAACTGCTCCTCTACCTTAGATTTGCAATCCAAAACATGCATGTGTAATCAAAATGCAAAGCACTGTAAAACCAAGATAAAACCATACCTATGTAACCCGGATCTACAATTTGACCAACATGCTTGTGCCTCCAAGAACCAGGGACACCTTAGCAAACAAGACACATTCCATGCATCTCTAAATTTCTTTAGATTTGTGATTTTCTATTTAAAACAAACTTTCCTAAGTAACTTGAACCACAGTCACCTGAATGACCATGGTTACCTTATAATCGACCAAGGTCACCCTACCGACACCAATATCCACCTAACCAACGTTGGTCACTGTATTCTCCAACAACCTCACATTTCTAGCTTCCACTTGAGATTTAAATCTCTTCCTGTGATTTTCACATCAAGAAAAACAAACCATGCTCTCATACACCTATCAGTAAACCACTAACAAAACCATGAAGAAAACCCTTGCTCTAAAAACTAAAGCCATCACTCTATCAAACAACGCTCTAATACCAGTTGTTGGGGATGGGTCTATGCGGAAACATTGCAACCATTGAATATAAAACTCAAAACATGCAAATATGGATCTAACAATCCCCACAAAATCTACAATAGTGAAAGCATAAACAAGAATAATCCAAATCACACAAAAGTACACACACATAACACAACATGTATTGTGGTTCACCCAATGTGGGCTACGTCCACCAAAGATAGAGATCTCATATATATAATATAACAAGAGATTACAAACCAACTCTTTTGCACAAGAGTACATGTATCTCTACAAGAGTATCTCCTCCTCTAGATCTCCAACCAAATCTACCTAAGTACACTAAACCATGCCTCCATACCACCACCTATGTCTCCTCCAAATATCTAACTAGATCTACTTGAGTGCACTACAATTTTGCCTCTCAAACACCACAAAATCTCACATACCGTGAAAGCTACCCCAAATCTTCCACTATACGCAACCAAGCTCTCATTATGAATCTACAAACAAGACCTCTCAGAAGGGTCTACCAATGTGCAACCGTAACCATGCACCAATAAATAAGTCTTTCCTCCATCGCTACATAACTTAAGCAAACATGAAGAAAACTTCCTCTATAATACTAGATTCCTATGGATCAATAATACATCATGATCTCATGGATCTATAATACGAGATCTCACAACAACCTGTTGATCTACAAGAATGAGCAATAACAAGATCTCACAACAACTTGTGGATATAACAAGAATAAAACTAAGTGTTTTACATACTATGCAAGCCATTACATGAGACTAAACAATACAAAGGAAATACATTAAAAGATAATACCTTCTTCTCACCAACAGAGTACCTACACTTTCCTTCTGTTCAACTTCTCTCTATGAAAGCTCCTGTCTTCATGCAATCTGCTTCTTCTTCTTCTTCTTCTTCTTCATCCTTTCAACCAAGGATAACTCAATTCTTCTCTTTCCTTATTCCAACCTATCTAACCCTAGTTTTCTAGCTTATATAAGCCTAGACAAACTTAGGGCACAATAGCCATGCAATTACATCCTTTAGATTTTCTTTAAAACAAAATCTAGATAAAATATCGCGGGTCAAATAAAACATTCCACGCACAGGTGACCGATGTCGGTTCCTCCTGGCTACTGCCGACCGATGTCGGTCAAGCCTTGACCGATGCGATCAAGCCCGACCAATGCCAATCAAGCCTTGACCGATGTCGGTCATTGAGTAAACCAACAACCTTGTAATGCATGCTCTTGTTAAGCTATTTAGCTCCAAAACCCAACACCGCTTACATTTACATTTATGTTACATGTATACTTTATTACACATGTTAGATAGATATATTGTATGTCGTTATTTTTCCATACACATGTGTGTGTTCACTTATGATTTAGGAGAATCAAGTGTTAAAGTGTAATAAGGTCGTATGAGAGACAATTAGAGCATGTTAGTTTGGGTGTGTTAAGGTTGAATGTGTTGTAAAAGTTTGAATAAGTGCTTGTAAGAGGTTGTAGGAGTGAATTTGACTTAGTAAAAGAGTAATATAGGCAAATAGAGTCATGTCATCTTATTCTAGCTATTGTGTATAAACTATATGTGTGTATTAGGGTGATATACATCTGATTTCTATCAAAAGAAGGTTGTTGAGTCTTCTTAGGAGTTGTTGAGTTAGTTTAGGGGTTTGTTTAGGAGTATGTACTTAGTAAATATACACCTATTCATAGGTGATTCAAATGTAATGATGAAGACCAGTGGTTCTTGAGGTTGGAGAATGAAGAATAAAGAATGTATGATGATTTGAAGTTGTATTATACCTCTGTTTGAAGGAATTTAGCATGTTTTCAATGGACTGTGATGAAAACCTTGCACAGACAGTGAGGTAAAAAACCCTTTGTCCTATTTATATGCATTAGTTGTCTTGATTGTTAATATGGAAAGGTCTTACAAGTGACAATGAAGGTATTCATAATTTTTATGAGTTTTGAAATTGCATGATTTAATTGTTATAGCCAATTGTAGGCTCTCGGGCTCAAATTAGGGCCTTCTGTAGCTTTTGATGGAAAAGATGAAATGAGCTAGAAATTTCAAATTATCTCTGCCTTGATATGAATTAGAAGTCCTCAAATTTTCGTTGTGATTGATTAAGTAAATGGGAGATCTCTCGACGTAAGTTTCGAGCGAACAAACCTGGTAAAAACATAGTGTACGGTATGGACAAATAAAGGGCATAATTATATTTAATACTTGATAGTAGGACTATAGACCATTATGGGAGGTGGAACTAGGTATGATTGATGTATTTGATTGATCTTATGGGCATAAATATTAAAAAAACGTGGCATCATTTCGGTGAAATATGACTTTACGGGGGTTATAATATGGTAATAGTTCACAAAAAAAGGCTACAAGAAAAATGAATAGGAAAAAGTAGCCATAGAACAACATATGATGGATCATGGACACCTTTATTATGGTGAGAGGAGTCTAGAGAGCATAAAATCATGCCATGAAAACCCCTATAATTGCATATGAGATCTTGAACCAAGAATACATGAGCCAAGAAAGGCTAAGGCAGAGTATTAAAAATGTATATTTGAAGACCATTGCTCGAGTATTCATAAGGGAGACTAAAGCTTTAGTTTGATGTCTTAAACATGTTTAACGAGGGGGAAATGATCTTGTAACTCCATTTAAAGAAGGACTCCATAGTGAGGTAAGGTGTAGCTAAGAGAGCTCAAGAGGTATGTATGCTAGGGAGCTCATAAGTGGATTTTGTAGCTTGAAACAGTCTTGCATGTGAGTATATGAGTCTTTCACCTTTATAAAGCATTGGTTTAGTGATCACATCTGATTAGTTGATATTAAGTAAGCCCTTCTAATTGTTTATCTTTCATATATGAGTATGCATTAGGTCTCAATGCACTTTAAGGTGTTTGGAGCATAGTAAAGGTGTTATAGAACCTCAAAGGGATATCATCAATGTAGGGGTTGGTATAAGTCAATTCTAAAAAAATGAGCTATGGAGAATATCAGTTAGTAGCATTGTGAATGGTAAGCCCTCAATCAAGATAGTTATAGTTCAAGTGAAATTTCAAGTATAACCCCCGCACCAAATTGGTATCAAATTTGAGCTCTGTTAAGAGGTTTTGATTAATCAAATTTACTGCGAGAGATTAAGACCTTTTAGAAGCATTTAAATTTTTCTATCTAACTATTATTGTGCAAGTTGCAAGAATGTTCACATATGGCTTCAAGGAAACTAGAAAAGAGAGAAATTGGGAAAGAGAAACAACTCAAATATCATCAAGAAGTATAGTCCATCAAAGAAGACCTTGAAAGGATAATGAATCATATGCAAAAAGAAATGAGGAGATTAATCTTCAAGTTGCAAGGGTGGAATCTTCATATTAAGAAGGTTATCAAGTTGCCTATACATGAAATTATGAGAAAAAGGAAGAGATCAGTTGATTGGAGGAAGAAGGAAATGTTGCAAGGAAGAGAGAAACATAAGGATTTTCCTAGAGAGTACCCAAGAGGAAAGTTGCAAGAAATTCAACAAGGAAGAGAAGAGATGCCAAAGGAGGAGGCATCCATGGAGACCAGAGAGTCTCAAAAGTTTACTTTTAACTATTTCTCTAAGTGGGTGTTTGCAGGTACAAAGGCCATAGAGGAAGAATGCCAAGTTGAGGCACTTAGACTTGAAGATGAAGAAGCACTAAATTATCAGTTTGTGTACATGAGCTTGGAACAACTACAAGAATAATTAAAAGCCTTGGAGGAAGCCATATATCAAGCCAAGAGTAATCCTAAAGACAAGACAAGTGAAGAAGTGGTAGAGGTATTCTTAGCCTCTCCTAGTAATGAGGACAATCAGATTTTAGTTGAGGAGGCATATGAACCTTCAAAATAGGTTGAGGAGATAGATTTCAATATTGAAGACCTTCATTTCATTGATAAAGTGAAACTAGCTTATGAAGATACCAAAGATGCACATGAGAAGCAAATGGCAATGACACAAGTGAGGGGAGTAATCAAGTCTCACATTTTGATACTTAATGCTGACTTAGATGAGGTAACTAGAAGCAACCACGAGGAACACAAGACAGAGTTGACATTCCTAGTGAAGGAGATAAAATACCTACAAGAGACAAAATTAAATTCAAAATCCATGGTAAGGAAGATAGAGCAAGAAGCAAGCAAGAAGAGAAAAAAATTAAGGAGAGACAATACAGGAGTAGCTATAGAAGACAAAATATACAAGAACAGTAATAAGAATGAATTGGAAGACAAGGAAAATGAAGATATTTACAATGTATTTGAGCAGGAGCTCAAATTTTTCTCTCAAGGGCACTCTGATGCAGGAGCATCAAGTGCTAAAGTGTAATAAGGTCATATGAAACCATTAGAACATGTTAGTCTAGGTGTGTTAAGGTTGAATGTGTTGTAAAAGTTTGAATAAGTGCTTGTAAGAGGTTAAAGGAGTGAATTTGACTTAGTAAAAGAGTAATATAGGAAAATAGAGTCATGTCATCTTATTCTAGTTGTCATGTACGGACTATATGAGTGTATTAGGGTGATATACATCTGATTTCTATGATAGGAAGGTTGTTGAGTCTTCTTAGGAGTTGTTGAGTTAGTTTAGGAGTCTATACTTAGTTAATATACACCTATTCATAGGTGATTCAAATATAATGATGAAGACCGATGTTCTTGAGGTTGGAGAATGAAGAATAAAGAATGGATGATGATTTGAAGTTGTATTATACCTCTGAAGGAATTTAACATGTTTTCAATGGACTGTGATGAAAACCCTACCTGGACAGTGAGGTAAAAACCCTCAGTCCTATTTATATGCATTGTTTCTCTTGACTATTAACATGGAAAGGTCCTACAGGTGACAAGGAAGGTATTCATAATTTTTATGAGTTTTGAAATTGCATGATTTGATTGTTATAGCCAATTGTAGGCTCTTGGGCTCGAATTAGGGCCTTCTGTAGCTTTTGATGGAACCATGAAACGAGATAGAAATTTCAACTTATCTCTGTCTTGATGTGAATTACAAGTCCTCAAATTTTCCTTGTGATTGATTAAGTATAGTGAGAGATCTCTTTGACAGAAGTTTTGAGCAAACCTGGTAAAAACATAATGTACATGTATGGAAAGATAAAGGGCAAATTTGTATTTAATAGTTGATAGTAGGACTTTAGACCATTACGAGAGGTGAAACATGTATGATTGATGTATTTGAATGATCTTAGGGGCATAAATAACAAGAAATTGGCATCATTTCAGTGAAATATGACTCTACAAGGGTTATAATATTGTAATAGTTGTAGTGAAAGGTTGCAAGAAAGATGATTTGGCAAAAGTATCTATAAAACAACATATGATGGATCATAGATACCTTTATTATGGTGAGAGGAGTCTGGAGATCATAGAATCGTGCCATGAAAACCCCTATAATTGCATATGAGGTCTTAAACTGAGCATATATGAGCCAAGAAAGGCTAGGGCAGAGTTTTAAGAATGCATATTTGAAGACCATTATTTGAGTATTCATAAGGGAGCCTAAAGCTTTAGTTTGATGTCTTGAACATGTTTAACTTGGTAGAAACGATCTTGTAGCTCCATTTAAAGGAATCCATAATGAGGTAAGGTGTAGCTAAGAGAGCTCTAGAGGTATGTATACTAGGGAGCTCATAAGTGGATTTTGTAGCTTGAAACAGTCTTGCATGTGAGTATAAGAGTCTTGCACCTTTATAAAGCATTGGTTCAGTGATCACATTTGATTAGTTGATATCAAGTAATCCCTTCTAATTGTTTATCTTTCATAAATGAGTATACACAAGGTCTCAATGCACTTCAAGGTGTTTGGAGCATAATAACGGTGTTATAGAACCTCAAAGGGATATCCTCAATACGGGGGTTGGTATAAGTCAATTCTAGCAAATTTGAGCTCTGGAGAATATCAACTAGTAACATTGTGAGTGGTAAGCCCTCAATTAAGATATTTATAGTTCAAGTGAAATTCAAGTATGACCCCTGCACCAACTTGCTTTGTAGTTGTGATCGCAGACTCTGACAGATCGATACACACAACATGAATGCTTGGTGCGTACCTCTACTACTAGTCCCATAAAGCAGCTCTGAGGGGCATCCACTTTCACGCAATACATGTGTTATTGTTTCATTTTTCATAACGCACTACTATATCAAATTATACACACTTTGACATACTTTTTATCTTTCTAACATGTTAATGGTTGCTTAATGTGCAACATTTGTCATATAGGTCTATTTACTTCCATGTTTGTTTGTTACATTGCTTGTCATTGTTTTCCATAGTTTGTGGGATTTTCCCTTTGTCTTGTGTGGAAACTTTTATGCTTTTAGCCTAGTCGGCCTTGTTTGTCTTGCGACATCGTGAGTGATGTCCCATGTTTGAACCCACTTTTCGCGGTCTACATTATTTTCTTGCGTGTTGTCTTCTTGTGTCTTAGATTACACATTGTTTGCTTATTTGCTAGCTTACATCTACATTCTTGTTTTTCTTGCTTGTACTAATACTCGTCTCCTAGATACTTTGTTCGTGTTTGCTTTGGTTTATACCAAGCACACTCCCTCCTCCTTATAGGGTACAACTTCAACATAGCGGTTAGTCCTCCTTTATGCCGCATTCTGCATGCGATGTCACATGCACCCCAAACGAGGGGGCATCATTTGGGTGAATTAGTCACCCCATACAATAGTTCATAATAACCACACAACATAGTTCAATACCAATATAACACAAATCATCAAAGCATCAAACATGGTTGAGAATCGACTTGGGTCTTTACCACAAATCATACACCGGTGCCCAAACCCTGATAACGGCGCTGGCGCCTTGACCCTTCCTTGACGCCCGTACGCGTGACCAAGGGGTAGTTATACATCATTCTTCAAAGTGTAGCACAATCTACAACACTTCATATAATGGTTTTTACAGGAATACAGTCCTTAACACCTAGCATACAACATCTTCTACTTGACATTGGATTGGAATTGGTCGAAATGGATCGAATTTTTACACACCGTCTGCAATTCGGTGTTCGCATTGTGGGGAAGCATGTAAATGTTGGAGAATAATACAAGACATTCCTTCCTACACTTCTTTTATTTCTTGGTGTGAGATTTCCTGAAAAACTAGCATTCTGCACAGTTGGCGTGAGATTGCCCAAAAATTCATTGTTCTACATCATCTACAGGATCCTTTCTATACTCTTTTCCTCATCACAGATCAGGTGCAAATGTTCCTTTTTCACATTTTTTACGCACATTTTTTATATACTTTTTACTCATATACATGCGTATTTGACTAGTTGTTAATTTTTCTCTTTTGCAGGTTTGTCCTTATGAGAAGTGACACAAACATCATCCTACAACATCGACATTAACAAAAGGTACAATCGTGACATCTACACATAAGTTTCTTTCCTAAGGTCATTATCATCATCACTTTTTATACTTTCTCCTCTCTAGTTTCCCCACTCCATAGTTTGGTCACTACACGCTTTTCCTTGTCTCTTGGCACACTTTTTCCATTGATCTACATGGTTATTAGGTATGCATATCTTATCTACTTTATGTTATTGAGCATTCACTCAATAACATAAAGTGGGGCAAATGTAGACACAAAATCATGCACTTTGGGTAATTATCTAGTCCCGATTATATACTACTATTCATATGATTCCTAAGTAAGAAGAGTACTAATTAACCCATGTCCTTGGTCATATTTTCTTATTTTCTATTTCCACTTTTGGTCTCACACTCTTTCTAGCTCAGTCTATCTTTTCATACTTCAACATTATTCATTCCGAACACCAACACCCAACCATGATGCCAACGCCTGTGCGCCCCTGTCCCCTCTAGGCACCCCTAAAATTTTTGCACTTTGCTCACATATTTTGGGCCCTTTCTAGCCCTTTGGGCATGTTATCTTTTGATAGTCATCCTTTTTGCGGTTAATTACAAAATTTAAGCCAAGGAATCATATAAATATAAATTTATGTGATCATAATAAAGGACCAAGCACTAAGCATTAGCTATCACCACCTAAGGTTGCATCCAAAGGCTATTTAAGAGCATTCAAGCATCCATTCTAGCATCCATTCAAGGGAAAGGGATTGCATTCTTTTACATAAATTTCGAAGAGGGGAATCTGTTCTATTCCATGCACACATCTACTTAGATTGCTTACATCTAGCTACTTTGCTCACTATCAAGTGCAACACGCACAAGAGCCACCTAGGGCATAATTCTACACACACACACACCTAGAACTATATTGGGTCTGAAATGTAGTGCAACACTCAGTCATAAGTTCACTCATTTGACCGCTGAGGATAGTCCAACCGCTCATTTGCATTCTTTTCTTTTTAGGATTTGATGCACTCTCGAGGGTTTTACTGAGTCATTTCTTCATTGCAAGTTATGAGCGACATTGACAATCATTGTGCGACATACTAGCAAAAATTAGAGAAGGATGACTAACATCTCGCGACCTTGTGAAGGAGGTTTTCTAAGGGTTTGAGTAAGAACAAGTTCCTAGAGTAGGTCTGTGGCACCTGCAAGTGCCTCGGTCTAGGTAGAACCTCCGAAACACATTTTTTTTAGGCTCAGTATGATGCTTCTTTGTCACTGTTCATTAGTCATCACTTTTTCACAATCCATGATTAATTTTGAATTAACTAAGTTTTCTTATCCCTTCTTTGCAACTAGGGTTTCACATTTTATAGCGTAATTTGTTAGGGTCTATATTATGCTTCATTATATATTTATTTTACTTGCTATATTGCAATCATTTAGGCATTTATAAATTTAATATTTGCTTAATCGGTGTCATGATTTTGTTGATGTCACTTAACCTCTACTTTGATTTTCTTCATATGTCATCAATAATCTCTACAATCTAAAACATCATATTCAAGGGCTTCATGTCAAGTGTAATATAATTCAGCCACAAACAAGTTCTGTGAGCGATAATGGAAAGAAGAGCCAACATTATCGTATGGAGGATGAAGTCATAAAAACAGGAGGAGGATAAGGAATATATTTCATAATAGGTGTCACATGAGTAGAGGAGCTAATTGAGTGAACATGTTGTCGCTCAAGCATTAGGTCACTAATTAAATGAGTGTACTTCATGAGCTCATCCTTAGAGTCAAATTCACAGAATCATCCTCATCATCATGAGGTCATCTTGGTCGAGGTTAAAATTAGGAATCTTGTTTCATGAAGAAACAAGAATAGTGTTAATTTTATGAGTAAGGTGGGATTTTAATGTCTTAATACCACAAAATCTTTACATTCTTAGCTTGGACATATCTTGCTAAAAAGCGGTCATCTAGGGTATAACCATCATCATAAGAAGGTGTGGTAACATTAAAGGTGAGTTGATGATAGTCTCGGGATGAACCAAACGCTTGACATGAGGACGTTTGGTGCGAGTAATAGTAATAGGGACTCGATCAATATCTTTCTTACGAGAACGAGGTTATAAAGAAGGGGGTCATTATGAGATAATTGGTGGTGCAAATTAACTTGCAGTAATTAATATGTTGTTCATTAATCTACAGTCATTTAATTATCAAACCAAGGGATGTAGACTTTCAATAATGTTAGTGTTGTATGCATAGTTACAGATATTTAAGAGGTAGGAAGATAAATTGTTGTCACTACAATTCTGGAAATAACAATGCTTGGAAACAAACTAAATTCAAACTGGGAGTAAATACTATGGCTAAGGTAAAACATGTAAACTCATAATACTAGATAAAGAAATGAGTTGTTTCTAATCTAATCATGTAATAATTCAAATCAACAAACGATGGAGGGGTTAGAAAACCGCAAGTGGGCCCTGCTTTGGGTGTTAATCCCTCCTAAGGCCTGTGACTACAACTAATGAACATAACTCGATTTTTATTGCATTGGCATGAAGTTTACAATTGGGAATACATTAAATCCTATATCCATGTGTCTTCTACTCTCTCTGTGTTTTAATTCCCCTTTTTCCTTTCAACATTAACCTTTTCCTTTTATACATCTCATTATAACAGAAGCATAAAGAAACAAAGTTCAACTAGGAGTTCGAATTAGATCAAGTAAAAGATCTCAACCAAATAATTTGGAGACTAGATGCATGCAAAAAAATTAATCAATAGGTGTTTACATGTCAATCACATAACTTAAGTAACTGATCAGTTTGATCAATCAGTTCCTAAATAATGAATTTAATCAATTAGTTCCTTGTTAAGTTCATGACACATAATCAAATGTTGGAGTTGAGTCATCTCCTAGTTCTCATGTTTTAATTATAATTGCTTCTTCCATCGACACGTGTAAACTCAAGTGTGATGTCCACATTCCACGAGCTCCTCAGGATCATGACTTCTTCATGTGTGTGACCTCCTTTGGTTGTGGACACTTTTTCACAGAGAATCCCTTTTGGTGCATGTGAGTTACTACAAACGATTCCTTAGTTGTAGATGATTCTTTTGATTGCAGATGGGTTATTGCATATGGATCCTTTGGCTACATGTGAGTTGTTGCATATAACAAGTTTATTACAAACAAGGTTGGCATCATACAAAGCATCATTTAAACACCTTATTGTAATCAAGAGAATAAATGCATACTCACAATACCACAAAATAAAGTAAACTAGTAATAACTATATTAATTAATATTCATGCCATAAGTTCAAGTTATAATGAAATGTCTAGCAGTATAATAGGGGAATACAAGTGCAAGGCTACAAATGGCTCAACAAATTACAAAAGATGAGTTATTTAGAAAGGGAATTAAATAACTCATCACACCCCCAAACTTAACTTCTTGAATTTCCTCATTCAGTTTCTTAGGCTCCTCAACTTTCTTAGGTTCCTCCTGGATGATGTTGCATAAGCGTCTGAAATCCACTGGGGTAGTTGTTCGTTCATGCTCTGTGAAGAAGTAACATCCATTCATTTTGTACTTGTTCATGATTTTGTCCTTTATTTCTTCATCAATGGCTTATCACCAGACCAATGTGGTATAGGAAAGTGGAAGATTGGTGGGTGATAACCAATTAGAAACCAAGTTTTGGCACATGCAATAGAAAGTTCAATGTATGTATTCACTCTTCTTAAAGTTGGAATGATATTATGATAAGAGTGCATTTCTTTCTTTTGCATCTCAGGGGACATCTCTTGCCAACACATCCTATAGGCATATACTATCTCTCTTGCATTGTACTTAATCTTGTCCCTGACTTCCTCATGAACTTCTATCTCGCATTTTCATATCCACCTGTCCGATTTCCCTTTTCTCCATATATTTTCCATATTCTTCAATAATTTCCTTTGTGTTGTTAGCTTCTTCCCTGATCATCAGTGGTTGTACCTTTTCCAAGTGCCTATACTCTTCCATTTGTTTCTCCCTGTCCAATTCATTGAGAAAATAAGAACAAAGTGCTCTAACTGGAACATCTCCAATGTAGAGTACTAGGATCCAATCCCTATCATACTCAAGGGAATAATTGTACATGTATAATTCACACAACAGGAGCTGAATTTCATGAGGCATTTTTAGATATAATCTAAAGAAGCTCCTAGCTATAGTAATGTCAAATGGAATATCGAGTTAATACAGGTAAGCTTGAGCGGGGACATATTTTCTTTTAAGAAAATGGCATAGACATTGGAAGGAGACACTGTGTCTAAATATGTCATAGGCCACTTTAAGTGTCTTTTTCTACTTCTTCTTTATCCTTTTAATCTCTTTATCTTTTGCCTTAATTTCCTTGTCTTTTTCCTCCATGTCTTGTTGGTGTTGGAAGATAAGTTCTTCCTTTTCTCTCTCCCATTTTAACCTATTAACATAGGTTTCAAAATGATAGACCCAATATTCCAGCAATGCATTGTTTGTGTTGCTATGTTCCTAAAAATTGGTTTGATAGGCTCTTTTACAACTTCTTGAATGACAATTTGTGGCTACAATGGGGCTATATACAACTATTACATGCTAACATGTGGCAAAAATGGTGGTGTCTTCTCCAAGTACTAACTCAATTAGTTCATCAAGTAACTACAGAATATGCTCTTGTACTATCTCGAGTTTCCTCGGACATATTCTCCTTTTCAATTCCATGGACAATGTGTTTAAGAACTTTTTCAACAACTTGAGGCATATCTTCCCCAGTTTCTCTTTTATTATATTGTGTTTCCAATACTTTTTTGGTATTTCCTTCTTTTATCTTCTCCTCGTCACTCTTGGCTACATGAACTATTTCCTCAGTTCCTTATTTAACTTCTTTTTCTTTATATGCTCTTCCCGACTTACCCCAACATGAACTGTCTCTGTTGGGTCCTCCATGTATTCATCATGGCATTCCTGTACAATTTTCTCACCACTTTTTCTTTCTTTTTCTCTTCCATATTCTTCATGGGCTCCCCAGACCTTGTTGCTCATGAAATGCAAAATCAATGCCTCCATGCTCTATATCCATTGGTGTGGCCTCAATATTTTCCTCAACTTCCACATCACTATCAAGTGATATGGTGTGAGTTTTTGTGGGCTTTGAGGCTTTTGGCCTTTTAGTATGTAGCCTATGGGAACACCTTGATGGAGTGGAAGTGGTTCTGGAATATTTCCTTTTACCTTTGGAAGAAGATGACTCGGGGGTAGAAATTTCCAAGAGGGTTTTGGCGATAAAGATTCTCTTAGGTGATATTGGCTCAGGGTTTGGTTCAGAAGATGGTAAATTTTCAGAAACATGGGTTTCTATGGGCTAAGAAGTGGAAGTTGGGGTTCAACTAGATGGATGGAATAACTCCACGTAATTCTTCTCCTCTTCCTTCTATGTCCCAATAATTCATCAATATGTTTGGCCTTTGCAAAATCCTCCCATTTCAGTCAGGATGTTCTCTCTGCAAGGTGTGTTTTATAACCAGAGTAACAAGACAATGGTGTGAAAGTGCTGACCTTCCTCTTTGTGCTTCCTTACTCATCTTTTTCAAGATCTCATTTAAGAAATTAGGCACATTGACATGCCTATTATTCTTCAGATGATTGAGTAATTTGAAGTGGATTGTGTTTAGTCTAGAATACCTACCTTCGCAGGTAAAATACTTGATAATATAGTTTACAATTTCATCCTAGAGAGGTTTGAGAGAGGTTATGTATGTACCTTAGTGATCATTGATGAAGACATCATCCTCATCAATGAAGTCCCATCTGGTTGCCTTTGTCTTTCTCGAGGAAAGGGGTCACCCTATGCTGAAGAAGTCCATTCACTGTAGCCAAGATGTCATCATTCACTTTCATTGATAAGACCTTGATTTTAGCTTCACCATCTTTGAGTGTAGCAACAAATTCTTTGACCATAGACTCATTAAAACCCTAGAATTTGCTAATGTAATCCAACCATCCACTATTTTGGAAATATTGCAAAATTTGTGGCTAGTTGTGAATTTGGGAGTGCTCTGTCGGCTCATGGCAAATTAAGTCTCCCCCATTTTCAATTATTCAGCTTACTAAGCTCGTAGTGCAATTACGAAGTTTTGGAGGAATGGTGCAAAAATTTCATTATGGGGATTGTTTGTGTACATTGTTTTTGAATTTCGAGATCGACTCACACACAACACAATAAAGGAAAATGCATTTAATTGATTTGATTGTAGCAAGCATGTGAGGTAAAGTGGCATGACATGTAATGACACCTCACAGCTTAAAGGGCGGCAGTGTATAAATGTAATTAATCAACATGATAGCATGGCATAAATAATAATTAACAATAATCATACTAATCATACTTTAATAAAGTGGTAGGAGTGCACTTATCTCGAGGCATATTTAGAATGATGATTGGACATGTTTTATGGTAATTGTGCCCTTGTTGCATGATGATTTTATATGATGCCAAGGATACCGCCGTGATGTGATGCTACAAACATATGTGGAATTTGTATTAGAGGCTCCTTACTTAAATCAAATAATTCCCGAGAGGGAATGCTTGACATGTTGGGGTGCCAGTTGTCTCGATCATCACTTACATGTGTAGATATCATTTATTTGCTTCATGGAATCATGAGTTCCACCAAACATGAAAACAAAAGCTTTGTTGCATCTTGTGTTGCAAGTGGAACATCCATTCTTTGCATTATCTCCTTGTGTCAGAGACTATGCACTCTTACAATCATATGCATCAAATCTTGCAAAAAAATTTCTAAGAAAATAAAATTTTAGTTGAGTGCTAATGATCACCAAGAGGGCTGATCACAACATTTTTATTCACCCTCGGGGTGTTCAATAAAGTTGAATATACCAAGGCCACTAAATATCTCAATCCTCATAAATTTCAGAAGATGAACCAACATGCTCAACTTCTGATATTGACTTTGATGTTCTTCTTTCCATCTTGTTTTGCCCTCTTCTTTTTTTAAAACCTTAACCTATGACCATTGACTAATAGCTTGAACCTCACAGGATCAATGGTGGTGAGTTTTACAGCTCCATTAGGAAAGATTTTCTCAATATCATATAGACCTAACCACCTTGTCCTGAGTTTTCCCATGTGGTATTTTTACTTTGAGTCAAACAAGAGGGCCCAGTCACCTTCTTGAAATTGCCTTGTCTTTATGAACTTGTCATGCCATTTGATTCTTTGCTTTTGTACTACCTCTATATTATGCATAGCTTGTCTCCTCATTTCATCCAACTCATTGAGTTGGAGAATCCTTATCTTTGAGCTTCACAAATCTATACCTAGTTCAAGTGTAGTCCTTAGTGTCTTGTGCTCAAATTCAATAGGGAGAACAACAATCTTACCATATAAAAGTTCAAATGGTGTGAAGCCAGTTGTTGTTTTCCATGTTGTGTTGAATTTCCATATTACCTCTGGAATCCTATCTACCTAATCTCTTATGTGAAGTGTAATGGTATTTTTCAAGATTACTTCTATTTCTCCATTTGTTACCTCAACTTGGCCATTAGATTAGGGATGGTATGGTGTAGATTTCCTATGCTTGATTTCATACTCACCTTTAGATCGAAATAAATTACATCGCAAGTAAAAGTGTGTACCTTGATCAAGTAATAATTTCTCTTGGTACTCCATACCTTGTGAAGATGTGGTCATATAAGAATTTGGAAACTTTCTCACTCTTTTAATTTGGCAATGCTTTCACTTCTGTCCATTTAGTGAGGTAATTTGTGCACACTAAGATGTATTCCTTCTTTGGGATTTAGGATCTATAGGACCAATGAAGTCTAAGCCCCATTTTTCAAATGGTTGTAATACCAACTAAGGCTACAATGGAATCTCATTTGATCTAGTAGGCTTACCCATTATTTGACATCTATCACACCTCCTAGTATATAGTGTTGCATCCTTATGCAATGTTGGCCAATAATAACATGTTGTTAACACCTTATGTGCTTTTCTTTTTTCAAAGAAAAGCTGTCATCCACATAGTTCACCATGGTAGGCTTTGAGGAAATCATATATTTCCTCATCATCTATGCATATTCTCATGACATTATCTTGCCTTGTGTGAAATAGAAATCCAACTATCCAAGAAAAATGCACATTTTTCTCAACTATGTATATCTTGTAAGGATGTAAGTAATGTGGAGGTGTTTTACCCAAGACTAAATAATTGGTTATATTAGCATACCAAGGTGTTTTGGTAGAAATGGAAAATAGATGATCATCTAGGAAAAAGTCATCAACTATTTATTCTTCATAATTATTCTACATTCTTGAAAGGAAATATGCTACAACATTGTCCTTCCAGGGCTTATCCATAATATTGACATCAAACTCTTATAAGAGTGACAACCATCTGATTATTCTATTGCTTACAATTCGTTTGTTGATCAAATATTTGATTGTTGCATGATCAGTGTGAATGAATGTTGGATAACTTGTGATGTAGTGCTTGAACTTATTGATAACATACATAACTACTAAGAACTCCTTTTTGTGGATCAGATAGTTAAGTTCATCATGTTGCAATTTCTTGCTAACATAATAAATTGTGTAGTTTAGAACTCCACCCTTCTATCCTAAAACAACTCCAATGGCATGGTCTAAAGCATCAATATGAATGAAGAATGGAAGATTCTAATCGAGTCCTCTCGATATGGGTTGTAGTTAACAATTGCTTCAAGGCTTGAAATGCAATCTCACATTTTTCAGTCCACTCAACGCAACGTCCTTTCTTAACAATACAAAGAGTGGTGCTGCTACCTTGCTAAAATCTTGAATGAATCTCTTGTAATAACCAACATGGCCAAGAAAACTCCTAACATCCTTTTTCTTCTTTGGTGTTGGCAAATTTATGATAACAAATACCTTTTCTGGATCAACTTGAATTCCATCAAAAGATAGATAGTGCCCCAAGACTATACCTTCAGACATCATCATGTAGCATTTTTCATTACTTAAGGATAGATTGTGCTCCTTGCATCTCTTCAAAACTTTGTCCATATTTTTCATGGCTTCTTCAAAAGTATTTCCATGTATTGTAAAATCATCCATGTATACCTCCATGCAATCATTTGTTAGATCTGAAAAGATGCTCAAGACTACCCTCTGGAATGTAGCAGGTGCATTGCACAAGCCAAATGGAAGAACAAAATATGTAAATGTTCCCCATGGGCATGTGAAGGTAGTCTTGTCTTGATCCTCTAGTGCAATCTGAATTTGATTATAACCACTATACCCATCAATAAAAGTGAAATATTTCTTACCAGCCAAAGTGTTGTTGGTCGTCAAATAGGACTTTTTAGAGAGCAACAGACAGGGGACGAAAAGTCCCTCCTCTTTAATGGGAGAGGTTCCCTTATTCTGAAACGAACTTATTTACAAATATACAGAACATTATTTTATGGTTAAACTTGGATATTACGAAAGTGCTTTTCACCAGGATCATCAGCTACGCAAGGACTGAGGAAAAAGAATAAGAAGATGAGCAGAACAGCAACATTCAGAATTATAGATAGCAGAATAATTCTTCGTGTATGCGAAGCTTCAAAAGATTTAAGACAAGATCATTTGAATGAGATTAAATTTAAAGACACAAAGTTCCATAAATAACCTTCTTCGGATTTATTAGTCAAGGACACAAAGTTCCTTCTTGGTTGTACAAGATCGCTGTATTTGCAAAACTGGACAGTATGCAATCAGAGAGACCAAACGAGTTAAGAACAAAATGATCTTCACAATATTAAAGGAAAACACAGAGACAACAAGAATCAGATAGACAAAGAACGGAAAGCCCTTTTTGTATTGATTTCTTTTAAGATCTATTTACACTTTCAGCAAATATCCAAGTTCTTCCTCCTTCTCAAAATGGCGTGGAAAGGCCATTATATAGCTTACAAGTCGGTTACTCTTCAGTAACTGCTTTTTTTAACTAAGAATAGTTAAGTACCGCCAATTGCAATACCTTAACTAATTACAAAGAATACGAAAAGAAAGAAAGAAGAGGAAGGAAGGAGAAGGAGACAGTGGCCGGCCACTGGAGAGGGACCCACCGTCTTCGAATCCGCTGCCCGAACTTCTTCAATGACTCGCTATATCTCTCGCCACGAGGGACCGATGTGTTAGTTGCAGATCGAGTCCAAAATCCTGCATTTCTCCATCTCTTTATCAAACTCGGCGTGAGTATGATAGTCTTTGTTTTTCTTCTTCAATGCGGCAAAGGGAACAAATTTCCTTTATCTTGTCCTTAGAGATGGAGTCTTCCTTGAAAAGATTATCTTTGACAAAAGCTCTGAACTGAGCTTTGATTTCTTGCAAGGACAAGGGAACGCCAGAGTTTTCATCCTGAAGATGACAATGCATATCTTTGAAAGCAGCAGCTGCTAGCGTCTTGAAAGCTTCTCCCTTTTGCCAGCTATTCTTCATTTCTCCTACAGCTTCTTCCAGGACTCTGATTTTCCACTCTACGCTGTAGACCCAGGATTTTGATAGATTATCTTTGGCATCATCGAAAATCTTATTTGCCAGTAAGATGTTCTCATCCTGTCTCGTCCCATGAGGCGAAGGTCTACAATGCAACTCGCCCTGCAGTTTAAGCTCCTTATCCATAACCTCAATGGTAGAGGATAGCTTCATTGCAAATTGTCTACCTTTCCATGTAGCTTAAAAGCTTCGTCGATGAAGTTTAGCCCTAAGAACAAGCATGTCATCCACCATGGCTTCGATAGCTCTACCATGGCATGAATACTTGTGCATATCTTTTATACTTTGCACTTCATCTTGGCTTAGAATTACAGGAGGAGGTAGAGCAGTCAAAGGGGTGGGATCCAAAACTTTGTCCTTAGATAGAAGAGACTTGATGAAACCTGTAAGAACTCGGGCTTGCTCTTCCAGCTGTTCGATAGTTTGCTGTCCTTTTTCCACTCTCCCAATAACTCTTGTGACTGTTTCCTGGAGGTTATGGATCTCGCCTTCAGGGGTAGATTCTCCCATTGGGATTCTCAGTAGCTCCAAGTCGATATACTGCAAGTCCCGCTCGATTTGTCCATTGCGAGCTTGCAATCTCCGTGAATTGCGACCTCGAGTATCGATACTATTCGAGGTGGTTCTTGCTTTCTTGCACGGGAAGGCGTGGTGCCCAACATGGTCAGCATGACATCAAAATTCGGTCCCAAGTTTTGGGAGGATGGTTTTCTCTTTCTTTTGTCAACCAAGGGTTGCACCCATGCAAAAGAGGAAGAAGAATCACAGGAGAAGCAAGGGGACCAAGAGACAGGAGCTCATGACACTCGGTCCGCAATGCATGCTGACTGTTGACTGCCGGGATGTGGAAGGAGCACTGGAGACAATGGCAGTAGAAGAATCAATAGCACCTGGAAGTTCAGTGCTCTGGACCTCCTTGTCTTTATCTGTTGGGTCCTCAGGAACATTTGTAGGAGTTGGCCTCTCACTTTCTTCACTTTCACTGAGGATGATGATGTTCTCTGGTCCGATAGGCAATTCTGCCTGTTTCTCCTGAAGATCTCTTTCCACCGGTTCCTTCTTTACTTCCTTGAGCTTCTTCTTATATACCTGAGTGGATGGAGAAGGAGTAGATTCCACAGGTCCCTGAGCTGCTGAGGCAGGAGGGGTTTTCTTTGGTGTTTCGGACCTTGGAACTGGTGCTTCTCTTATTGGTGTCGATTCATCCTTGGAGGAGGATTCTCCCGAGTGCCTCCTGAATTCTCGGACCTTCTTATTGAACCAAACCTTAGTCCTGACTAAGACAGGAGCAAGGATTTCAGTCAAATCATCCTTCTCTTTTCTGTTCCAATCCAGGTCCTCCAGGGGTGTGCTTGATCACATTTTCATACTCATATGAGTATAGCTCAGAATTATCATCTTCGAGACCTTCAGGAACTTGGTACAGACCAAGTTCTTGAATCAATTGTAAGGAGAACCTGCCATAATGCCTTCTTCTGGCCTCAAAGTCGCTTGCGCATCGGCCCAGTGAGTCTTCCGCATCCGCCACATGGTGATAGGCTATCTTGATATTCTCATTGTTAATAAACTTCTTCAAGTCAAAGCAGGGTTCTTGGCTTGAAGAAATGAACGGTGATAGGGACCAAAGTTCTTTCGATATTCTGGGCATCCAGGGCTGTTTTACATGTGTAGTTTCCCAGAGAGATGGGAAAGTGCAAGCCAGAAATCTTCTTGTCCCTGCAAGTTCTGTGCAACTTGTCCAGTTGCCTGCATATTTCGATCAAGGCCATCTTGTCATTGCAGAACATGGGAAGCCGCAGAGGAGTATTCTCATAACCAGCAAGCCTGATGTATGAGAACTTCCTGAATTGGATGAAGTAGGCCCCATACCGTGATATCAAGTTCATGGCTTCATCTGAAAACCTCTGGCGGTGTCACCTCGAGCAATCGGACCACGTACATAGTGAAAGCATCATTAACCCTTCAAATTGGTTCTTTGTATCCAAGGTAAATCATGGGCAATAGGCATACACCGGGGTTGCCTTTGTGGGCGTCTATATATGAGAATCCAAACCATTGCCTTGATGTCACTTTAGAGTATACATCGATATGAAGTCATGAAAAACTTCTTTGTTTGCGCAAAGACGTTGGATAGCTGCTCACGTCGATTCATGCCGATGATCTCACCCATTGATGTTTTGTGTACCCTCGCACACCATACCGATGAGCGGCACATCCGAGAAATGGAACTCGCCATGGAAGGCAAACCCATGACCCGAGCCAGCGAGATTATGAAATTTGACGCTTCTTCGTTGAAGTCCGCTCGGATGAGGGTTTTGTGAGGCGGAAGCTCCTTCTTAGGGTTTTTTAGCCAGACTTCGCCACTCGTGCTCGTACTTGTCACCGTCTTGATCGAACATGGCTTGCGCTTGGGCTTGGGAAACAACTATGGCATTGTCCAATTCCGGATCCTCGAGCGCAGCAATGGCGCGCTGTCTAGCTTGCGATGAGCTCCCCATGTACGTTTGTCAATTCACTTGAGGCGGGGTCGAAGTGAGCTCCGCATGCAAGCACCGTGTCAAAGCTGACACCGCACCGAAATTGGGAATCCTCCAAATCGCACGCCAAACCACCGTCATGAATTGTCCGAGCCATCGGTGAGGGATTTGCATCTTCCATCCTTGCCCAAAAATCGCTGAAATCGAGATGTCGGCCGCTTATCTCCAATGTTGCTTACAAAGCAGACTCGAGTGGAGAAATCTGTTCTTGTCCTTGAAATTTGATCTTCATGTCGATAGTTTCAGGGGAAAGGTCAGAAACTAGACTTGGAATGGAATTACGAGAAGCGGAGGAACGTGCGCAAGTTTGTAAGCGCAAGGTTTGAGCAAAGGATAACAAGGAGATGTGAGAAAATGCAAAGGGGAAATGTTCATTATATAGCCATTTGGGGGAGCGGAGTGAATTCAATGCGCATTTAATTACGCAACCACCAATTTGAAAACGTCTAAGTATGGATGACACTAGCACGCTTGGGATATGTGAGACGCGAATGCGCGAAACACGCGGCTCGGGCGAAATGGAGAGAGAATGCACAAAAAGCTTTTGGAACAATTGGGACGAAGATGCGCGAGGTACGCGGTTCGACATTTCGGCCGAAATTGGAACAATGGGCCCGTTTAGACTTGGGACTTTGTGACATGAAAGTTCCGAGTACGCGGTTTGACGGCACATGGCCGAAAATGAAGCGGGTGCATTTTTTCGGTTTGGGACAAAGAATTTTGAAGTACGCGACTAGGAAGCTTCGACCGAAAAAGAGAAAGCTCGTACTTTTGACTTTGGGATATTTGGGACAAAAAGGTGCGAAGTACGTGGTTCGGGAGGTTCACAAATTGGAATGACTTGCACAAAAGTTTCGGGACACTTGGAACAAAAACTTCCGACGGGCCCGAAGATAGGACAATTTCGGGATTTCGGCCCGATCGGGAACAACTTGCACTTTGGAACTTGGGACAATGGGACAAAATGTCCGATGAGTTCCCAAATACATGCGAGAAAGGCCCAATACTTGGATTTCTTCAATTTTATGACTTAGGTACCTCAGAGAAAAGCACTTAGACTCAAAATTTTCAAAATTTGCTCTTGTTAGAGAGGGGAATTTTGAGCAGACAACAAGTGTCAAGTACTTGATCAATGAAAGGTAGTGGAAAATGATATTTCTTTATTGTTGCATTCAACTCTCTATAATCTATGCGCAGATCCTCCATTTTCCATTATTTTTTGGCACAATGACAAGTGACACCCATTGACTGTCTAAAATTGGATATATGAATGCAACATCCAATAAGTTTTTTAATTCTCCTTTCACAATGTCTCTCACTGCTGGGTTCATTCTTCTTTGTGGATGCCTTATCTCGCTTGCAAATGTCTTTAATATAAATATTGTGTGTGTAGAGCTTAGGATGAATTCCATGTATGTCACCATAATCCCATGTAAATTTTGTTTTTATTTTTGAAGGAGAACAACTAACAATTGCTCTTTGTCTTTGCTCAACATTTTATTATTGTTAAGTGGTCTTCCTTCCGGTGCTATTTTGATTAACTAAAAATTACTAACTAGTGTAATAATGGGGGTAGTTAATCTAAGCTATGAACAACTATAATAAAGTAAATAAATGCAGCAAAGAAGGTATGAACTAAACAACTCTGCAAAAGGACATGCTAACCCTAATATGCAAGAAGGAAGAGGAAATAACTAAGTTGAATAATAGATGGCTATCAGAGAGTGTCACATAGGTGACTAGAAAAATCAGGAGCAGGAACGACTGTGTAGAAGTCCCGAAAAGGGTGGATCTGGAGGATCTAGCTAGACTAGAGCACCTGAGAGGAGGAGCGGGTGCTCACGAGTGCTCTGGTATGTAATCTGGGCACCCTGGTATGTGTAAAAGCTCTAAAACTGGTCTTCACTGGTTCGGCAGATGGTCCAAAACCCTCGTTGTTCATCACATCAACTTCGCTTTATCTCATGCGCTTAGATGTATCCAATAATCTAAGATGAAAGAAAGACCTGCAAGACCCCAAAACAAGTATCAAACCCTAAAAAAGAATAATGTATATGAAGGGGTCGGATTGACCTCATCTGCCACAATGGTGGACTTACTAACTAACCGTTACATTACATCTTAGACTGATATAGTTCTCTCTGTGCAAGTGTGTGTGAACGTGTCTTAGGTTGCTTTTGTGTCACTCACACTTTGTGAAGTAGCGAGCAATAACTACGTGTAGAAAATGTAATAGAATGTATACACGGAATAGAATAGAATCCCTCCCCCTATGAAGTGTGATGGAAATGCCCTAGCCTTGTGCCTTGATGATGGAGCTATTTGGATACAAGTGATCTCTAATGCAATATATGGATGCAACTCTAGATGGACTGATAATAATAAGTGATGTTAGGTCCCTCATTATGGTCTCATAACTTTATATTTATAGGGTTCTTTTGATCTAATTTCGTAATTAACCCCGACAAGGCCGACCATAAGAAAATAAAGATGTAAAACAGCTAAGAAAGAGCCCCAAAAGTGGCAGGAAAGTGCAAAAAGGACCGGGGCGCCCCTAATGGGACTAGGGTGCCCACAGGAGCCCCAGTACTAGCCTAGGCACCCCAGTCGACGCTAAAATGATGGGAAATGACTAAAACATACTGGGCATGTGGATGAAAAGGGGCGGTAATGATAAAATAAAACAAAACAAGATGGCCAAAAGACGTGGGTTAATTACTACTTTATTCACTCAAGAACCTTCTAAATACTAGTATGAGACTAGGATAAATAAATGTCTAAAGTGCATCATTTTGTGACTATATTTTTCCCCCACTTTTTGTTGGTGAGTGGAAAGCTTGGTAACATAAAGTAGATAGAGATGCATACCTTACAGATGTAGAGTGTTGTAGAAGGCATGCCAAAGGACTAGACTAAGCATGAAATGGCAAAAAATATGGAGTGTGGAAATTAAAGATGAAAAATCTGCAAAAGAAAAAAGTGATGAGAGTGAACCTAGGGTTGAACGTGTGTGTAGTTTGTTGTAGTGGGTAGTGTACCCGCATGGTTAGTAAAGCATGTGTTATCACGAAGTGTTGTTTTTGATGTTGTTGTTGTTGTTGTTACCCCATTTGACTGCTTGTTTCTCATACATCTGAACCTGCAAGAAGAAAACAATCAAGTAGTCAAATATGTATGTATGTAAGTGTAAAAATGCAATGTAATGTACACATGTATATGAAAGCATTTAAATTTAAAATATGCAAATGTATATGGAAAATGTAAATGTAAATGTAAATGGAACATGTGCACCGATCCATGTCGAGATGGAGAGTATAGAACGATATCCCGCTCTACGATTTTTTTGGGCGATCTCATGCCATGAGTCAAAGAAGTGTAGGGAGGAAATGCTTTATGTCCTCCAAGATCTAATTGCTTCCCTGAATGTGTGTAGAGATCTCTGAATTGTCCTAATTTTTTAGGTAATCTAATGCCACTGGCCAAGTAGTGTAGAGAGGCACACCCTCTATAACCTCAAAGCCTCATGAATCGCTTCCCAAAATGCTAAGGACACCATGTCCTATAAAAGTCATTGTGTATGGGGTTCATAGACTGGTTTGAACCCACTCGTTGTATATAACTGAACCGAACCAGTGTAGAATCTCTATGTTAGTATGTAAAAACCCCCAAATGATGCCCCCTTCTTTGGGGATGCATGCAACGTCACTGATAGGAGAAATACAACCCCAAAAGAGGACCAACCGCATGTACGCTATAACCTTAAAAAGTGCTTGGTAGAAACTAAGGTGCGCATAAACAAGAAGGTTATCCAAAATGAGTGTAAACATACATGCATGTAGAAAATATTATATAAGCTACGCAAACAAGGTGTGTAAGCTACCAAGACAAGTAAGCCACACAAAGCGGGTTAAAATTATGGGACATCACTCATGATGTTACAAGACATGCAAGGCCATCGTGGTCGTAAACAAACAAATAAGTGTGCACACCAAACATAGGGCAAAGCCCACAAACAATAGCAAACAATGTAACACACAAAAATGGAATCCAATATCGTTGCATAAAAAATGTTGCACATGAAGCACCCATTAGCATGTTAGGAAGATAACTGGTATATAAAAATCATGTATAAGCAAGTAATGTAAAGTCCCGAGTATAAAATGAAACAATAGCACCTGGAAGAGACGAATGTGGATGCCCCCAATGACCAGTGTAGGAAGGGTAGAAGGCGATCATCCATGATGCGTGTAAGAGACTTGTATTTGCGATCACAACTAGATAAAGGTGTGAATGTGCAAGTGTGTATGATATAGATAATGACATATAAAAAATCAATCTAACATGTGTAGTAAAGTGATCATGTAAAACATTAGTAAACAAGAGTAAATGCCCCCAAGACAATGCAATATGTTGTGGATGGAGCGAATGGAATGCAAAATGGAATAATAGGAGCTGCGTGCCCCCCAAGTGAATGGAATTATATGCAATGAGGTTCATTTTGTTTTCCCCTCAAAATCAAGAATGAATCTTAAACAAGAGTGCGCCATCGGGAAATGGTTGAAGTGATGTGTGTATTGTCTAACGTGATGTGATGAATGTGTAGGTGTGGTGATGATATGCGACCTAATGATGTGTGTGTGAACCTTATAGCTAAAGCATATATCACTATAAGATGAATGGATGAGTGATGATTTAGCCCTAAGCCTATATCACTACAAGATGAAATAAGGAAGTGGTGATGTAACTTGAGGTGTATACCACTACAAAATGATAGAATAGGTGATGATTTAGCCTAAATCATATGTCACTACAAGATGAAAGGAGGGAGTGGCGATGTAACCTAAGGTGTATACCATGATAAGATGATAAAATAGGTTTTGATTTAGCCTAAAGTGTATGTCACTAGCATAGGATTGTTGCATGCATGATGAGTGTAAGGTCCATTTTATTGGTAAACCCTCGCAATGATCAGTATGGACCGAGGAAATAAAGTGTGTCATAGGGTGGTTGGTGTAGTGCATGAAGAATATGTAGTGTATGTAATAATAAAAGTTGACCATATGATGAGTGAAATGTATAAATACACTATGTGTAAAATGTAATGCAATATATGTAGAGTGTGTAATGCGTAATGTATGTAACTAGACTAGTAATGTAGCAAGTAGGATGATGTAGTACTAGACTCATATATAATGAAGACTAGCATGGTATGTAGAACTTGTGTGAAAATGCACAATGTAAAATTAATGGTATGCAATGTCTGTAGAAAAACAAATAATGTAGTATGTAAGGTAAGTAGTGTAGGATGTAAGATGTGATGGTAAATATGTACAATGTATAAATGTAATGCAAGCACATAGTGTAATACATGTAGATAGATGACTAATGTATTATGTAGAGATGAATGTAATGTTAGACGCATAGATGATGAAGAATAGTATAATGCGTAGAATGTGAGTGGTGCGTAGTGTATGATGTATGGCATGTTCCTATGTATAGGATGTGAGGAAACATGTATAAATAGTCTAATAATGTATGATGTAAAATATGTAAGGTGAGGACTAGTATAATGTATGATGTGGAAATGGCACAATGTTGTACAAAAAGGTGGAGAATGTATGATGTATGGTGTATGACTCACAATGTGGGATGAAATGCAATGTACAATGCCTATAGTGCAGTGTGTGGGTTTCATGTGTAGTAAGCCCTCAACAATCAAGTGTGAACCGAAGCACAAGAGTGTGTCATCGAGTAATGGTGCTAGAATGTATGTTGAATATGCCTAATGCGATAATATGAATGTATAAGAATGTAAAATATGATGATTGTGACTATGCTAAGAAAAAGAAAATTTAGGGGGATGTGGCGTGCTTATGTACCCCAGTGTGTAAGTGATGAAGGTCTAGTCAAAAGATAGTAAGTGGATCAATGTAAGGAGTAGTTTCGGAACAAAAGTGATTGGATGTTGAAATGGTGATGGTGAAGGAGCCTTACATAATGGAGGTGGAGTTTGAATTGTGTCTTGACCAATAATAGGAGTGGTTGCTTTGACAAAACGAGTTAAAAATGGAAGTGGAGGAGGATGGCTAGAAAGCTTGAATGGTGGCATCTTTGGCGGTACTTGTCTTTTCAAAGAAGGTACATGAGAAACGGTGGCGTGATGCTCATTAAGTGGAGAAGAAACAACATCATAAATAGGAGAATCATGTGATGGAACTATAATATTTGTTTGAATAGAAAGAGAATCATTAGGCACATGCGAGTGACCGTCAATATCAAACATGTAATGAATAAGAAAATTATCGAGAAATTCCTCGAAATATTAGGAGGTGCACTAATATCCATATAACATGATGTAGCAACAGAGAAGGGCATGCATTAAATGAGATAAAACCCTAGTGCTCAAGATGTTTGATCCTACGTTATATATCATAACAATCATTGTCATTATGTCCATTGATTCTATGATAGTTACAATATGGACGACCTTGATATTTCGTGAGTCGATAAGGACGATAGCAATGAGTAGGTGGAAAAGTGATCAACTGATGTCTAAGGAGTTGAGTAAGAATGTCACATGGCATAGTATTGTGCTCAAACACAAAAGGATCAAGAAATGACCTGTCTTGAGGTTTAGCTAAATGACATGCAGTGGACATAGATTGCATATAAGATGTAGAAGGAGCACAAACATGGGATTGAGAAGCTTCCTTAAGTTGTTGAATTTCATATTGGAGGGATGTGATCATGGATTCCATAATCAGAATTTATCTTGAAATAAATCATGTAAAGCATGGATTGAGTCCAATAGGGGTTGAGTAGATGGAGACTCACTAGGGTCGTTAAATAGATAAGTGAGCATAAGACTTAGTTCATGTGGCGGCGTATTGTCATGATAATACTTGGTGTCTAAGGATTTTGCAAAACAACCTAACAATTAGGGTATCTCCTAATTAAATTAGATAAATAAACTTGACCCATGATAGAGGAAAAATGAGGATCCTAAGTGTGAAGAAAGTCGGGTTCACCAAAATGATTAACTAAAAAGTACTAACTAGTGTAGTAACATGGATAGTTAATCTAAGCTACGAACAACTGTAATAAAGTAAATAAATGAAAAATATAAGGTATGAAATAAACAAATATGCAAAAGGAAATGATAACCCTAATATGCAAAAAGAAAGAGGAAAGAACTCCTATGAATAATAGATGCATGTCGAGAGTGTTGCAGGGGTGACTGGAAAAATCAAGAGTAGGAACGACTGTGTAGAAGTCCCAAAAAGGGTGGATCTGGAGGATCTAGCTAGATTTGAGCACCTGAAGGAGGACTGGGCACACGCGGTGCTCGATCTACAATATGGGCATCCTAATCTATGCAAAAGATTTGAAACTTGTCTTCACCGATTCGAAGATGGTCCAAAACCCTTCTTTTTATCGCATCAACTTCATTGTCCTGTGCTAGATGTCGTCAATAATCTAAGATGAAAGAAAGACCTACAAGACCCCAAAACAAACATTAAACCCTAAAAAATAATAATGCATATGAAGGGGTCGGATTGACCTCATCTATCACAATGGTGGACTTACTAACTAAGTGCAGCACTACATCTTAGACCCGATATAGTTCTATGTGCAAGTGTGTGTGAACATGCCCTAGGTTGCTCTTGTGTCAGTCACACTTTGTGAAGTAGCGACTAATAACTACGTGTAAAAAATGTAATAGAATATATGCATGGAATAGAATAGAATCCCCCCATGAAGTGTGATGTAGATGTCCTAGCCTTGTGCCTTGATGATGGAGCTATGTGGATGCAAGTGATCTCCAATGCAATAGATGTATGCAACTCTAGATGGAGTAATAGTAGTAAGTGATGCTAGGTCCCTCATTATGGTCTCAAAATTTATATTTATAGGGTTCTCTTGATCTAATTTCGTAATTAACCCCGAAAAGGCCGACCATAAGAAAGATAAAGATGTAAAATGGCTAGAAAGAGCCCAAAAAGTGGCGAGAAATTGCAAAAGGGATCGGGCGCCCCTGGTGAGACTAAGGCACCCACAGGCGGCCCAAGATTAGCTGGGTGCCCCAAATGGGGCTAAAATGATGGGAAATGACCGAAATAGACTGGGCATGTGGATGAAAAGGGGCGGTAATGAAAAATAAAAAATAAAACAAGATGGCCACAAGATGAGGGTCAATTAGTAATTTCTTCACTCGAGAACCTTCTAAATAATAGTATGAGAACAGGATAAATCAATGTCTAAAGTGCATGATTTTGTGACTACACTATTTCCACTTGTTTGGAGAGATCCATCATGGAACATACATTGTTGCTAATAAAATTCAAGTATGCAATCATGGGGAAGAATTTGATGAAGGGTGCAATTCTTACCCGAACATCTATAGTGCTTTATTGTCGTAGAACTTGGTTCACAAGACAACTTAAACATCGTAATTTGCCATCTACTTCTTCACTCTTTCCAAAGTTTTTTTGCAGGATGTTGGAAAGAACAACATCTTATTCTTGTCCCTCAATAGTACGTGAATTTTCCAACATCATGAGTTGTTGCACAGAGCTTTGATCCTCTTCCGGTTCCTCAACCTAAATGGTTCGATCTTCTTCATTCAACAGTTGTGCAGGAGGATAAAGTATAAGCTTTTTAGTGCCACTTACATTAGAAATAATCATGTTATCAGACTTACAACCTATGAATGCATTAGTAGTGGCCAACCATGGCCTTCTTATGATGATAGGATATCCTGCTAAGCTTGATTTTGGTTGAAGAATAATAAAGTCAGCAGGGTACTCCCAAGAGTTTAGCACTACCATTATGTCCTCAAAGACTCCTTCAAGTTTCACCGTTGATCTAACTACAAGTTATAAGACTGTAGCTATTGGCCTTAGTCCTTCCAATTTCAAATCATCCATGATTTACTTTGTCATGATGTTAATGGCTTCCCCAGTTAATCGGAGTGTTCTTTATTATTGTGCCATTAATTGTAACGTTTACCAAAGGATTTCTTGGATCTATGTACTTGGGCAAAATTGAATTTCCAAGCATAATATCAGCTAGTTGTCCAATAAATTATATAGTGGATGGATCATTTCTCTTTCTGCCTAGTTTTTTTATGCATAGGTCCTTAACCAACTTATTGTAGATGGACACATCCTTGATGGCTTAAATCAATGAAATTTTGACACAAATATCCTCAATTGTTGACAAAATCGAATCGATTCGATTTGAGGTCAATCTTCTTTTCTTGTAATCTTTCAGAAATGGTGGTTCATTATCTTGTGTTTTACCCTTGCTATAATTCAGCTCAGGTTGTTATGGATCAACTCGCAAAGCATCCTATAACTTTACTATGGATCGATCTACAACAACTATGGTTCATCTACAATCTTTGTAATGGTGGGTCTACTTGGTGGAGGAAGTGCTCTTCCTGAGCAAAGATGGATATTGTTGACATCAACAGAATAGGTAGGGTATTGAGCTGGTTTAGTGGAATAGGTTGGCTGAGAAACTTTATTGTTGGGGTTAGGTGTTGGTTGAGCTAGTAGCTAAGTGGCCTTTGGTTGAGAGTTTACTTGGGGATTTGGCATCAGAGCTTGTTGCTGAGGATAAGGAGGTTGCTAGAAAGATTGTTGGTAATTAGGAGGTGGGTTATTCCACTGCTACCCTCCTTTCGAAGGTTCTTTTGCCATGATTGAGGGGGTTGTTTCCATTGTTGTTGGCCTTAAAACCGACATTACCACCGTTATTGATCGATGTTGGTATGAAGCCCAACCTTAAGGATTAGCCCAAGGTGGGGGTTGCATATATGGATTATTAGACCAATTTTGAAATGATGGCATAGGGTCTTGTGACATACCTCCTTATCTTAGCGGCCACAATTTTCTTTGGGAAACTTATAAGACTTGTCCATCCTTTGTCTCTAACATCTTAAATTCAGGTGAAGCCTCCCTTTCTTGTGTAATGCTGGCCAATCCTCTGCATATGTAGTCAAATTTCTTTCTTTTGCATGCATGGCAAAACTCTATGAGTACTACCTCTACATCTTCCCTTTTCTTCTTAGCATGCAAAACATCTAATTAATTGGCCATGTCATTGAAAATATCATGTTTCATGTTCTTGAACATGTTGACAATATCGACTTGGATATGTCCCCAATTGTTTTGGTAGCTGATCCACCTCTTGATCTTATATTTCTTATCCTCTTCATAGTGCCTCTTGAGTAATTTATGTAGGCTTCACAGATTTCTTCAAAGGTAGCTTTTGAAATGTCTCTTACTCCTATCAAATCTAGAGCATCCATTTCCTCCTCACCGAGTCCCTTCAAAAGAGTAATTTGATAGATTTAGGAGGTAGTCTTGTGTGGCTTGTCTTCTAAACACATCCTCCTTTTGTACCATCTTTTAGATTTTATCACCTCCTCTGCTACTCAGCCTACAGTAGTCTTGATACTTAGTGAGAAACTTCTCCTTCATCTGCCCAAGTGGTTACGACATTTCTTCCTAAACCCATGAACCATCTCAAGGTTGCATCCTTGAGTGTAGCAAGAAATAACTTCAATTTATGTGCATCAGTAGTATAATCATAACTCCTACACAAAACATCAAACTCAAACAAGGTGTCTGGGTCTTTAGTCATGGATCCATGGGTCTTGAGTTATGGATCCATGAAAGTTAGGCAAGGATGAGGGAGAAATATTATTCATAGCAACAACTTCATCATTGTTGGTAATGGGAAACTCAAAGGTAGTTGCCCCATTTTTAGGATTTCGGTCTACTTATTTTTCCATGTCAGCAACTCAGAGAAGCTTCAAAACTTTCACTTGGGAAGTGATCTCCGACAACAAACCTTGTATAAATGAAAATATGTCCTCTTGAGAATCTGATATAGAAACTTGTGCTTTACTTGTTGATTGGGTAAAAATATACCATGGGCATCCCTTGGATGGTGCATGCATCAACTAGTTCAACTCAATCAATGGAAATTAGTGGGGGTGGGAGGTAAATTTCCTAAAACCTAAACTACTCTAAGAAATGAAAAACCTTATAACTTGGAAGTATCCCCGACAACAACGCCAAAAATGGTGGTGCAAATTAACTTGCAACAATTAATATGTTGTTCATTAATCTACAATCATTTAATTATCAAACCAAGGGATGTAAACTTTCAATAATTCTAGTGTTGTATGCACAATTACATATATTTAAGAGGTAGGAAGATAAATTGTTATCACCGTAATTCGAAATAACAATGATTGAAATAGACTAAATTAAAACCGGGAGTAAATATTACGGCTAAGGCAAAACATGTAAAATCGTAAATACGAGATAAAGAAATGAGTTGTTGTTAATCTAATCATGCAATAATTCAAATAAAAAAATGATGGAGGGGGTTAACAAACTGCAAGTGGGCCGTGCCTTGGGTGTTAATCCCTCCTAAGGTCTGTGACTACAATTAAAGAACAAAACTCATATTTTTATTGCATTGACAAGAAGTTTACAATTAGGAATACAAGAAATCACAGTATATGTGTGCCTTCTACTCTTTATGTTTCTATTCTTGTTTTCCTTTCAACATTAACCTTTTCCTTTAAAAATCTCATTACGAAGAATTATAAATAAACGAAGTTTGACTAGAGTTCCATCCAATCGGATCAAGTAAAATATCTCAACCAAATAATCTAGAGACTAGATGCATGTAACATAATTAATCAACATGTGTTTACATGTCAATCACATAACTTAAGTAACTGATTAGTTTGATCAATCAATTCCTAAATCATGAATTTAATCAGTTAGTTCCTTGTTAAGTTACAACACATAATCAGATGTTGGAGTTGAGTCATCTCCTAGTTCTCATGTTTTAATTGTAATTGCTTCTTCCATCGACACATGTAAACTCAAGTGTGATGTCCACGTTCCACGAGCTCCTCAAGATCATGAATTTTTCCTGCATGTGACCTCCTTTGGTTGCGGACGCTTTGCTGCAAACAAGCCCTTTTGGCCACATCCAAGTTGTTCTGGACGATCCCTTAGCTATAGATGATTCCTTTGGTTGCATGGATGGGTTCTTTGCATATGGATCCTTTGGCTACACGTGAGTTGCTTTGCATATAATGAGTTTCTTACAAATAAGGTTGGCATCATACAAAGCATCATTTAAACACCTTATTGTAATCAAGAGAATAAATGCGTACTCACAATACCACAAAATAAAGTCAACTAGTAATAACTATATTAATTAATATTCATGCCATAAGTTCATGTTATAATGAAATTTATTAGCAGTATAATAGGGGAATACAAGTGCAAGGATACAAATGGCTCAATAAATTACAGAAGATGAGTTGTTTAGAAAGGGAATTAAACAATTCATCAATAATGACATCAAGAAGATTGGAAGTGTTAATTATAAGGTTGATTTCATAGGACTCGTCATTGTCCAAGTCAAGAAGGTTAAATGAAGTACGAACCACTACCTCAAGATGACCACTATAGTCATGAAGAGAGTCCACGAGATGGTTAAACTGGGATATTTGTGAAATGGGATGGTCGAGATCTCTTCCAAAGAAACAATATTGAATATTCCACATTATTAAAAGAGGTCAAAGTTATGAGGGTGTGTTCCACCTTGTAGTTTATAAATAGCCCCTAAGTGTGCAAATAATGTATTGATAGGTAGATTTCACGACTGCGCATATGTAAAAGATCCACAATAGGGAAAATTTAATTCCTCGCCAAAATAATTCGTATAAATTCGTTGGCAAATATGTGAAAATTGACTTTCGCACTAATGGTGAATATGAAGAAAATGCCAAAAAATGCTACCGGATGACAACATATATTATGTGGTCGATCGACAATATATGATGTCACTAAAAATATATGAATTTGTTTGAAAATTAATTTTTTGACAATAGTAGTTAAAATGATTGGCTCAACGAGAAATCTGTCCTCACAAAATATGGTGCAAACAAAAAAAAAAAGTGATTTTTGTGAAAAAAATATAGATTTCGCTAATTTTGTATGGGATTTTTTTTTTTGATGTTAGCAGTTAAAATGATTGTCTCAATGAGAAATCTATCCTCCCAAAATATGGCGTAAGCAAAAAAAAATCTCATTCTTTTTTTCTATGCTACTTGTCGATAGCATTATTTATGCTACCTACGCCAACAATATAATTTTATGCTACGGTAGGTAGCAGATAATTTATCTTCTACACAATCGACAACGTATATTATGATGTTGGTGGTAGTATAAGAAAATGCTAGCGGCGACAATGTTAAGTTAAATATCACAAATTTATGTTTCACAGAATGATGAATTGACCCCTAAAATTAATTTTACCCATAAATTTTTGGTAACCGGTCCTAATTCCTACTCTACAAATTCAAGAATTAACAAATATTCGCCACTAAAATTTTCCCTGGTCCATGATTGACCTAAGAGAATATTATAAGACAAGGGAAAGTTGAAGATCGTGAATTTAACATGAACTATATGAGAGGGCATGATAAAGGAAAGCCAAATGCATCCCACAGGGGTGTCTTGTGATGATCACATTCCTAACACATGCTCCTAGTGTATTTGAGGTTGTTCATAAAATAACCAAGTGTCTTAATGAAATCGAGAAAGTGACACAAGTACAAGAACCTCGTTTATGAGTGCTTTCTTATCGGTAATGGAGAAACTCATTAAGAATCATGGAATTAAGTGCAAGAAGAATGGTGGTAGAAAGGTTAGTAGAAATGGATAGCTCTTGAAATTTCCATAAGATGCTTTATTTTTAACCATGTAGGGTATGTTCCTTCCCCAAAGTGGGTAGGATAGGGACATTTATTGTGAAGAGGGCTAACATAAGTGCTCACAATTTCTAGGTGAAGTACACATGAGTTTGTAATTTGATTCGGGAGTCTAGACATTTATGTAAAGGGGTCTCAATATTCGTGGTTAGAGCATGCAACAATTTGAACCTAGGGGTTTCAATCCGAATAGGTTCTCGAGGAGTGGAGTGTGCTTGATAGCTTGATTTTATTTCTGATATCTCTATGGGATCAGCCAGGGTAGGAATCTTCACAGGGGGATGATGGCGTAGGGAACAAAATAAGCTAGATTAGATAGGATCAATTGTGCAAGAGTACATGGGTCAATGCCATGTAAAGAAGATGAAAAAACCACATACGAGATTGGTCATATAGGAAACATTATACTTGGTTCAATGGTATTTGTCTAGACTACAAAATCAATCATTGAGGTTTTCTCATAGGATATTTGGTTTGGAGAACGTGAATGAATAATTTTATAAGCTTTGTCCGAGTTAAACAAAAAAATTTAGATCGATACAAGAAATAATACTTTGGACCTTATATATTGATTGTGTTCTTTGTAGATGTACTAGTGGATGGGTAGGAAGTGTCAACAATGCTAGTGGTTACGTTATTATTTTTAGTGGGACCATGATTAGGTTGTTTAATTTTAAAGTGATCGAGAGGGGATCATTATAGACTTTAAGATGTTCATTGGCTTGATGGACCCCTCATGTCAATCACGTTGTTGGGCTTTATCATGTGTCGTGATGGTATCATCTAACCTCTCTTGAGTAATGGATTCATGATCAAATTTATTTCCAAGGAGGAAGGTATAGGAGAAGGGGTGAAGGGTATAACAATATTTGTAGGAATAACGCTAATTATCATATCACCAATAAAATTTGCATTCATCACGCAATTGAGGAAGAGGTCGAGAGGAGTCTATAGCCATGGTGAATGATTGAGGTAAATGACGTCTCAATTCATCCTTAGATAAGGATTGTGATAGTCAAGTATGGGAAGAAGAATATGTTTGAGAGTTAATCTATATCTTAAAAGTTAAATGATGAATGTTGTGAAATATCCTTTTAGAAGATGTGCCTTGATCAAGAGTGTATGTGACTTTGTTGTCGGTGACATTCTTATTTCTAGGATGCATGAGAACTTTTATATTCGTAGGTTGTGGTTTCTTAGGGGTAGGTTTCTCAAATTCCTTCATGAGGCAATATTTAAGTTTTACTTGCTTGAATGCTTCTTCCAATGTGGTAGGAGAGAAGGATCTCACCTTGTATTGAAGGTAAGGCTAAAAGGCTCTAAAGAATAGCTGAAATAGATTTGCATTAGGAATGTTATGTTTAGACTTAGTGTATAGAGTCTTTCAATGCTTGATGAAATATTGATTAGATTATTTGTCAACTTTTTTGTAATTGATGAAAGCATTGATATTGTTTTTAGGGAGATTTTCTAATTGGAATTAATTTACTAAGGTGCTCACCAAGCTTTCAAGTTTGACAATAAAGTTGGCTAGAAGAGTATGACACCAATCTAAATCATCTCTAGTAAGTGTCATGACTAAGATCTCAATGGAGGGATGAGATTTGAATTTGACCCAATCATTTTAAAGGTTGCTAAAGGCTTTGATGTGAAGGAAGGGTCGGTAAAGCCATTGTAAGATATGGAAGTTGTGATCCCTCCAAGATCCATGGAAGTGATATATGGAGTGAGAGGATCTCTTTGAATGGCTTGAAGGACCTTGTTATGAATGGGAGGTTGGGAAATGGGTGCCCCATTGACACCAACCAGGAGGGGAGGGGGTGACCTTGGTTTACCATGCCCCAAGAGACTATTTGTGGTTGGTTAGTAAGCTAAGTCAAGTTATTTGCATCTACAAGAACTAGTTATTTGTTTTAGTTTTTGTCGACTTAGATGATCAATAAGTTGTATAATGAGTTGATTAGTATCAATAGTTACACGAATGGTAACATTATTGATTGGATCAAAATTTACTCGGTTTCAAGACAATTGGTATAATTAATGTGTGGATCCAACTTGCTGGAAAGACAATCTTCTATTCATTTTTGCAATATGTCATATGAATCTCCCATGAATTTAGGGAATTATTGAAGTTTTTTTGTATGACAGAGGATAATAAGACAATATTGCAAGTTGGTAGTTTGACTTTTCAAAGTGTTAACAACTCCTATGGCTAAATAGTGAACATAAAGAGAAACTAACTCGGAAAAGCATTAATTTCAGCATTATCAACATTATAAAGAGACTACATGACAAAAGAGTCATTGGCACCACCAAGTAAATGTTCCATTATGAATTTTTATGAGGCTAAAGAAGTTATGTAATAATTTTGCTAATGTGATTGACCGTGAGAGATTGTATAGGCACCAATGGCGTCGAAGAAGAAAAATGTGAGAAAGTGAAAACAACCAAATGAGATCGATCGTGAGAGAAAATTCACACAGTGGATGATCGCATGAGTAAAGAAGGATTATTTTTTAAATTGTGAATTTGACCTAACCTAGAAAACTAAGATTCATCTTGTGTTCATGAGAAAGTATGATGGGATAAAATGGATCCCCACCTGGGTTCTCAAATGTTGGGATTCAAATCTAGGTCTCAGTGCAAAGATACAAGTGCTACATGTGCTTAATGAGCGCTAGTGTTGTAATTCTAGAGGATAATAGCCCTAACACTAGGGTGGCTATAGGTTTCTAAAGGCCTGGTTAACCTTACTGCATTGGTTTGTGTTGTCATTGATGTCACATTGCATTTATGGAAAAGGAGGAGTGAAATAACGTGTAGGCATGTGTCTCTCGGTGGTTCAAGTTGGTTCATAGAGGCTTAAGGTTAGCTTCAAGGTGAATTCGGGATACTACAAGCTTAGGTAGTGAGGTGGTTGATCACCAAGGCAAATTGAAAGTTTTTATTCTTGGCTCAAAGGTTCTAAAGGCCAAATATTGTGATATTAGCATGGGCAAGAGCTCTCACAGAGAATTCTGGTCATTTGGTGGAAGTCTCAGTTGAAACTACCCTCAAAAGTTCACCAAAGTTGGCCTTGAGGACTAACATATGTAGGCTGAGGTAAATGAGATAGGTTTGAATAGTATAAGAATATTTATGAAAAATAAACTCATGGATCATGTATAGGGGTGAGTTTTGGTGCTTCATGCTGAAATTTCATCAAGTTTTGAAGAGGTATGTGAAAGTTATGCTAGTTTTTCTAAAATTGGTTCATTGAGAAATGTAAAATGAGTCCCTCTGTCTTCTTAGCACCCAAGAAAAATATGAAGGATTCTTTAGATAAATCATAGAATAAATTTTTGGAGAGGATTCCAAGCTTTAAATTTTGCAAAATTTTTAATCAATTTGGATAAGAATAAAGAAGTTATGAGCTCTTTTCTACCAAGTTGTTTCTTTTCTCTCTCAAGTTTGGTTCTTGAAATTTTGGAAGTAAAATGAGTTATTTGTTTATTTACAAAAAAATTGTGTGTGAGGTTATTTCAAGTTTAAAGATATTATAGGATTCCATTTAGGTAAAAAATGTTATTTACGCTCCAAGAATATTTTCCTCAAGCTCTATTGTTCTCTTCAAGTCCTTTCAAGGAGAAGACAAGTTGCATATTTAAGTCATAGAATGAGATAGTACAATCTCAAGGGTAAGTTTGAGGCTCTATAATTGTGAGGTTGAAGTATATTGTGAATCTTTAATGAAGATCACATTAAATAATTTAAGTCTAAGTTCACCTTAAGATAGTAAGTATGGTTCCATAAAATCTCATGACTCAAAATCACTTTAGGAACCAACATAAAGCAACATTCTAGAGATGAAAAGGTATATCTTAGTCTTTATTGTATAACATCAAAACATTGAAGGGTCAAGGTGGCTCTCATATCAAGTTATATTCTATCAAGATGTTGGAGCATGTAAAATTACAATGTGAAGATAGTTAAGTACATAGGTGGTCATCTTGTGAGTTGTGTGTCATCTTAGAACCTTTTTTTGCAAGTTAGAATATGAAGGTTTTGGATTGTTGATGTGCTCTGTACTTAAAGAAGGTTTATAATGCTCATTTATTCCTCTAAAATCACTTAGAATGCTTTCCTAATATATAAAGGCAAGTGGCACTTGACATGTCTAACACTTTCATAGGTTTCCTAACTCTATGCATCATTTTTTATTTCTAGGAGAAAGTGGGAGAAATTTAAACCATTTATTTGATTGGAGAAGATGGTAATACCTTTCACATGTTTAAAACAAATGAAATTTCTCAATTTTCATCAAAAATGCTCAGTGAGAAATCACCTTTTAAAGCCTCTTGGGCTTCACTGTGCACAAAACCCCGATTTTAGGGTTTTAAGGAAAAAATGTTCAAAACTTGAACTTTCATCCAATGAAAATCACAAAAATTTTAGAAATCTCTATCTTCATGATATGAGCAAGATTTGCAAAATAATTACTTAATCTCATCAAGGATTTTTCAAGATTTCATTGATAGTTTGTGAAGAACTTCATGCAAAACATGATGTGTTTCAGTTCGGTTTTAAGGTTTTAATGCAAATTTCTTTTTGTTGGATCATCTTAAAAAACTACTTGATGGACTCTTCCAAAAGCCTATACATGGCTTAATTTTCAATGAAATGTATGTGATTCATGTTGAAAGTTCAAAAATTAGTAACAACGGCTTTTTGGTCATCCTCTTAAACAATGTGCGAAATAGGTAAGCTCTTTAATGTAAATTTCTTATTGAATAACTACTCAAATCTTCCTAAAAAATTGTTAAGGCTAAGGAATAAATCAAGAAACAATTAAGAATGATGAAGGTTTGTTTTTGCATCATTAGGAACATCATGATATTGTTAGAATGCAATGTATAAAAGTATTGTTTTTGTTAAATGAATTATGTCTAAGTGCATCAAAATTAATGTTCTTTAAAACTTCTTATGAATGAAATGAACTCATTTAAAATTCAAGGTCTATTTTTTTCTTGAAAGTGTCTCTTAACCTTATTTCTTGAAAAATCATGAGTTTTCTAAAAATCAAAGATCAATGAGCAATTTTTAAATGCTGAAGAGTTTATTTTGAGTTAAATACAACAAAGTCAAACTCTCTAATTTTACTTGAAAACTATATACAAATAATTAGAGAAGTCTTCAAAATGTCAAAAAGTAGGTAAAAACTCATGAATTTTATAAGTTTGAAAATATGGATTTGAAGAGACAAAGATGAGCTCATGAAATATCGATGGAAAGTCAAAAAGGAAATGAAAAAAAAGTACCAAGTATTTAAGATTTGGCATTAACTAAAATGAAGTCAAAAGACGTAAAGAAATGTGAAAAAATAAAAAAATAGTAGTGATGTGAACATTTGATGCTAGAAAGTGAATAAGGAGAAAAAAAATGTTTTAAATGGGTAAAGAATGCTTGATGAGATAGTGTGTGAGTAATATAATATGAAATGAAATTTGGAAAGTGTGAATGAGATTAAATAGAACTAAAACATAGATAGTTTTTCTCAAGAACCTAAAAATTTGTAAAATTTTGCTAAGAGAGATATTTAGATGTGAAAAATAAGAAAGTTTTGTGAAGATATAATGATTTTTTTTTTAGTCGAGAATAAACAAGAGAGAATGATTAGGATTTTGAAATGATTAATCAAAGAAGAGAGTAGAGCCTAATTCAAGAAATTCAAAAAAAGGTGAAGGTGATGACAAGAAATGTTGATGAAATTGATGAAATTTGTAGAATTAAGAAGGAAGTTGGTTAGAAAATTTAGGGTCACAATCAGTGTTTTGAATCCAAAATTGAATTGTGATCAGTTTTTTAAAACATTTAGTTGTAGCTCAGTATAATATGAAAGTGGTAGCTTTCTAGAAAGTTGTAGCTTTTTATTGATCAAGTTGTAGCTTGATTTGAAGTTGTAGCTTCATCAGTTGAGTTGTAGCTCAACACATTTTATAACCATTGAGAATATAGTCCTTTGGTTCAATGGGGTTTTTTTCCCAATTTGGGTTTCCCACTTAAAAATCTCTCTCTCTCTCTGTGTGTTTTCTATTTCATTTGATGTGTGTTGTTTATCAATTTAGAAATCTAATTGAAGGTTGATTTATGATTTTAAAAAAAATTGAATTAAACACTGATTCACCCCCTCTCAGTGTTCTAGTTTCTAACAATTGGTATTAGAGTCTGAGCCCTAGTGTGGTGAGTTTAACAACTCAAGGGAGATCTAGATAATTCAACAATGGAAAGAATCAATCAGCTAGTGGATTTTCTACCTCCAAATCACCCTTGTTCAATGGATCAAATTATGCCTTTTGGAGTGTCAGGATGAAGACTTATTTAATGTCACTTGGGTTTGATATCTGGCAATCAATTAGTAATGGCTACACTATTCCAACTACACCCCTATTGATGCAACAGAAAGAGAGAAAGTGAAAACAATTCCAAGGCTATGAATGCAATTCTCTATGGGCTAGCTAAGGCTGAGTTTATAAAGGTTATGTAGTGCACTACAGCTAAATAAATGTGGGACAAATTGAAGAAAATATATGAAGGAGATAATAAGGTAAATTAGCCAAGCTACAAACTTACAAAGCATAGTTTGAAAGCATGAGAATGAAGGAAGGTGAGAATATTTCTTCATACTTACAGAGAATGGATGAGCTCATAAATCTGATTAGAGGCTTAGGAGAGAAGATAAAAGAAAGTGTGGTTGTGTAGAAGGTGCTCAAATCCTTGTCCTCAAAATTTGATTCCAAAGTGTCAGTAGTAGAGGAAGCTAAAGACTTAACCACTTTGACAATGGATGACCTTCATGGAATATTAACTACATATGAGATGAGAATCGTGACTCAAAGTCAGTAAAGAAAGAGGAAAGCCTTCAAAGCTGATAAGAATCACAAGGAAAGAATAACACATCTGATTTTGATATGGAGATAGATGATGAGAAGGTGGAAGCCATGTTTGTAAGGAAGTTGAAAAGAGGTTCAGTAAGTACAAAGGAAAGCTTCCATTTAAATGTTTTAGTTGTGGCCAAGTTGGTCATTTTCTTCAAAATGTCCTAAAAACACAAGGGAAACCAAGATGATGAGGAATCTTCTCAAAAAAAAGAATAAATTCAAGAAGCAAGTGGGAAAAATAAATACTTCAAAAACAAGAAGAACTTCTACACACAAGAAGGTTCAAGCTCTTCACAGTCAAGTGATTCTAGTAATCTCTGAAAGTGATGATGAAGGTACACAAGATGAAACCTTGTTTATGGCTATAGAAGTGTCTACTAAACAATTCAAAAGGAAAAATTCAGACCCAATATGAAAGTTCAGATGAAGAAGAAGAAAATTTAATCTTGAGGCTGAACTAATTAGTGCTCTAGAAGAGTTGAAGCATCAAAGGAAGAGGAATCAAAAATGAAACTGATGGTGAAAGAATATGAAGGAAAATCAGCCTTCTTGAGGAAAAACAAAAAAAGAAGCTCAAGAACATGAAGAAATGGTTAAGGAGTTTGAAGCACAAGTCAAAAAATTGAAGAATCTTTCAAAATCAAGGAAGAAGAACATTTAAAGCTCAAAACTGAAATGGAGTTGTTGCAAACTCAATTGGATCATACCTCCACCAAATTGAAACCTATCACAAGTTTGAAAAGAGCACAACTGATCTAGGTGACCTCTTAGGCAAGAAAAGAGATGCAAATGATAAATCTGTTTAGGATTTGAAGAGAAGAAGGAAGATGACAAATCAACAAGCAAGAAGGTGACCAAGACAATTCAAGAACCCCTAAAGTTAAAGAAGTTGATTTTAAGAAGAGACATCATCCAAGAAGAAGACAACACTATGCCATGAGGTATGCTCATTCATTTTATGGATATTGTTTTCATGTAATGAATTTGGTCACAAAGCTTCAAAATGTAGGATGAATGCCAAAGGTCATGGTAGACATCTTAAATTTTATCATTCAAGAAGCAAGGATGAGCTGATTTGTTACAATTGCCAAAAGTATGGGCACATAGCCAAGTTTTTATCAAAGACCTCCAAAGCAGAATAAGAATGTTTACAAGGGTAAAATCAGATCCTACAGGTACAAAAGAACAAGGATTGATAACACAAACTACCTTTCATTCTCAGAGTGAAGACATGGAGTGGTATATTGACAATGGGTGTTCTAGCCATATGATAAGAAACAAGAGAAAGTTCATATCTCTAGAGGAAAATGCTTCTGTATAGTGAGATTTGGGACAATACATCAACTAACATTGTTGGAAAAGGTAAGCTAAGTCTTGACAATGGAAAAACCATCACTGAAAATGTATTATATGTTGAAGGATTAAAGCACAATCTTTTGAGTGTTAGTCAAATGTGCAAACAAGGATATACTATATTGTTTCATGATAAAGGTTGTGACATAAAGAAAGAGAAATTAGGTAAGGTGGTTGGAAAGGAAAAGAGGACTAAAAATAACATGTATGTTCTCAAAGAAGTAAACAAAGAAAAATATTCACAAGTAAAGTGGATGAGAGCTGGCTTTGGCACAAAAGATTGGGACATCTAAATTTTGATAACCTTGTCAAAATTAGCTCCATGGGATGTGTTAGAACATGCCTAAGATCAAAAAACCAGCTGATAAACTTTGTAAAGCATGCCTTCATGGGAAATAGACAAAAGAAGCTTCAAAACAAAAGAATATTCTACTACACAACCTTTAGAGTTGATACATATAGATCTTATAGGACCAACCAAAACTGAAAGTATACAGGGAGATAGTTATTTCATGTTATTGATTGATGATTTTACAAGATGACATGGGTTTCCTTTCTCAAAGAAAATTCAGAGGCACTGGAAAGATTCAAAGCTTTCAAAGCACTAGTTGAAAATGAAAAGAATGGAAAAATAAAGAGCTTAAGGTCTGACAGAGGAGGAGAGTTTTGGTCAGACTGAATTTGATGAATTTTGTGAGACTCATGGAATAAGAAGACAATTCTCAACTACAAGGACACCTCAACAAAATGGGGTGGTAGAGAGGAAGAACATAAACTATACAAGAAATGGCTAGAACTATGCTTAATGAATCAAAATTATCTAATGGATACTGGAGAGAAGCAATGGTACAACAATATACATTTTAAATAGAGCTCAAATCATAATTAATAACAAGAAGACACCATATGAGCTATGGAAAGGTCAGGCCTACAAGTGTGAAGCACCTTAAAGTATTTGGAAGCAAGTGCTACATCAAGAGAGATGATGAAAATCAAGGTAAGTTTGATTCAAGGTGTGATGAAGGCATATTTTTAGGATATTCAGCTGTTAGTTCAACATATAGATGCTACAATAAGAGCCAAAACAAGATAATAGAGAGTACTAATGTCATAATTGATGAATCTTGTTCAAAGAAAGTGAAAACTTAGCCTAAAGAAACTCCACAAGATGTTGCAAATTAGGATGATGAAGAAATTTCAGAAGTTGAACATGAAGAAGAAGAAGAAGAAGAAAAAGACTGATACTAAAGCACCTTTAAGGCAAGTTAAAAGAGATCATCCTTCAAGCCAAATCATAGGAAACAAAGAAGTATGTATCCAAACAAGAAGGAGGCTGAAAATTTCTCAAAATCAAGAAGATATGGCTCTCTTATCCAAAATAGAACCAAAGAATGTAATGGAAGCTAGTAAGGATCAAATTGGGTAAAAGCAATGAATGAAGAGCTGGACCAAAATTGAAAAGAATGAAACATGGGAGTTGGTACCTAGGCCAAAGGACAAAAATATCATTGGAACCAAGTGGGTGTTTAGGAACAAATTGAATGAAAAAGGTGAAGTGACTAGAAATAAAGCAAGGCTTGGTTTGTAAAGGTTATGCATAGGTGGAAGGAGTAGATTTTGATGAAACATTTTCTCCTATGGCTAGGATGGAAGCCATTAGGCTCTTCTTAGCATATGCAACTCATAAAGGTTTCAAAGTATATCAAATGGATGTGAAATCAACATTTCTCAATGGGCACTTGAATGAGGAGGTTTATATTGAGAAACCAGATGGTTTTTCTCTTATTGATGACTTGGATTATGTGTGCAGGCTAAAAAGGAACTTTATGGGCTTAAAAAAGCACCTAGGGCCTGGTATAGTAGTTAGACAAGTATTTGATTGAGAAAGGATTTAGAAAAGGTGTAGCTGATAGTAATTTGTACATAAAGGAAGAAGAAGAACACATGTTGATTATTTTTGTTTATGTGGATGACATCATTTTTGGGAGCAACAATGAAATCATGTCACATGGCTTCTCTGAGGTAATGAAAAAGGAGTTTGAAATGTCAATGTTAGGTGAACTTTCATTCTTCTTAGGGCTGCAAATTCTTCAAAACAAGGAAGGAATATTTATTTCACAAACAAAGTATATCAAAGAAATGCTAAAGAAATGCTTAAGAGATTCCAGATGCAAGATTGTAAGCCAAGTAAGCACTCCCATGAGTGTAGGGTGTAAAATCAACAAGGAAGATAGCTCACCAAAGGTAAATTAGACTTTATACAAGTCCATGATAGGAAGCCTTTTGTATTCAACAACATCTAGACCTGATATTATGCAAGTTTGGTTTGGTGGGAAGATTTCAAGAAGACCCAAGGGAAGTTCATCTTTAAGTTAAAAAATAATATTCAGGTATCTCATGGGGACATTAGATTATGGTCTTTGGTATCCAAGATGTAATGAATTTCATATTAAAGCCTTCACAGATGCAGATTGGGATAGGACAACATATGATGATAGAAAAATCACAACTGGTGGAGCCTTCTTTGTAGGTAAGTGTCTTGTTTCATGGTTGAGTAAAAAAAGTCTCTTGTAGCTCTTTCTACTTGTGAAGCTGAGTATGTTGCAGCAACCATTTTTGTACACAAGTGATGTGGATGAAACAAACTCTTGAAGACTACAAAGTGGAAAGTGAAGGTCCCATTCCTTTGTATGTGATAGCACAAGTGCTATAAGTGTCTCAAAGAATCCAAGTGTTACACTCAAAGACAAAACATATACCCATAAAATATCATTTTATGAGAGAACAAGTCAATGAGAAAAGAATTAGGCTTGAACATGTGTCTACAAAAGAAGAGGTGGCTGATATAATGACAAAACCTTTTCCTAGAGCTAGTTTTGAGTAAGTTAAGGCATAAATTGGGGGTAAGATCAGCCCCTAATAGTCACTAAATATCTCAAATGATAGGGGAGCTTCAAGGTGCCAAAGTTTCTCCAAGAAGGCTCAATTTGAGTCTAGACAGGGGAGTTTGTTCTCTAACCCAAGGCACAAATCAAGAGGTCTATAAAAGACATTAGAAGAAAGTGAAGGCTGAATATTCAAAGATTAATCTCAAGGGGAGTATTGCAGTGTTAAATGGAAGAAGAATTGCAAATTGATTGAGTCTTTTCAAGTAAAGAGAACATCTTTCCAGGGGGAGAGCTTTAAGGTATGAGCATGCTTTATTATGTTTTTCTTTCAGGATAATTAGGTTTTGTTTGTGTACCTTTGTCATAGATGTCAAAGGGGAGAGAGTGTGCTAGAAACTAGAATTCATGGTCTTGCATATATGAAGTTGTCAGTGTATTAGTTTTCCATCAAAGTTTCTACTTGTTGCCATCAATGAAAAAGGGGAGATTGTTGAACCATGTTACATTAGGTGGTTTTCATTGATGTCACATGGATTGATGGAAAAGGAGGAGTGAAATGGAATGTAGGTAGGTGTCTCTTAGTGGTACAAGTCGGTTTCAAGTTGGTTCTGAAGTTGGTTTCAAGGTGGATTCAAGATGCTACAGGCTTAAACAATGAGGTGGTTGATCACTGAAGGTAGAGTGCAAGTTGGTATGCTTGGCTCAGAGGTTCTACAGGTCATATATGATGATATTGGCATGGGAAAGATCTCTCATAGTGAGTTCAGGTCATTTGGTGGAAGTCTCAATTTAAAATGTCTCATTTAGGCATGTTTCTAGAGCCTTGATGAGGTGTGAAAGTTTGGTATAGGTCATGAAAAAAAATTTGAGCATGGGAGGAGCCTAGAATGTTTCTAGGGCATGTGTGAGCAACAACAAGGCTTAGTTTAGCTCCTGGAGGAAAAATTCAAAAGTTCACCAAAGTTGGCCTTGAGGACTAACAATGTAGGTGAGGTAAATGAGATAGGTTTGAATAGTACAAGAATATTTATGAAAATAAACTCTTGGATCATGTAGAGGGGTTAGTTTTGGTGCTTCATGCCAAATTTCATCAAGTTCTAAAGAGGTATGTGAAAGTTATGCTAGTTTTTCTAAAACTGGTTCATTAAAAATGCAAAATGAGTTGTCTCTTCTTAGCACTCAAGAAAAAATATGAAGGATTCTTCAGATAAATCATAGAAGAAATTTTTAGAGAGGATTCCAAGCTTGAAATGTTGTAAAAGCTTTGAATCAATTTGGATAAGAATAAAAGAAGTTATGAGATCTTTTCTACATGTGTTTTCTCTCTCTCAAGCATGGTCTGAAGCAATGGAAGTAAAATGAGCTTGCTTGCCTGAAAAAACTTGTGTAAGTTGATTTAAGTTTCTCAAGATGGTCTAGGGATGAATTTAAGTAAGATAATGTTATTGATGCTTCTCAAGCTCTATTGTTCTCTTCAAGTCCTTTCAAGGAGAAGACAAGTTGCATATTTCAAGTTGTAGAATGAGATAATACAACCGTGAAGGGTAAGGATGTTCTATATTTGTGAGGTTGAAGTATATTGTGACTCTTTCTCCAAGATCAGAGTAAATACTTTAAGTACAAATTTACCTTAAGATAGTAAGTATGGTGCCATAAACTCTCATGACTCTAAATCTGCCTCTTGGGACCAACATAAAGCAACATTCTGGAGACTGCAAGGTATATCTCTGTCTTGATTGCATAACTTCAGTACATTGGAAGGGTCAAGGTGGCTCTCATATCAAAATATATACTATCAATATGTTGGAGCATGCAAAAGTATAAGGTGAAGATAGTGAAGTACATAGGTGGTCATCTCGTAAGTTGTGTGTCATCTTACATCTTGCTTTACAAGTTAGAATATGAAGGTTTTTGGATTGTTGATGTGCTTACTTAAAGAAGGTTTATAATGCTCATTTATTCCTCTAAACTCACTTAGAATGCTTTCCTCGACACAAGTGATACCTTGACATATCTAACACTGTCATAGGTTTCATGGCTCTATGTATTGATTTGTGACTTCTAGGGAGAAATTGAGAGAAATTCAAACCATTTATTTGATTGAGAAGATCGTAAACCCTTTTCACTAGAAAAAGATGAAATTTTTGGATTTCATCAAAAATGCTCAAGAAATAACTTTTATGCCTCTCGGGCTTCCTTTGTGCACAAAACCTTGCTTTTAGGGTTTATAAGGAAAAATTTGCTCGAAACTTGAGTTTCCTAATGAAAATCACAAAAAATGGTAGATATCTCTGTCTTTCGTGATATGAGAAAGATGCAAGAAGAATTACTTGAATCCATTAAGGATTTTTGATATTTCATTTCGATGCTTGTGAAGAACTTCATGCAAAATAGTGTGTAGTGTCGAGGTCGAGTTTTGGGTTTTAATGCAAATGTCTTTGTTGAATCATCATAAAAAGCTATTTGAAAACTCTTCCATAAGCTTATACATGGGTTAATCCTTGTCAATAAATGTCTATTTCATGTTGAAATTTCCAAAATGAGAAAATGATGGCTTCGTGGTCATTCTTCAAACACTACGTTAAATGACATATAAGCTCTCCTAATGCAAATTTCTTGTTGAATAGCTACTATCAAATCTTCTTGTAAAATTGTTAATGGCTAAGGAATAGATCAAGGAACAATTAATGAGTAGTGATAAAGGTTTGTCTCTTACATCAAATAGAACATCAAAGATTGTTAGAATGCAATGCATAGGGCTTTAAAAGGAATTTAGATGATAAGATGTCTAAGTGCATCAAAATGTTCTTTAATGACTGTTATAATGAAATGAATATTTCAAAAACAAGGTTTGTTTGGTATTCTGTGAAAGTGAAAGGTCTTAGACCTTCTTTCTCGAAGAAAGTAGTTTTTTGGGGAATCTCAAAGATCATGAGCAATTTTTAGAAGGTGAAGAGTTTATTTTGAGTTAAGAACAATAAAGAGTCAATGTAGTATATGAAAACTATATACAAAGAATTTGGAGAGTCTTCTCTTAGTATGTGTGCTCGAAAAGAAGGTGAAGGAGAAATCAATCTTTGACAATAAAATGATAGGGAATTTGAAGTGATTTTTTTGTGAGATGAGCTTGAGGAAATGGCAAAATTGAAAGGAATAAAAATAAAAAGGGTGTATGGCGTGCAAATCGATGTAATTGAAAGTATCGAGTCCAAAAAACAATAAAGAAAGTACATGAAAAAATATGAGTGATTGAACGATTTAATGCTAACAAAAGAAGGCAAAGAGAATGTTTTTTGATAATGAGTGAAGAATGCTTGATGAGATAGTGTGTGAGTAATATAAAGTGAAATATCCAGGAAGTGTGAATGATATTATAATAGAAATGGAAAAAGAGATAGTTTGCTATCAAGAACCCGAAAATTGCAAAGGAATAAAGGAATGAGAATTTAGAGTGTGTGTGAAGAACTAGGTACATAGTAATATGACGATTTTTTTTTTCTAGTTGAGTCATAAACAATAGATTATGATTAGGATTTTGATTCGATTAATCAAGTAGAGAGAGAGCCTACTTAAAGACATCAAAAAGTAGGTGAGAGGTGAGTGGAAAGTTGAAATGTTGATGAAATTGTAGGTGTAATAAGGAATTTGGTTTGAAAATTTAGGGTCACAATTAGATGTAGTGCATCCAATTTGAAGTGTGATTCGCTTTTATGAAATCACCGAGTTATACCTTTGTATAATCTAAAAGTTGTAGCTTTCTTGCAAGTTGGTGCTTGTTGATTGATCAAGTTGTAGCTTGATTTTAAGTTGTAGCTTCATCAGTTGAGTTGTAGCTCAACACATTTGTAACCATTGAGAAAATAGTCCTTTGGTTCAGTGGGTTTTTTCCTAATTTGGGTTTCCCACTTAAAATAATGTCTCTCTCTTGTGTGTGATTGCCATTTCCATTTGATGTGTGTTATTTCTTAACTTAGAAATATGATTGAAGGTGGTTTAAGGTTGAATTGAACATTGATTCACCCACCCTCTTAGTGTTCTAGTTTCTAACAAGGCCCATCTTAATTTGACAAATATTGAATTCGTAAAACCCTAATATTACAGAGTCACATATGATAAATAAAACACTAAAGCACAAATTTGACACTAGCAATACGCAAATGTGAATTCAATTCCTAAGTGGAGGAGAGGAAATAAAAGACTTAGCTGACTTTGCACTTGATCCTGAAGTATTCTGGATTGAACAACCAACGAATAGGAGGAGGATACTGTCGCAACCGCACTTAGAAAATTTTGTAATTCCTATATAGGCCTAGACTAGGGCGCCTATATTGGTATAGGGGTGCCTAGGTGCTAGAGACCTCCTGTAGCCACTCGTGATCGCATAAAACCTTGAAAATAGATTATTCTCGGTTCACAAGGTGGTCACTAACCTTTGTTGTTGGTTTCATGTGTGTTGCTCTCGATGATCACTATATTCTCTTGAACCTACAAAAATTTGATACTCTGTAAAACCCCTAAACACATCAAATTGTAAAAGTAAAAGATGCAAATGGGGAGTTAGACTGACCCCAACGGTCACCCGACAGAGTGAACTTACGACCGAGCGTTGCACTACATCTCAAACTCCATGTAGTTTTTGTGTGTGTGTAGAAATCATGCCCTAGGAAGCTCTTATGCAAGATGCACTTGATAATGAGTAATAGCTAGATGTAGCAATGTAGATAGATGTGTGGATGAAAAATTAAACTTCCCCTCCTATGAAATTTATGTAGTCCCTTGTCCCTGAGTGAGTGCTAAATGAATGCCTTGATGCTCTTAGATGCCTTTGGATGTAACCTTAGGTGGTGATAGAGATGATGCTTAGAGCTTGGTCCTTTATTATGGTCACATAACATTGTATTTATATGATTACCTTTGTTGAATTTTGTAATTGACAACAAAAAGGCTGACACATAAGAAAACAAGATGTCGAAAAGATAAAAGAGGCTCAAAAGAGGTGAGCAAGATATAGAGAGGTAGGGGCGCTTATAGGGACGAGGGCACCTGGTCGCTGGTGTCCAGAGTCAATAAAGATAAAGCAATGAAGATCATACTTGCCTATGGGTGTAAGACATGAAGAGGAAACAAGATAGACAGAAAATAGGCCAAAGATAGATGTCAATTACTAGTTTTCTCGCTTAAGAATCATATGAATAGTGGTCATGATTAAGACCTATAAATGTACCCAAGTGCACTGATTTAGTGTCTATATTTTCCCCACTTTATGTTGTTAAGTGAAAAATTGATAACATAAAATAGATAATAGATGCATACCTAATAATCATGTAGATTAATGACTAAAGCATGCCCAAGAGACAAGAAAAAACATGGAGTGATAAAAATGGAGCGTGGGAGTTGAGAATGAGGAAGTGAACCTAGGGGTGAAGCATATGAGATTTATTGTGTTGTACATGTTGTTTTAGCTTAATGAATAACCACTTTTGTCGTCATGCATATTAAGGACGGACCTACAAAAGATGAGTGAATGAGTAGTCAAACTCACGTGTTATGAAAACTCAGTAAAAACATGTAAAAATGTGAAAAAGTAATAAAAGGAACATGTGCACCTAATCCGTGACGAGTGAAAAGGATAGAAAACATCCTGAAGATGTTGTAGAAGAACAAGTTTTTCACACGATCTTGTGCCAAGAGCGAGTCTTTTGGGTGATCTCACGCCAAGAATGAGTTTTTTGGGCGATCTCACGCTAAGAATGAGTTTTTTGGGTGATCTCACTCAAAGTATGAGTTTTTTTCTGGTGATCTCACATCATGGCAAAGTAGTGTTGGGGAGAAACTTATAGTGTTATTTTCCATCCCAGACTTCTTCCCGAATTTATACTCCACTACAGATGGTGTGATCTTGCTTTGTTTCATGTTTGATCTAGTTCGATCTAGTTTGATCCAAGTAGAAAAAGAAGATAAAATGCATTCTGATTGGTGGAGGATTGTGCCTTTCTATGAAAACTACTTTATAAACTCAAGTAATAACAAATCAGATTAATTTGAGAAAGTGACTCTAACGCCCTTGGTCATAGGAGCCAAAGCGCTCATGTCTCAGTATTTGGGTGGTGGCGTTTGTGTTGAACCGAGTACCCAAGTCGATTCTAGGCATTTCGTAATTATAGATTGTTTTGTTCCTCTGTATTTATGTGGGTCTATAATGAAGCTTTGAGCTACTATATGGGGTGAATTATTCACCAAATGTATGCCCCCTTGTTTGGGATCCATGCGATGTCGTTAGAGAATGTGTCCCAAAGGAGAGGACCAAATGCCAATGTAAAACCTGATATCCTACAGGGGGAGGGGATGTACATTGTAAAAACCATGGAACACGAAAACAAAGTGGTTAGATGCATGTGTTAGGAGAAAAGATATCAAACATGTAATAAAAAAAAAGGTGTGATTAAGCAAGTGTCACCAAAAGCAAGTTTTGAAACATGGGACATCACTCACAATGTCGCAAGACAATCAAGGCAAGAGTGAGGAAAATAATACAAGTAATGAATAAGCAAGATATAGGAAAAATCCCACAAACAATGGCATACAATATAAGACAAAAGCAAACGAAGTATTATAGACAACCATGGTGGCAAATAGTTCTAAGGAAAATGTCAGCATCCGAGCACTCGTTAGTTAGCCTATTAGAAAGATAAAAAATATGTCAAAGCATGTATGTTCCGATATAGAGTAGGGTGCTCTAAAGAATATGAAGGAGTACAAAATGAAACAATAACACATGTAGTGTGTACAAAAGTGGATGCCCGAGTAGCCTCTCTAGTGGACCTGTATGAGGCATAGTGCTAAGCATCCATGTTATGTGTAAAGATATATAAAAATTTACATTCACAACTAGAGAACAAGTGAACGTGTATGCGTATATAGAAAATATAATGACATACTAGATATCCAAGCTAACATAGGAAACAAAGTGTACATGTAAGTAAAAGTAAGCAAGACTAAGTATGACCAAGATATGTAGTATGTAGTATGACCGTGAATGGAATGGAATGCAAAGTGAATGTGATAGGAGCAGTGTGCCCCCCTGAGTGAATGTGGATGAGTATGAGATGAGGTTCATTTATAAAGACCCTCGACAATCAAGAATGAACCATAAAATAAGAGTGCATCATCGGGAAATGGTTTAAAATGTGTGCGCTAGATAGATGGATCAATGAAGCATAGAACATAAAGAGTGTGAATGTGGTGAGGTTTATTTCATATTTAGATCCTTAGTAGTCGAGTATGAACCATCGAATTATACCGCGTCATAGATTAGTGGTTTGAACATGTGCGCTAGAAAGATAGATCAATGGAGCATAAAACATATATTTATAGAAGAGGATCATATGATGTGTGAAAAGAAAATGCTAGAATGATGTATCAGTGAAGCATGGAGCGTGAAATGTGTAGTGATTAAGGTTCACGAATGTATTTGATTAAGTAAATATTGAAATAAACAAATGCCTAAATTTGATTGCTATATAGTAATTGTAAAATAAATATACAATGAAGCACAATATAGACCAAAACAAATTAAGCTAGAAAATATGAAACCCTAGTTACAAAGAAGTGATAAGAAGACTTAGTTGATTTGTAATTAATCCTAAATTATGCCAAGTGATGACCTCTTGATGAACAACGAGGAGAAGTGTCGCAGATCCTTAAAAATGTGATTATGCTAAAATGTAATATTATAATTATATAATCACCTAATTAGATACACGTTTACATAAATAAATAAATAAAACAATGAAATGTTGAAGTAATACCCAAGTAGTTAAGCAATAAATAATGAAACCCTAATTGTAAAAAGAGTTAGAAGAGACTTAGTTGATTTGCAGAGGTTGTTGAACTATGTCATAGAGGGGACCAACTAAAAACAATGGAATATCATCGTCATGTTGCATATAAAAGTGCACATCTAAGTGATTTCTTTGGGCTAGGGTGCACTGGAGAAAGGATGGGGGCTCCCGAGACACTTTGGTCTTGATTTTGGGTGCCTAGTATACGCAGATGCTTGGAAAAGCTCTATCAGGTGTCCTAAGGGGTTTGCACTTGTTCACCTTTTTCGTTGTATGTCACTATAAGATCGCCGAGGTCGTTGTAAACCTGCAATGAAGAAAGCACCTGTAAAACCCTCAAATAGACATCAAATCCTAAAAAAAAGATGTAAAATGAGGGTTAGATTGTCCTCAACTACCACAATGATGGACTTACTACTGAGTGTTGCACTACATCTCAGACCCAATGTAGTTCGTGTGTGTGCAAAATTGTGCCCTAGGTTGCTCTTGTGCGTGTCACACTTTGTGAGTAGCGAGCAAGTAGCTAGATGTAGAATATAAATAATGTGTGCATGGAAACAATAGACTCCCCTCCTATGAAGTGTGATACAAAATAATCAACCTTTGTCCCTTGTGATGGAAGCTAGATAGATGCAAATGGAGCTATAGATTCCTTAATGGATGCAACCTTAGGTGGTGATAAGTAGTGCTTAGTGTTGGTCCCTTATTATGATCACATAACTTTATATTTATATGATTCCTTCGCTTGAATTTTGTAATTAACCTCAAAAAGGATGACTACCAAAAATATAAGATGCTCAAATGGCTAGAAAGGACCCAAAAAGTGTGACCAAAGTAAAAAGAGGACAAGGGCGCCAGAGGGGGATGGGGTGCTCATACTGGCATCTTGGTTGGGCGCTGGTGTCCAAAATGATAAATGTCAAAAGTTGAAAAGACAGAAATCGAGCAAGTAAGAGTGCAAGACTGAAAGCAAAATCATAAAACAAAGAAAGGTGGCCAAAGACATGGGTTAGTTAATACTTTTCTTACTTAGGAACCATATGAATAGTAGTATGCGATCGAGACTAGATAATTACCCAAAGTGCGTGATTTTGTGTCTACATTTGCCCCCACTTTATGTTGGTGAGTAGAATGCTTGGTAACATAAAGTAGATAGAGATGCGTACCTAATATCCATGTAGATTGATGTAGAAAGTGTGTCGAGGGACTAGACAAAGTGTGGAGTGATAAAAAGATGGAGCGTGGAGACTAAAGATGCAAAAGTGTAAAAAGGTGATGAAAGTGAACCTAGGGAAAAACATGTGTGTAGATGCCGATGTGTGTGATGTACCTATTATTGGTGTCGATGTGTGTGATGTTTACTTTCTTCTTCCATATATGATGGAACTATAAAAGAGAATACAATCAAGTAGTCAAATACACATGTATATGTATAAAAAAATGTAAGGAAGTATGTAAAAGAAAATGTTGAAAATGTGAAAAAGGAACATGTGCACCTGATCCGTGATGAGGAAAAAGTGTAGAAAGGATCCTATAGATGATGTCGATGCACGTGATTTTTTCAGGTGATCTCACGCCAATGTAATGGAAGAAGTATGTCTAAAGTTTGTCATCCTCTAACCTTTAACCAATTCCAATCGTATATAAAACACCACCGTAGATGGTGTGTGTGTGATGTGTAGGAATCTCTGCCCTTAGAAGGTTGTTGTGTAAATTACCACCTTTAGGACTCTTTGCCTTGTCAAAATCCTCTGATGTGTAGTGACATGTCTAATTTATAGAATTGTCCCTAGTTTGTGTCGACTCCAGAAAGATCGTTATGTATTGCCCCTGGTTATCAAGAAATCCAAGGAAAGGTCCATTGTCATGGACCCAAGTCTGATTTTGATCCCCAAAAATCTGAAAATTTTGTACATTGTATCAATACTATGTTGTGTTGTGTATACTTTGTATGGGGTGAATGATTCACCCAATGATGCCCCCTCATTTGGGGTGCATGTGACATCATTGAGGAGAATACAACCCAAAGGAGGACTAACCACAGCATAAAATTTCCTACAGGGGGAAGGGGATGTGCTTAGTAAAAACCAAGGCACATGCAAACAAGTGGCTAGGAGACAAGTTTTAGTACAAACAAAGACAAACATGCATGTATAAGATAAATTGTAAGCTAAATAAACAATGTGTAAGCTAGAACACACAAGAAGACAATGTAGACCGCGAAAAATTGGTTGAAAAAGATGGGACACCACTCATGGTGTTACAAGACAATCAAGGCCATGAATCCAAAAGCATACAAGTGTGCACACAAGACAAAGGGAAAAGCCTACATACAAATGGTGAAGAACAAATAATGAAAAGCAAGTACAAATAATATAACAGATAAAGCATAGTGGAAATTAATAGTCCTACAAAACAAATGTTGCACATGAAACACCCATTAACATGTTAGAAAGATAAAAAAGTATGTCAAAAGCATGTATAATCGATAAAGTAGTGTGCTATGAAACAAAGTGAAACAATAGCACCTGTAGTGTATGAAAGTGGATGCCCCTAAGAGCCGGTAGGATTGGTTATAGGTATTATGCCAAGCATCCATGTTGTGTGTAATGGATATGTAGAATCTGCATCACAACTAGAAAGCAAAGTGAATGCACATGTGTGTATGATAAAGATAATGACATACAAGATATCTATCTAGCATGTGTAATAAAGTGAACATGTACAAGTAAATGTAAGAAAAAGTAAATGTAACCAAGATATGCAATATGTTGTGGATGGATGGAATGGAATGTAAAGTGAATGATAGGAGTCGTGTCCCCCAGTGAATGGAATTGTATGCAGTGAGGTTCATTTGTTTATGCCCCCTCAATAGTCAAGAATGAACCGTAAATGAGAGTGTGTCATTGGGAAATGGTTTGAACTATGTGTTATGTGTAGATGATGTGATGAATGTGTAGTGATGATATGCGACATAAAGATGAGGTGTGAAAATGTGTGATGATTTAGCCTAAAGTATATATCACAACAAGATGATAGAATAAGTGATGATTTAGCCTAAAGTGTATATCACTAGAGGATTCTAGAAGTGAAGTTATGATTATAGTGTAAAGAGGATATCACAAGATGAGTAGAATAAGTGATGATTTAGCTTAAATCATATATCACTAAATGATGTTAAAGGAAGCGATGATGTGGCCTATAACATATATCACTATTCTAGGATTGTCGCATGAGAAAAAGATTGAATGGTTGAATATGTGAGTGTGATATGGTCCATTTGTTATGTATACCCTCAACAATCTAGTATGGACCATGAGACTAGAGTGTGTCATGAGAAGTGAATGTGATATGTAGAATTAGATGAGTAAAAATGGTAATATGTGTAATAGATGTAGTGATGAGGTAAAATGATGTGTATGTAAAAAATGTAATATGTAAAAGTGTGTGTAATGTGTAGTGTTTACAATGTAGTGTGTGAGATTCATGTGTATAGGATGCCCTCAATAGTCAAGTGTGAACCAAAGCACAAGAGTGTGTCATTGGGTAAGAGGTGAGAAAAGTCACCTACTAGAGATTAAGTGGTCATGTAGTGGTGGAAGCAACATTAGGACCATGCGATGGTGGTGGAATTTGAAATGTATCCTAGCTTTCAGATGAAGGAGTATTTGCTTTGAAAAAATGAAATGAAAACGAAAGTGGAGTAGGATGGGGAGGAATCTTGAATGGTGGTAGCTATGGTGGTATTGTTATGATGTAGTAAGACTTGATAGAGAGGTGGACTGATTTTGAGATGATATTTTTATAGGCGGTGCTTGACTTTCCATAGAACGACCATTAGAAGTGATGACTTGATGCTCATTAGACATAAATGAATCAGATTTAAGAACCCATTGGGATGTAACAAGTGTAGATGGGCATGCGGTAGAATATTGCGACATAAATGAGATAAATCCTTTACGCTCAAGATGTTTGATTCTTCATCGTAAAGTATAGCAATCATTGTCATTATGTCCATTGATTTGATGATAATTACAATATGGGTGACCTTAATATTTTACAAGACGATAAGGAGGATAGCCATGAGTAGATGGTAAAGTGATCAATTGATGACTAAGGAGCTCAATAAGAATGTCATGTTGCTTAGTATTATGATAAAAATTGAGAGGCTATGGTAATGGTATGACTTGAGGTTCACTAATATGAACACATGTAATAGATATATAATGAAGATGATATGTAGAAGGAGAACAAACATGAGCCTGAGAAGCGTCCTTAAGATGTTGGATTTCAGATTTGAGAGATGTAATTGTGGATTCCATAGCTTGAAATTTGTCTTGAAATAAATAATGCAAATCTTGAATTAATTCCAACATGGATTGATTAGATGGAGGATAGCTAAGACTAGGGTCATCGATAGATGATCTAAAATAACACTTACTTGATGCAAAGTGACATATTGCTCGATATATACATGGTTTTTAGGGATTTTTTCAAAACAACTTGGAAATTAGGATGCATTTGAATTAAATCATACAAAGAAATTTGAGCAACTTTAGGAACCATTATAAAACATATGATGTGCCAAAGAAGGATCTAAATGACCGAAATGAGTGGGTTCACCAAAATGATTATGCTAAAATGTAATATTATAATTATATAATAGCCTAATTTAATGCAAATTTGTAGTAAATAAATAAAACAATGAAAGAACCGAGATAATACCCAAGTAAATAAGCAATAAATAATGAAACCCTAATTGTGAAGAGGGTTAAGAGCCTTAGTTGATTCATGAGGTTACTTGAATTGTGTCAAAGTGGAGACCGACGAACAACAATGGAATATCGTCACACAGAGCCTAAAAAAATGTAGATATGAGTGATTTGGCTAGACTGGGGTGCCTGGAGAAAGGATGGGGACGCCATGGGCACTCTGCTTCTTCCTGGTTCCCCTGTTCACAGTCTATGCAGATGCTCGAAAAACCTCCTATGAGGTGTCTCAAAAGGTTCACACTTAGTTTTCTTTTGTCACGTGTATGTCGTTTAAGATCAGTAGAGTCATTGTAAACCTACAATGAATAAAACACCTATAAAACCCTCAAATAGACATAAAATCGTAAAAATAAAGATGCAAAATGAGGGGTTGGATTGTCCTCAACTTCCAAAATGATGGAATTACTATCTTTGAGCATTGCACTACATCTCAGACCCAATGTAGTTTTATGTGTGTGTTTGTGTAGAATTGTGCCCTAGGTTGCTCTTGTGCATGTCACACTTTGTGAGTAGCGAGAAAGTAGCTAGATGTAGAATGTAAATAATGTGTGCATGGAAACAATAGAATCCCCTCCTATGAAGTGTGATGTAGAAGAACCAACCTTTGTCCCTTGTGATGGAGCTAGATGGATGCAAATAGAGCTATATATGCTTTGATGGATGCAACCTTAGGTGGTGATAAGTAGTGTTTAGTGCTTGGTCCCTTATTATGATCACATAAATTTATATTTATATGATTCCTTCGCTTGAATTTCATAATTAACCCCGAAAATGCCGACTACCAAAAAGATAATATGCTCAAATGATTAGAAAGGACCCAAAAAGTGTGACCAAAGTACAAAGAGGACAAGGGTGCCCAGAGGGGACGTGGGCACGTGACGTTGGCATCCTAGCTGGGTGTTGGTGTCTAGAATGACAAATTTTGAAAGGTGAAAAGACAAACTGAGCAAGTAAGAGTGCAAGACTGAAAGCAGAAGCATAAAACAAAGAAAGGTGGCCAAATACATGGGTTGATTAGTAATTTTCTTACTTAGAACAATATGAATAGTATTGTGCAATTGAGACTAGATAATTACCCAAAGTGTGTGATTTTGTGTCTACAAAATGTGCAACCAGAGGTTCCGCCTAGATTGAGGCACCCGAATGGCTCAAGGGTAGCTGTAGGTGCCACAAACCAGCTCTAGGTACCTGTGATTGCTCAAACCCTTAGGAAACCTCCTTCGCAGGTCATAAGATGTTCATTGTCATTCGCTTCTTGTTGCTAGTATTTCCCACAATGATCGTCGATGTTGTTAATAACCTGTAAGAAAGAAATGACCTACAAAACCCTCAAGAGTGCATAAAATCCCAAAAAGAATAGAATGTAGATGAGGGGTCAGACTATCCTTAGATGTTAAACGAGTGAACTTACAACTGAATGTTGCACTACATTTAAGACCCAATGTAGTTCTAGGTGTGTGTGTGTGTGCGTAATGATGCCCTAGGTGGCTCTTGTGCTTGTCATACTTGATAGCGAGCAAAATAGCTAGATGTAAGTAATGTAAGTAGATGTGTGCATGGAATAGAATAGAATTCCCCTCCTATGAAGTGTATGTAGGAGAATGTAGTCCCTCTTGCCTCGAATGGATGCTTAAATGTTCTTAAATAGCCTTTAGATGCAACATTAGGTGGTGATAGCTAATGCTTAGTGTTTTGTCCTTTATTATGATCACATAGCTTTATATTTATATGATTCCTTTTCTTGAATTTTGTAATTAACCCCAAAAAGGCTAACTAACAAAAACATAAGATGCTCAAATATATAGAAAGGACCCAAATTATATGAATAAAGTACAAAGAGGTCGGGGGAGCCTGGAGGGGACAGGGGACACCCGGTGATGGCGTCCTAGCTAGACGCTAATGTCCACAATGAGAAATGCCAAGTATGGAAAGATATACTGAGATAGAAAGAGTGTATGACCAAAAGTGGCAATAGAAATAGAGAAAATATGGTCAAGGACAAGGGTTAGTTAGTACTTTTCTTACTTAGGAATAACATGAATAGTATTATGCAATAAGGACTAGCTAATTACCCAAAGTGAGTGATTTTATGTCTACATTTTTCCCCACTTTATGTTGTTGAGCGAATGCCCAATAACATAAAGTAATTAGAGATGTGTACTTGATAACCATGTAGATTGATGGTGAAAGCGTTTGAGAGATAAGGAAAAGTGTGGAGTCATAAAAATATGGAGCGTGAAAACCAAAGAGTAGGAAGTATAAAAAAGTTATGATGATAATGATCATAGGGCAGAAATACATATCTATATGTCGCGGTTGTACCTATTGTTGATGTCGAAGCTGATGTAATTGATGTTGTTAGTGTGTGATGTGATGTAGGATGATTTTGACTATCACTTCCCATAAGAGACGACCTGCGCAAAAGAGAAGAACGAAATAGTAGTCAAATACGCATGTATACGAGTAAAAAGTATGTAAAATGCAAAAAATGTGAAAAGGAACATGTGCACCTGATCCATGATGAGGAAAAGTGTATAAAAGATACTATAGATGATGCGTAAGAAAGATTTTTTGGGTGATCTCATGCCGCCATTTGTAGAATGCGAGTTTTTTTGGGTGATCTCACTCCAATAAATGGAATAAGTGTAGGGAGAAAAGTATGGTGTTATCCTCCAACCTTTAACCGCTTCCCAAAGTATTCCAAACCACTGCAGATGGTGTGTAAAAATCTGATCCGGTTCGACCATTCGATCCAATGCTAAAGAAGAAAATGTTGTATCTCGTATGTATGTTGAGTGTCAAGGACTCGTATGCCCTGTAAAAAATCCGTTGTATGAAGTGATGTAGACTTTAATGCACTTAAGGATGCTATGTAAATGCCCCTAGTCACGGTGTCTAGGAAGGGTCATGCACTTTGACCTGCACTATTGTCTAGTGTTGGGCATTGTGTCTCATGTGCATGTTGAGGACCCAAGTCAAATTCCGAGCCTTGTATGATGTTAATGACTGTGTTGTACCGACATCTTGAACTATGTTGAAATGTGATCAGAGACTATTGTATGCGGTGACCGATTCACCCAAATGGTGCCCCCTTGTTTGGGATGCATGCAGTGCCACTAAGGAGTATGTGTCCCAAAGGAGGACAAACTATTGTGTGTACAAACCGTGCCTGCAAGGGGAGGAAGAGGGCATGGTAGAAACCAAGTCACATGCAAATAGAATGACTAGGAGACAAGTGTTAGTACAAGAAAAACATGCATGTAAAATGTAAGGTAGCAAATAAGTAGACAATGTTTAAGCTAAGATGCAAGATACAACATGCGCAAGAAGACAATGTAGACTACAAAAAGTGGGTTTCAAACATGGGACATCACTCATGATGTCGCAAGACAAACAAGGCCGACTAGGCCAAAAGAATACAAGTGTTAACACAAGACAAAGGGAAAACATGTAAAAAATGGCAAACAAAGTGACAAACAATGTAACATATAAGTATGGAAGTAAATAATCCCGCAAGAAAAATATTGCAAATGAAGCACTAGTTAGCATGTTAGAAAGGTAAAAATTATGTCAAAGCGTGTATAATCTGATATAGTAGTGTGTTAAGAAAAATGAAACAATAAAATCTGTAGTGTACGAAAGTGGATGCCACTAGAGTGTTCATTGTGGGACTAGTAATAGATACTCGCGCTAAATATCCATTTTCCGTGTATCGATGTCTATAGAAGCTCTGTGATCACAACTAGAAATCAAGTGAATGCACATGCATGTATGGAATGATAATACATATAAGATATCTATCTAAAATGTGTAATAAGATGTACATGTAATAAGTAACTGTAAGAAAGACTAAATGCAACAAAGATATGTAACATGTTGTGGAGTGTAGGTGAGATGGAATGCAGATTGAGTGTGATAGGATTTGTGTGCCCCCTAAGCGAGTGGATGTGTATGCATGAGACAAGGTTCATTTATACATGCCCCCTCAACAATCAAGATATATCCTCATAACAAGAGTGTGTCATTAGGAAGTGGTTTGAAATTTGTGTATTTAAAAGATGTGATCGTCAAAGCGCAAAATGTATAGTGTAAGCGTGTGAGTGAATGAGTGATTGATTGAACGTGTGAGTGTGGTGGGGTCCATTTGAGATGTAGACATTCAACATTGAAGTTTGGACCATGGAACTACAAAGTGCTGCATAGGGTAGTGTGTCGTGTTGGTTGTATGAGAGATATGTCTAATGTGTTGTGTTGTTTACGCGTGAGAGAAATATGTCATGAACGTGTTGCTTATATAAGATGTTGTGAAGTTGTGTTGAATCTCGGTGAAAGAGATTTATTATGAGCACATTGAGTGTGTAATGTGATGTGTTGAGAGATATGTATTGTGATCATGTCAAGCTTGTAGTAGGTTGTGTCATATGGGAAAGTATCGAGTAGGTAGCGTGTTGTGATTATGGAGATTGTATAAAATTCTTGTGTTGATTGTTAAGCAGGGGAGATGTGTCATGTAATGTGAGTGAGGTATGTTGTGTGATGTAGAAGAGATATGTTGTAATAGGACTGAGTGTGAAACATTTTGTAAAGGTGTCGAGTGTGTTGTATTGAGTGTGCGCGTAGAGTAGGTGTTATTACTTATGTTGAATTCGTGATTGATAGATATGCATGAGGAGAGTGTAATTTGAGTGTGTTGAATATGTGGTGTGTAGTGTAGGATATTCATGTATATAGGATACCCTCAACAATCAAGTGTGAATCGTAGCACAAGAGTGCGTCATCGGGTAATGACGATACAAGCTTATTTCAAGATGTGTATGTTGTATGTGAGAGACTAGATGTGCAATGATGGGAAAATAAGACACATGTCGATGTTAAAAAGGAGGGGGATAAGTGTGATGCCCCCAAGTGTGTGATGATAAGAGTGATCAAGTAACATCTAAGAGGTCATCATTGTCATGGTCAAAATTGAATGGTGAAACATCTGAGACTTGATAAGTGATGTGTCAGGTTGGTCAAGTAAGGAGATATTGAGGTGTAATTTATACATGCCCATAACATATTCTTCATCAATGAATGGAGGTAATGGACAACCATGTGCATACCAACGAGTAATATTTTGTGAATAACCAAGAAATGAGTCATTACAAATAAAAACGTGACCAAATGGCATGGGAATGATATGTCAATATGATCAGGGTCTAACATGCCCCTAATGTAATCAAGCCAAGATAGTCCGAGTGTAAGTGGAGAAGTGTGAGGAGCACGTGAAAGAAATATTGTGAGATATAAGATGTGCAAACCATAAGCAACAAAAATATGAAAAATCCATAGTATGATTTGAGGATCATGAGGTGGAGGAAAGATATTGTCAAGTGTGAATCCTAGTTGAGTTAACCCATCATGTGTGCATATAGTATTTGAGTAAGTAGGATTGAATGGAATGTGTTCCTAATAAGAGTCATTCATGAAAAATGTGCATGTAAATGGAGGACGTGCTAATGGAGGTTGCTCATGAGAAGGAAAGGAGATGGAATGACATCCAATGTCTGAGACAGCCCCAGATAAAGAATCATAGTAGTAGTAGAAGTAGGAGGAGGTGATGGTGTAGATGAGACAATATCTAACATGCAAATAACACCTTCAAGTGGTGGAAAATGAGCCAAAGTATCCATAGGTTGTGGTTCATTAGTGGTAGCAGATGTTGGAGTAGGAAGTGTAGTGTTGGGATCATGGTTGCAATATTTGAATGGTTAACAATCACTAGGGATTGTATATTATATGCCCTCATGTAAGAATTTGACACATCGATGTACCATAGAAGGCACTTGCATGGCATGAAGCCATGGCCTACCAAGTAAATAGTTATACAAAACCTCGGGAAGTCAATGAAAAATAAAACCGTATTAAGAGTTTTTGGCCCAACAGTGATAGGAAAAGTAATGTGGCCTATGCATGGACAAACAAAACCATCATAAGCGCGAAGAGAAAGAGATGAAGGACTAACATTAACAATAAAAAGACCAAGCTTTTCAAGGAATGACATAGTGCAAATATTAAGCTCAGATCCATTATCAACGATGGTGCATTTAACACCCACATTATAAATGTGGATCATGATGTATAAAGGTGGATCATTGTCAAAAATAGTAAGATCAACATTAGGATTAGATGGAAAAGCAATGTGCTAAGAAAAATCATATAGGAAATGTGTTATATACTAAATCCAGATGAATATCAACAAGAATGTGAGTAGTAGCTAGGAGAGTTATGATTTTATCTCTTAATTCAGGATTAATGAGCAAGAAGTCATTAATAGAGATACTCATGATGAGAAGATCCTATGAAGATAAAAGAAATATAAGTATGAGGACCCTAAGAGTGTTCAGATTGAGTTTGGGTTCACCAAAATGATTAATCAAACATTAAAATAAATAGATGCATAAATTTGATTGCAATGTAACAGTAAAATAAATATACAATGAAGCACAATATAGACCCAAACAAATAAAGCTAGAAAATATGAAACCCTAGTTGTAAAGAAGGGATAAAAAGGCTTAGTTGATTTGTAATTAATCTGAACTATGCTTTGAAGTGATGACTTGATGAACAATGAGGGAGAAGTGTCACACAAAGCCTTAGAAAAATGTGCGACTAGAGGTTCTTCCTAGATCGAGGCACTTGAAATGGCTCGGGGAACTGCAGTGCCACCGACCTACTTTACGCGCTTTGTGACTGCTCAAAACCTTAGAAACCTCCTTCGGAAGGTCACAAGATGTTCGATTTCCTTCGTTCTTATCACTAGTATGTCACAATGATCGCCGATGTCGCTAATAACTTACAGAATGAAGAAATGACTCAGTAAAACCCTCAAGAGTGCATCAAATCCCAAAAAGAAAAGAATGTAAATGAGGGGTCGAATGTCCTCAATTGTCAAACAAGTGAACTTACAATGATTACTTGCACTACATTTCAAACCTAATGTAGTTCTAGGTGTGTGTGTGTGGAATTGTGCCCTAGGTGGTTCTTGTGTCACACTTGATAGTGAGCAAAATAGCTAGATGTAAGCAATATAAGTAGATGTGTGCATGGAATAGAATAGAATTCCCCTCCTATGAAGTGTATGCAAGAGAATATAGTCCCTTTCCCTTTAATGGATGCTAGAATGGATGCTTGAATGTTTTTGAGCCTTTGGATGCAACCGTAGGTGGTGATAGGTAATGCTTAGTACCTCGTCCTTTATTATGATCACATAACTTTATATTTATTTGATACCTTTGCTTGAATTTCATAATTAACCCCGAAAAGGCCGACTACCAAAAATATCATATGCTCAAACGGCTAGAAAAGACCCAAATGATGTGAACAAACTACAAAGAGGTCGGGGGTGCCCAGAGGGGACGGGGGCACTTGGTGTTGGCGTCCTAGCTGGGCGGCGGTGTCCAGGAAGAGAAATATCGAAGTATGAAAAGATGAGACAGAGCTAGAAAGAGTGTGAGACCAAAAGTGGCAATAGAAAGAAAGAAAATATGGCAAAGAACATGGGTTAATTAGTAATTTTTTACTTAGGAATCACATGAATAGTAGTATGCAATCATGACTAGATAATTACCCAAAGTGTGTGATTTTGTGTCTAAATCAGTATGCCCTCAACAAATCAGTGTGAACCGTATCACAAGAGTGTGTCATAAGGGAATGACAATACAAGTCGTGTGTATCTATATGATTATATTGAATGAGAAAGATTAGATGCGAAACACAGAGCGTGATAATAGAAATGTGAGACACCGATAACGTTAAGAAAGAGGGGGAGTAAGCATGATGCCCCCAAGTGTACGATGATGAGTAAGCTATCCAAAAAAGTGAAGGACAAGGGTCCTCCACCCAATGCTCATGGAGATAAAGGCATGTGACCATGCTCTAATATCGATGGTGTCCGATATCGATGATGTATAAGTGAATGATACCCGTACATGAGACCTAGGAGGTGATGAGCACCTATGCGAAGAAGACCATAGAGGTGATGCACACCTATGTGAAGTATACTGAGGAGGTGATGTGCACCTATGTGAAGGAGACCTAAGAGGTAATGTGCACCTATGTGAAGGAAACCAAGGAGGTGATGTACACCTATGTACACGAGTAGGAGAGCTAAGATCATATCGTGCCATAGATTTGAGAGGTCCAGGGGACCTAGATGGTCTAGTGAGTACAATGATAGCTTTAAGAGGAGGTTCCAGCCATGGTGTGCATGAGAGAACACTTTTGATGGTGATAAATTATTTGTTGTGAATGAACTTTAGACACGAGTGATGCATGGAAATGATAGATTGAGCAACACGGAGCCAAGTAAGACCTAAGAGCATGTCACACCCTTTGATTGAAGGTGCCAAAACAAATGGCACAAGCATGGTAAGAGGCCTAACTATAATTGGAAGCTTGACGTAACCATAAGATTTGGGAACTAGATACACAATATGAGAGAGTGGATAGTTGATAACGATAAGAAGTGCAATAGAGCACACACTCATATGAATTGATGGATCAATCATTGTATTATTGATAGTATGAGATCCAATAGAAGCATCAATATATAATGTATTAAAATAGAATGTAGCATGATAATTGTTGTCAAAGAATGCAAAGAGTTATGGAGATGCATCAGCGTGAGAAACTAGGAAATCAAGAGCCCCTGATAAAGGAGGAGGCATTGCACGATATGTATGATTGGGAGATGAATCAATAACTTGCTTGTCGTGCTTAGGAAGAGGATCATTAAATATTTTGAGCTTTTTGTTCTCATTGACCAATGTAGTTGACAAAAGCTCGGGAGCTCGATTGCATTATTGTCGATAAGATATTGAATGAGATGTGTAACACCACTTTTCCCCACACCAGAAAAGGGCCAACGACTCCATTTACATAACGATAAAAAAACATACACAAAACAACACTTTCTACACCAAATTATATGACGTGAAAACACTTTCCACATAAAAGAAACGATGGCATATTAACATTTAAAAAAATGTAACTACATAACAATTTAATTTAAAAATATATTTTCTAATTTGATTATAATAGAAAACGTTACTTATTGCAATTGTCATTAGTAAATTACCATTTTTATATTAATTAAAACTATATTGTATTAATAACACTATCAAGTACTACATAATTATATATTCGATATAATAGTTTAATAAACTATTAATGGCATACTATTAAATATTTTAATCTAATTGTAATAAACTATTACAAATGTTTACTTGTTTTCTATTTTAACTTAAGTGCTAGTTTTTAGTTTAAATATGCAAATTAGCTCTTCTAGTTTAAACATAGGTTGGCCAAACTAGGTCATAAGTTTTAATTTAAATATAATCTTAGACTATAGTTTTTAATTGGTTTTTACTTTATAATATAGTTAATATTAAAAAATAAATTATAATATATGGTTTTAATACTAAGCATTAATATGAATGTGACACAATTACTATAGTTTATTCAAATTATAATTCAAATCCTATAAAATTTTAAAGGGGTTTGGGGACATAGGCCAAATACATAGGTAAAATTTAATTTAAAAGTTAAAATTAGGTTAGGTGGTAATTTTATTTTAATTAACCACTTAGCATATGATAGACATAGGTTACATAACCCATAGTTTAAATATTAATAGCTAGAATTGAATTTTGGCCCCATTTAAATTACCCTTATGTCATAGACCAATAGGAAAAATTCAAATTCCTATTCTTGAGGAGGATTGTCTCCCTGTAAAAGACCTTAGGTAAATTGAATTTACTTATCCTTTAAAACATAAATGATCACACTTAAATATGATGGTTTTAATATAAGGGTAAGTTAATATTTTAAAGTGGTTAGAACTTTTAAAACGGGTTAGGATATAGTTATAAGTTTTTAAAGGATTTACAAAATATAAAATTTACATGCAAGTATTTTTTTAAATATTTACACCGTTTTCAAAGGCATATATTAATAAAACAAATGAAAATTATTTTCTTGATTAATATGTGTAAATCAATATTATGTAAATATTCAAATAAGTCCAGTTAATATCTACTACTCCTTGTCATATTATTTTTCTAGAAGTTAACTATTGAAATGCACTAAAATAACTTGAGTATTTTATTTAACTTTACTATACAAGTAAAAACAAGAGTTAACAATTTTCCACTCAAGTAAATGTTCGACTTTAATATAAACTTAGATTTATTTTAAATCAACCAACCACAAAACACCATGTAAAATTTATTTTGTTTTCTAGAAATCAATATACAGAGAAGCAATACGACACTGTATAAAATAAATTAACAATGCAATATCACTTAAGATAGATTCATATCACAATTAAATTAATTATCCATTCCAACAAAATATTACAAATACAAAAGAACCATAATAATTTACTCTTTATTTAATTTCTTTCCATAATTACACAGTGTACAACCAAAATACAGAGAAGGAACTTATCTCAATCTGGAAATGGGCTTTGCTATGCTCAATTCCCAGTCCACTTGGATGTAAGCACCAAAACCATGGCCGCATTAATGAGGGGAAGAAAATATGCTTAAAAGCACAAATTGATGCCCTAGCCAGGAACCATCTAGGGTTGTACTTTGTACCCTGCTAGGACTCCTCTGGAGCCCCTCCTCCTACCCATAGCCTTGCTTACAAACCTAGCTTCCCTAGAAAATATCCACAAGATCTTTGAAATTTCTAAAAATCTTTTTCTTCCCCCAGGATCCTCAACAAGTCTTACAAGCCATTTAAATAATACTTTGCCCAATTTGGTTGTATTCTTGATGTAGCCTATAATCTACTATATAAAACCCGGAAAAACCCGGGCGCGTTGGCACATCACCCAGCAGGTGAGCAGCACTCACCCAAAGCGTGCGGAGGTATCGGGCCGCTCTTTAGAGTTGCTTATGCAGGATGTTAGTGTGATGAAGATACAACATACTCATAACCATAAATAACCATAAACATTCCACAATTCCTAACCAGATCTAGATCTTAGAGAATCATGAATTAAACAATAAATATAATAAGATTAACCATACAAGGACCAATTACAGACATGTTTAAAACCATTATCCATCTAATATACTCCATTACATTAAACATTGTAAAACATAGAAACTTCTTACATTACAAAGCATCACCATAAGTCATGTGCGCATCAGATCCAGAAGCATAACTCTACAATAATTCACTACTACTAAACTACATAGTTCAATACATATTTATAGGGGTGTGGAATTTCCCTTCACCACCTACGCACTTCTCAAAATAGGTCACATGCTTGATAATAGTCATGTGCCTTTACATTAACATGCAAAACATGCAAGTGCGCTAATGATAAATGTCCTATAATAAACGGAAGAAGTAATCCTATTATTATCTTGAACTCATACATGGTGCTTATCGATGATCATTCCCTAAATAGCATTTACGTGTCGCGCAAGTCTCGATCCCAATGTGTGCTCCGTATGTTATCTTCCAAAAATAGCATGCATCCATGAAAATGGCTAAGTCTGAATCAAACTTGTCCTAGTGTGTGTTTCCTTTCCTATCCTTCTGCGCCTTCAAGTACACCTTGTTCTCGTGCACGCATTCTTTGTGTGTTTTCTCCTTAGCACAATATTTTGTTTGCTCAACATTACCCCGCACTAAAGTACATTACTATCTCAAAAATGTGGATTCTTTCTGATGTTCCCAAATAATGAAGGATTAGAATGGAAAGAATGTAAAGAATCACTATACAAAATGGATAGACCTTTACTCTTCACACCCTCTTCTTCAATCAGGAGGATCAACTCTGGATATTTGATTTTAATCTCAACCTCCAATGTCTCCCGGTCATCAGTGCGGTCTTTATTTTCTCTCGGGATGTCTGTGGCAATGGCTTCATATTCGTAATGAGTAATCTTTTCCTTTTCATTCTATAGTACTTGGACAACATTGGCCATAACAGTCATCATTCCCTCCAGAAGATCCATCTTCTGCACTATGAGCTTCCCAATCTCATCTATTCTCTCCTTATGTGGGTCTTGGGCTACTGCAAGGGCTTCACACTTTTGTTTCACTAGTGCCAATATTTTTGCACGTCCCAGTGTCTCATCTTTCATGGCCTTCAGAATGTCATTATCTTCAACTAGAGTTCTGGTCCTTATCACTACTTCTGGTGCCACACAAATATTCAGAGCTTGGTCGGATTTCTTCAGTTCATCCTTCAAAGTTTGGAGCAACGCCTCATAATTTGAAATTTTCCTAACCACAGAGGCCCTTGCTCTTTCTACTTCTTGTTCAGGATCCTTTGGCACTGGCATTCAAATTGGTCCATCTTCTAGCACCAAATCAACCAATGTGCGCACATAATGCATAGCCGAAGGAAACTTCTCAAGTACCTTAGACTCAAGATGAGGTCTTGCTTTCAAAACGTAATCTCCAATTTATTCTGCCATGCTAATGAAGGCCTCATTCTTTTTATGTTCTAGGTCCTTTTCTCCTTTTAAACGTGTTATTTCTGCATTTTTGCCTTGTTATCTTCAAGTAGCGCTCTAATGGTGGCAGCCTTATCAATGTTCCTCCACACCACCTCTGCAAATACCTTAACCAAGGCATTGCTCACCTACTCATCAAACATTAGAGTAGGCTTTATTGTCATGTGTGCTCTTTGGGGTGCCTTATTAACTCTCCTTGATACACAAGATTCCTCAAATATGTCAAAATTTGGCTCATCAAAATGGGTCTGCATGGACCAGGATAATTGTGTCCTTATGTGCGTGGTGGCCATGTCTGGATCCATCAATTCCCATCCATACAATTCCTTAAGGCCCAATGTGCTCTTAAACCGAGCACGAACGATTTTCTTGTGTCCTCAACATAGCCCATACTTGACACAACATATTCTTCACTTGTTCTCTTTGTTCTTGGCCCCTTAGGAACCTGAGCACCAAGGTTTGGAGTTGACCCTTCTTCATCCTAAGTAGTAACATGTGCGTTGGGTTGCTCTTGCACCGTCTTTTTGCTTCCTTCACCCCTTCCTCTTCATCTTTCATTTCTTCATCTTTGGGTTCCTCCACATCTTTTGGTTGCACTGGGGTTCTAGGCATGCTCTCCTTAGACTCCTTCACCTCCTCATTCAGCTTCATCTTTCTCCTTCTCTTCTCCTCAGGTGCCTCTTTTTGAGGGGAGATTCTAGGTGATATTCTTACAAGTTGTGGTGTTCCTGCACCTTGGGTCCTAGTTCTTCGAATACCCTCTTAAACTGACACACTTCATGGACTACATCCATGTCCAAGTCCTCTTCTCCTTCTTGCACCTGTGGTGGAGTATCTGCGTGCTCACTCTCCACTTTGTCTATGGGATACCTCCAGCCTCTATGATCCAAGCCTCCACTATCTTTGTGTTCCTCTTCTTCCTCGTCTATTTTTATGGTCGTAGCAGGCTTTGGAGCTGACACATTCTCCATTGTATGTTTTCCCTTAGGTGGCCCTAGGAGCATGAACTCATTCTCCACATACTTATTATTCTCCAGCCTAGGCTTGAGTTGAATATATATGAGCATGGCTCCACTGTCCCCAATAGCCAAACTTACTTGGCTTCATATTTATGATGTCTTAAATGAGCCTCTCAATGTAGCTAGATCGACCTGGATATACATATGTTTTCCTGAGAGTGTGGTAGTCATAATTGACCTTGTCTGCGCTTTAAAGTTCAAACAACACGCATCAAAATCTGTGAACTAAGGCCTGGAAGTAGTGCGTTATGAAGGCATAGGGAAATTTTCACCATGGACTTCATGTCCCATCCTTCATGGTAAACCGTGCGATGCGAAGTGTTGATACACCATGAATTTCTTGCCTTTTACTACTACCGAAGGTAGTTCCTTTGAATGTGTTATTCCTCCTCAAACACCACGCGAAGTCGGTCATACCACATTTCTGTCCTTTTCTTGAATGGGCCACTTAATGATCCTTCACATAAATATTTAACGAACCTTTCCACGAGGGACTTAGTGGGGTATTCCCAAATTTTGTTTTTGGCCCATCGGGCACTCCAATTTCTACAACTATAAGAGATAAGAGGATGGTACCAAAACTTATCTTTTCACTTACATGCGCTTCCTCAATAATAGTATCGGTAATGTAGCTAGCCAAGTTGTAGATTTCTCCCTCTCTCATCTTCTTTGCAATGTGAAGCCACATGGTGTTTACCTGCGACCATATCTCCTAATCATTCAACTTGGTGAGCATATGTGCGGTTGCTGCACCACAGGGGAACTTCCTCAATTTGTAGATGTCCATTTTGTGGAAACCCTTTGTACACCATAACTCCTTGCTTATGGCCATAACCACTACTTTATCAGTCATATCACTAACAATGTTTTCCATGTGCCCTTCAATCCATTAATGTCGCAATTAGGGCCATTGTGATCCTAACCCTCCGTCCGATGAAATAGAAGAAGTCCTCATGGACTCTACTCATAAGCCATTGGTATAAAGGTTCATGTTTTCCAAAATATGGGAGCTCATATAGTTGATAAACTCCTACCTACTTAAGAAACTTTTCCCCAGATCGTCATACACTGGCATATCTTCCAATGTGTGCTTGTTGGTCTTCTTATTCAAAGTAAAGCGTCCAACTATCCCTTGTTATCAGTGGTGCGGTGGTTGTAGTCACTTACTTTGCATCTGTGGATGTGGGAATCCCAATCTTGTCTAACTATTACTCCTTCCGGGTACTGCATCTCTGAAAAATTACTCTCGGGAGAAATTTCAACCTCAACTTCCACCTTTTTCTTTCCTTTTGTGCATATTGCAGGTGCTTTCTTCGGTGCCATCATAAAAATCCCACCTTTTGTCTTCTGTGTCAAGTAAGTTCAAACCCTAGCTTGAAATCGTGTTCCCTAGCTCGAAACCGTGTGCCCTAGCTCCTTCTCAACGCTTCTGCTTTGCTCAAACCCTTCACCAATGGGGACGTAAGCCTTTTTGCGCACAAATCTGCTCTCCATGTCTAGTTTCGTAACTCTCCGCACCTCAATATGATTCACTTGGCTTAGTTGCACTTAGCTCACTCGAATACTTGTGATTACAAAGGTAAAAATGAACCCACATCATGTCCTTATATATATTTTCAAAAATTTAGTGCATTTATTGCTCCTTCACCTACCAACAATCCTCTCATTAATTGACCATTTTCAAAATTTCTAAAAATTTCTACACAGTACAATTTCACACCCCAGTTATAACCTTCTAGTGCACCTTCTTACCCTCTTACTACAAACTTCTCTTCTACACAATTTTATGCACCGAATTACCTCGCCATCTTTATGCTCCCTCTATAGTAGTTCACACAGGCCATTCTTACCTCATGTTATATTGTCCCTTCATTCATCTCCATCTATGGTCTTTTTTAGAAGCAATCTCCTTTCTAACAACTCTTGAATAGTACACTATAACAGTTTGTTCTCATGTGTACCCATTTTTGAATAACAAATAACAACCACCCCACACCAAAAAATGGTATGTGATTACAAAAACACATAACGATGAAGAAGGAAATACATTAAAGGAAATACAGAAAGGGAAACCTATACTAAATGGCAAGACTGCCTTACTACAAACACCAAGAAGACTTATTTATAGTAGGGCTTCAGCCTACTCCCGTTAAAGTAACCAAGTAACCATATTCCATCAAACGCCTCTAACTAGAAAGTGCATGATTCAAGTATATGAGTGATAACATACGGTCCCAACCAATGCACCTTAAGCTTTCCTAGATGGCATAAAAACTTAGAATCATAAAGTAGTACCATTTATCCAACCTCAAGCTTCTTATCCCTGATGTGTTGGTCATGCCATGCCTTCTATCTAGCATTTTCCTACTTCTGACTCCAACGTGTTATGGCGTGCCTCTCATCCAACTGTATTAACACTGTCAATTATTTCTTCTAATGCTTGCTCATCAGCTAGACCTCTAGCGCACACAATACGCAAAGAAGGTAACATGAATTCCATAGGAAGAACTGCTTCTACGCCAAACACCAACTGAAAGGGTGTGGCCTTATTCAACCTCTTGTAGGTTTTTCTATACGCCCAAAGCACATAAAAACTTTATCATCCCAATATTTCCTTCCAACATCACAAATTTTTGTCAAGGTCTGGCTCAATATATTGTTGAAGGCCTCAACAATACCATTTTCCTAAGGATGATAGGGTGTAGTCTTGTGGTGTGCAACCATAAATTCATCCAATAATATCCTAATTGTCTCATTCAAAAAGTGTGTGCCCCTATCACTTGTCAAGCTCAATGAGACATCCATACCTAGTAAGAACATTTTCCCATAAGAACCTGGTTGTTGTAGTTGTTGTACAATCCTTTGTAGGTGTTGCTTCTTCCCACCTTGTAAGATAATATGTGCAAGTGATGATATAACGCGATCCATTTCTACGCATGGCTGGTGAAATAGGACCTATAAATTCTATAGCCCATTTCTCAAATGGCTCTGCACTAGCAATAGGCCTCAAAGGCATTTCATCTCTTTGCCTAGGTTTTCCAAGGTGTTGACAGTGATCACACACCTTACAATACTCTTTACAATCCTTGTACAAGGTCTCCCACCATAATCTAGCGAGTATAATCTTGCGCGCGGTGGCGTCATTTGCATAGTGCCCACTTGCAATACAACCATGAGCCTTTTCCATGATATATGTGTGCTCATGTTCCAATACACACCGATGCACAATACTTCATCTCGACCTAGTTTGTATAAATCTCCACTGATCAACATAAAGGGTGCCACATGAATTACAAGTTGTTTCTTCTCCAATGCTTTCATTCCTTCTAGCACCATACACATGTGTAAAAAGACAAAAATATCCTCCAATTCTGAAGGTGTGCGATGTAACCTATACAATTGTGCATCTGACATTGTATCTTCAATTGTCATGTGTCCTCCCCTGATTGAATCCTTGATAAGTGGTCTGGGCCAGAATTACTTTTACTGGTTTTACCACAACTGTAAAGTCAAACTCTTGGAATAATTTCACCCATTGACATATGTGCCCTTGTAAAACAAGCTTATTTACCAAGTATTTTAATGCCATGTGATCAATATAAAATACAAAGGGTGTTGCTAGCAAATACTGTCTAAATTTATGTAGTGCATAGATCATCGACAAGGCCTCATGTTTTGTTGTTGTATAATTATACTCTGCAGGAGTCAACTTTCTACTAGCAAAACAGATAGGATGATCTTTAACACCCTCTCCAAGCTGAGCTAACACCATGCTAATGGTTATGCCAGAGGCATCCACATGTACACGAAACAATTGGTTCCGTGAAAGAAAACACATAATAGACATTGTTGTAAGTCTCTCCTTTAACACCTCAAATGTGTGTTGTTGCGGTTCTCCCCAACAAAACATCCCTTTTCCTTTTAGTAACTCTTCCAAGGGTGCGGAAATATTTGCATATCCTTTGATAAATTTTTTGTCATGCCTTGCGTGACCCAAAAATCTGCGCACCTCACTCTGACTGGTAGGCTCTTCCAAGCCTACAATAACTGTAACCTTAGCTAGATCCACTAACAAACGTTCCTTGCAAATGATGTACCTTAACAAAGTTCCAAAAGGTGTAGCAAACATGAACTTCTTGATGTTTAAAGAGATGCTTAATTGTCTACATATCTTTCAAACATTAGATGCAAATTATCACAATGATCCTTAACAATTCCATACACCATCCAATCATCCAAGTAAACCTGTAAGAAGTTGTGAATAAAATCTTGGAATGCTTGAACAACTATGTGTGAAAATACAACAGGCGTGTTTTTCAAACCAAAGGGCATCACAATATATGTAAAAACTTCCCCATTCAGTGGTGAAATTCATCTTCTCTTAATCCTCTTATGTAATTCTAACTTGATGATACCCAGAGAATCCATCTGTAAAAGAATAAACTTCACGCCCTACAACACCTTCTAATATTTCCTCTGTGAAAGGTGTAGGAAAAGGATCAATCACACATGTAGCATTCAGTTCCCTGTAATCCACACAAATCCTAATCCGACCATATTTCTTTATACTGATCACCATGGGGCTAACCCACTCTGATTCCTCTAGGGGCTTGATGATGCCAGATTTCAACATTTTTTCAATTTCTTCCTTAACTTTTATGTGCAGGTTAGGGTTCATCCTGTAAGGTCTCTTCCTAACTGGGGTGCACCTTCCTTTAGCTTAATCTTCATCTCTCCTAATGACTCATGCACTCCTTTTAACTCATGGTATCCCCTAGGAAATAAGTCCTGAAAATATCATAGTAACTCAATTATCTTTTCCACTTCAGAATCAATCCAATAATCCCCAATTATTGCCTCCTTAGGTTCAACATTTGTGTCAATGTTCACTTTCTTGGTCTTCATAGGTTCATGATAGGCACGCACATTTTTATCCACATTGTCTAACACCTCGCATGCGTACTATTGAATGATCTATATCCAAATTTTCTACTTCTTCATCATCCACTATGTAGACCATCTTACCTTTTTCCTTCTCAAAGCAAGCACGCTTAAGTAGTGTGGCATCTGTCTCTTCTACTTCATCAAAACACGCTCCTAAGTCTACCTCACCAAATAACTCCTGAATGAGTTCTTCATCCTTTGCACTTGTCTCCCATAGTTAAGTGCTTTATGACCCTTAATGCCTCTTCCACTGGAGGTTTAGTAGAGAAGTAGTCAAAAGTCTGGGTCATTCTGCAATCAAGTCCTGCCAATTTCCAATCTCCCTATGTAGCTCTACATAAACATACCAAGCATGCACAACCTTGTAAAGTGGAATAAAGCTTGTGCACCCATAGTGAAGGTGGTAAAGCTTCTTGCCCTTATGTCCAGAGTCTCTCACACTTTGTTTACGTGGTTTTGAATAGGTTGATTACCATGATACATGCATATTTTAGTAGGTGCATTGCTCCTGAAGAACCGAGTGGTTAGAGCAATTATGACTTCATTCCATTCCATGAGATTATCCCTGTGAACCATCCACCAGATGTTGTTGTCCCACGCAAGGTATACACTAACATATTTCTTCTTTCCACTTGATCCATCCATTTTTCTCCATGGCGCGTAGGAATATATAGGGTCTCCTTCTCTAGTGTACCAAGGTATAGGGTTGTTACCTATCCTCTGAATACATCGAGGTTTACTTCTCCACGCAAATGTGCTTCTTACCTCATGCCCAACCATCTCATATGTATCATGTTCACATTTGTCACAAGAAATACTTGTAGTATCACTAATAAAATGTGCATCTTCCCACTAAAGGATTCCTTCCTTATATGGCTCAAGTACTTTTGGGTCTCGAATGGCGCGTACATAAATTTTGTTCAGATCTTCCTCACTCAAAGGTTCAACATAATGTGCAGATTTCCCATCTCACAAAGGGATACCTACTCAATCATCCTTGTTCTCAAAGCTTATATACCCCTTGTTGAACCGTAAATCAAGATTATTTTCATAACACCACGGGCACCCAAGTAGAGATGGTAAGTTGTTCACTTCTGCAAGTTCTAAGACTTCAAAGTCCCTAGTGAGTTTGGCCCCTTTTATAGTAATGGATGCATCCTTTAAAACTCCTATGGGAGTGGCCTTAGTTTGATTGGCCATGAACAGTACATTAGAGGATGATTGTAATGGAGGTTTGCCCATTTGTACCCATGCATCTAAAATAAGCACATTAAATTCCATGCCTGTGTAAATCAATATATTATTCAATAGCCACCCATCCACAAGACCGTTCTGAGTGATCTCCTTGTCATAATCCAAACTATGAGGGGAAGATTAGCATGCAGGATCTACCTTCCATTCTCAATACTTGTGTGCAGAGTGTTTCCTTTAGCTAATTCCCTAATAATGGAATGATATTCTCTTGGCGTAACATCTTGCATACCTCTTTTAAGTCATCAATATCTGATTGGACTGTCTCTATTGCCTTCTTTTGTTCTAACTTTCGTGATTGTTCCTTTAAACACTGTATTTCACCTTGAAGATTTCTGAGTACCTCCATGGTTTCCTGATAAACCTCCTTTTGATGTGCAGGATCTAGGTACCTTGCATATAAAACTTCCTCCTTGGTGATGGTAGGCTTATGTTGTAACCTCTCTAACACGCACAACTTCAACACATGTTGTAATCTTCATAGATAATACCTCAAGTTCTGGTGCCAGCTTTGGCATCCACTGATTTTCCATAGTGTGCTGTATTCTATCCATCCCTGAGCCCTTGTTCTCCTATTTATGTTGTTTGTTAAGATGCTCATACAAGTCCAGACATTCCTCATATTTATCATTCTTCCCACAAAAAGAAAAAGTAATATTCTAAGGAAATTTGTACCTATAGTGGTCAAGAGATCCACATGTAAAACACATTCCGTGAGGGAACTCACCTCCTCCACCACCATGGCCTCAGGCCCCAGAATCAACCATGGTATCCTCGACCTCTGCCATGACCTCCTTCAAAGTGCCTCTCATTTCGATCATAGCGCACTTTGAGTGTGATCACGATCATGGTGCTTACTCTTACCTTTAGAGTTATCTGTTATACTTGTCTGTCGCACACCAGTATATCTATGGCATCATGGATTTGACCAATCAACATACACTCTTTTGTATCGTGAGTCGTGGATTGACAAATTTTACAATAACAAGATACATTATTCTTTATCGCACATTGTAATAATGGGCAACGGTTGGCATCATGGTCCAAGTGACATATCTCACAATTTAGCAATAATGTGCCCACTGACCTGTGGGGACAACTATCCTTAGTGTGCCCTTCCACTTCACAATTTGTACACCAAATCCCAGTGCGCATCTCACGAGTTGAATTGGTGATAGTCTTCTCCAACTGCTTTGCCATAGCTGCAATCTGTGCTTCTAGAAATAGGCTTACTCCAATGTCTATACTTCCAACTACCTTAGCATGAAAATTTGCTTCAAGTGCTTCAAGAGGGTCCGTATATGTCTTATGTGAAAACACCCTCCTAAAAGGTGTGATCAATCCCCCAAAAACCATTGTGCATGTTGGCTTGCATGAATATCATAAGAATATTTAGACAACAGTGTCTTGAAATGGGAATCATATTCCTGAACACTCTCATTAGTGCCCTGCTTAATATCCTTGAGCGTGTTTATACTCTTCTGCTCAAACTCAGGGATATGAAAATCCTTAAGGAAAGCATCCTTTAATGTTTCATAATGTATGCAAGTCTGATCAGGGTCAAACTACATGTACCAAATGTTTGTGCGTCCCTGCAATGTAGTTATAAACTGACTTTCCTTGCGCTCAGAAGCCATAAATCCTTTTGTGTACCACAATATCTCACACATGTGCATGTGTTTAGTAACATCTTCTATGCCCCTATACTACTGGAAGACAAAGAGACATCTCCATGTAAATATTCTGGGGTTGGTGTGGACCCCGCCCACCCGACCTAGAACCTCTGTGTTACATATGCCTCAAGAACCACCGATCCACGAGTTAGACCCACCTATACCCCTAAATCCTCCACCTATAGCTAGAAGCAAACCGGTGGATGTATTGCCTCGTGTCCCAACAGGTGGTACTAAATTGAACTCCTATAGTATGCGAAGTGGTACTACTCCCAGAAGTGAGTCCAAAATTTTGCGCGCTTGAGTTATGTGCTGACGATGCACCTAAAATGGTACATCTAAACAATAAAGAATATTTTACCTTGCCATATATGTACTTTCTATTTGAATTACTTGTGCTCTTCTACTACCCAAAATAGCTTACTAACTACTAGTTGTACAAGATACTGGAAATCCAAGCGCAAGGGCTAGGTTGCTAAGTAGATTCAAATACGCGCCCATGATCCATGTCGTCTCTATTGGTGCACTCCCATGTGAGGCTGAGGAGGGTTCTCAATTATGTTTTCCCAAATGGGAGAGTTCCATATACTTTGGCTCCATGCCTCCTACATGAGTTTCAAATCCTTCACGAGCCATCTCTCTCCTCAATGCCATCCACTCTGTACTATCACGTTGTTGCTCTATCTCCCTCTCGCGCATTTCATTATACTTAATCCACCTTTCTTCTCTTTCCTCTCTGCCGCTAGGTCTACCATCTTTCACCAAACCTGTTCTTGCCCCCATGCATGGTGGGGTTTAGCTAGCCATCATTTTTTCTTCCAAGTTTAGGGTTACCATCAATATTTTGATCGCTAGTGGAATGCCTTGCAAATAAGTTCCCCAGGATAACGTAAAATTTGGAACTCAGCTACCTATGGGCAAGAGTAAGTGGAAATTGAGTAACCCAAAATATAGCTATTCAAAACACCACAGAACCAAGTATCCACAAAGGTGCACGTCCAAATCGGATAAGCATCAAACAAGTATGTGATACCTCAAATTCCTTTTAGACACATAAGAAGCTAGCCAACTCACTAACTCTACCAGAAAAATAACAAAGAAGCTCTCATAAAAAAATCATACCAATTTAGCTCCATCGATGCACGTGCATCAAACTCAGATCCAGTGTTGAACCTTTGAGCATACTCTTCTTCCAGATCCTTTATCCACTCCTCAACACTTGCAAGAGTCGACAAGTACATCTTCATCGTGAACCACAATGAAAATAGGTCCTTACAACGGAACCAATGATGCAACCTAGAATCTACTATATAAAACCCAAAAAACCTAGGTGCATTGGCATATCACCCGACTGATATGAGCGCTCACCCAAAGCGCACAAAGGTACCAGGCCCTTCTTTAGAGTTGCTTGTGCAGGATGTTAGTGTGATGAAAATACAACATATTCAGAACCATAAATAACCATAAACATTCCACAGTGCCTAACCATATCTAGATCTTAGAGAATCATGAATTAAACAATAACTATAATAAGATTAACCATATAAGATCTAATTAAAGTCATGTTTAAACCCATTATCCATTCAATATACTCAATTACATTAAACATTGTAGAACATAGAAGCTTCTTACATTACAAAGCATCACCATAAGTCATGCGCACATTAGATCCAACAAAGATAACTCTACAATAATTCACTACTGCTAAACTACATAGTTCAATACATACTTATAGGGGTGGGGACTTGCCCTTCACTGCCTACGCACTTCTCAAAATAGGCCATGTGCTGATAATAGTTATGCGCTTTTACATTAACATGCACACATGCAAGTGTGTTAATGATAGACGTCTTATAGTTAACATGAAAAAGTAATCCTATTATCATCGTGAACTCATACATGGCACTTATCAGATTCTCATTCCCAAAATAGCATATGCGTGCCGTGCATGTCTCCATCTCGATGTGTGCTCCACACAATATCTTCCAAAAATAGCTCGTATCCATGAAAATGGCTAAGTCCCGAATCAACTTGTCTTGGCACGTGTTTCCTTTCCTATCCTTCTACACCTTCAAGTACACCTTGTTCCCGCACGCACATTCTTTGTGTGTTTTCTCCTTATCACAATATTATGTCTGCTCAATAATTACCAAAGGTTACAATGGTTATTTCAAATTACAAATTTACAATTAGTTTAATGTAAATAATAGTGTCCCGACAAGTTCCTCTCCAATTAAACCTTTTCACTTTTAATTTTGGAGTTACATAATAATATTCCAAAGTGCTCATAATAATTTATTTTTAATTTTTCAACAAATACAATATCGGGATTTTGTAACATCACAAGATGTCTGAGTTTGAAACATCGATCGGTAGAATGCCCAATGCATTGATGATAATCAGAACGAAAAAAATCGTTATAATTGCAGTGCTTAGGGTGAGACGTGTCTAGATTTAGTGGAGGAGGAAGTGTAATAAGATTGCTTTCAATAAGTTGAGGCAATAGAATATGTGTAGCACAATGAAATTTTGTGAATGTATGCTTTGGAGGCTACCATTGAAGTTTTCAGAGTAGAGACAACATTGACAATAGCTTTTCTTTAGTAGGCTTAGTAGATGGCTTGAAAGTTGATTTGCTTTGAAATCGATTAGAAGATGAAGCCTGATCATGATATTTAAGCTTGCATATAGATAATAGTTTGCTTTCATATAACTTAAGAGTATGGCATAATTGATCAAATGATGGAGAGGTATCAAAGATGACACTCTCTTGCAATGGAGATAAAAGACTTTGGACAAAAAGATCTTGCAATTTAGAGTCCGTTAGTACATTAGACATCTTAGCTAAGTTATTCTTATATCGTAAGACATAATTCAATAGATGCTCATTAGATCCTTGTTTGACTTATGCAAGTTGAGCATAGGATATCTTAGAACCATTTTTTATCAAAAAATGTGCACGAAAAACATCAACTAAATGCGTAAATGATGTTACAATGAATAGGTAGATCGTAGAACCAACGCATAACATACTCTTGAAGCTTTTGAAGAAAGAGATTTGTTAGTAAATTATGATCAGCTACATAATCTAAACATGCCACATGAAAGGCTCAGAGATGCTCTTGAGGATCACCATGGCCATTGAAGGTGGGGAGCTTAGGGGTGATGAAATTTGGAGTAAGTTGATAGACGAAAATGGCGGGAGTGAAAGGAGTGTGCAGGAGTAAAGTAGAGTTAAGTGATGGAAATGCACAAGAAGTAGCCTCTCATCAAGTTGTTAGATTTGAATTTGGAGATCTTGATAAAGAGAGGCTAGGTCTTGAGTGCCAGTGAAAGAGACTTGTCATGTATGAGAAATAAGAGGCGGAGTGAAGTGGTTGGTGGGAGTAGGAACATATATGAGAACAATAGAAGTAGGTGGAAGGGTGGAACTATGAGGTTAAGTAGCAATATTAATAGAAGTGGTAGTAGAAGTAGTAACACTAAGCTCAGCTAGATTGGTGGTCTTCTCACGAGTAAAGAAATAAAAGTAGATCTAGATCTTGCGGATGTTTAACAAGACGAACATTAAGATCACGAAGGTCTTCATCAGTAAAAGGTACAACCATAATAAATATATGACAAAAGACCATGAAGAAAGATTGGCTTTGAGCATGGGGTTCACCAAATGATTTGAAAAATATTGAATTTATAAAACCCTAATATTATAGAGTCACATATGATAAATAAAACGCTAAAGCACAGATTTGACAATTAAATGCCTAAGTGCAAGAGAGGGAATAAAAGACTTAATTGACTTTACAATTGATCCTGAAATATTCTAGAAGAACAACCAATGAACAAGAGGAGGAGACTGTCACAACCGTACTTAGAAAGTTCTATAATTTACATGATAATCCTATATTAGGGTGCTGGGTAGGGCGGGGTGCCTAAGCACTAGAGACCTCGAAGTAAGCACCTATGATTGTGCAAAACCTTGAAAATTTATTCTTATTGTGTCACAAGGTGGTCACTAACCATCATTTTTGGTCACCTGTGTGTCATTGGATGATCGTTGTATTCACTTGTAACTTGCAAAAAAATGATACCATGCAAAACCCGAAAACATGTTAAATCCTAAAAAGAAAATATACAAATGGGGAGTCGATTGACCCCGACACAGTCACACAAAAGAGTGAACTTACGACAGAGTGTTGCACTTACATCTCATACTCTATGTAGTTCGGGTGTGCGTGTGTATAAATCATTTCTAGGAAGCTCTCGTGCGAGATGCACTTAATAACAAACAATAACTAGATGTGACAATGTAGATAGATGTGTGAATGAAAAAAATAACTTCCCATCCTATCAAGTGTATGCAAAAATGCAGTCCCTTTTCCCTTGAGCGAGTGTTAGATGGATGCCTTGATGCTCTTAGATGACTTTGGATGTAACCTTAGTTGGTGATAGTAAATGCTTAGATCTTGGTCCTTTAATATTGTCACATAGCTTTGTATTTATATGATTTAGTTAAATTTCATAATTGACAACTAAAAGGTCGACCCTTAAGAACATAAGATTCCCAAAATATAAAAGAGGCCCAAAAGAGGCAAGCAAGATAAATATAAGTCGGGGCACCCATAGGGGATGAGGGAGCACAGGCGCCAGTGTCCACAATCAATAAAGATAAAACAATGAAGATAAGATTGGGTTGTGGGTGTGCAATACCAAAGAGGAAACAAGATAGATAGAAAACAGGCCAAAGATAGATGCAAATTACTAGTTTTCTCATTTAGGAATCATATGAATACTAGTATGTGATTAGGTCCTAGAAATGTACCCAAGTGTGTGATTTAGTGTCTACACATCTCTAAGATAAAGATAGGTATACTAATAATATTTAAAATAAGAGTATATCAAGAGATGGATAAAGGTAAAGGGAACAACATAATAAGACAAAGCAATAGATCAAAGCAAACATATATCTACCATAATCTAAAACAATGAATGATCAATCATCTACACAATAACAAACACAAGATAAAGAACAAAGGGGGTTATAAATACATAATTGTTGTGTGACAACCGATACATGATCCTCCCTGACACAACAACATTAAGATAATCACTCTGGGTGGAGAAGGAAATCTCAAGAAGAAGACCTCCAATCCTAACTCATTGTGGAGACCTAAATACAAGAGGATAACCTACAAAACCTTAAATTCAACAAATAAGTGTAAGTTAATGTAAAAATGTGTGCAAGTGATAATGAATGATGACGATACAAAAAAAGTGGTCAAGTATATATACCCAATGGAATTTGTTGTGGATGATGGCTTCGGCCTTGGGGAAACCTAAGGTGAAATAGTGCAAAACAATCGAGGTGTAAGTTCTTTATCCCAAAATTTTTACCCTATTGAAAATCATAATATTGAAAATTATTAAACTTTCTTTACCTTATCCTATCCTAGTCACATTTTTTTAACAAAATAATTAATACTTGATTATGGTTACATTTTTCTTATCATAATATATATCGAGTAATATTTGACATTTCGTGTTATTAAAGTTCTAATATTCAACATAGTTGTTATGTTTCTAGTGGTTGGTAATAATGCAAAATTTCATTTCATAAACTTGTTGTCACTTGAAGTTGCACCCTTTGCAAAAATATTAGAAAAGAAATAAAACACTAGCACAAATAAAATGGAAGAAAGAGAGCCACAATAACAAAATATTATTGATTATAATATGCACAATCTATTACAATAATGGAGGATGCACTGAGTGCATTACATAATACCAACACATCGAGATATAACTCAAAATACTTGGCTACACAAAAGGGAAACATAACTTTGCATTCATGAGGGAATGTGTCATGATAAAAATGAGTTACATATATAGAAGAAGAAGAAGAGGGGAAAGAGAAAATTTTAAATTAATAATACCACCCACTTCTTCAACCACCAAGGACCAATCAACATTCAAGTTTGCAGACCCAACATGGGCATCATTGAATTTTGCAGAGCCCATACCTAAAAACATCCATGAGTTCATTTTTTGCATTTTCCCCAAAAGACACTTTATTGTGACCCAAAAATGCATTTAACATGTATTACTCTTCAATACCTTTCCAACGATATAAATTTTGTCTCATTTGGTGACCTAGATCAAAATTTATGAGCATTTGAAGATTGCAGTTGATCCACACAGTGACTGTTGTGAAACTATAAAATTTAAAACTACAAACAACAAAACTACAAAAATCCCTAAAATCCTGAAATTGCAAAACCACAAAAATTTAAAACTATAAACTACAAAATTACAAAACAACCTTGAAATCCACGAAACTGCAAAACCGCAAAACAACCCCGAAATCTTAAAACTACAAAACTATGAAATGTAAACTACAAAACAGTCCCAAAATCCTAAAATTGCAAAACTACAAAATGTAGAACTAAAAAGTGTGAAGTAGCCTTGAAATCTGATATATTCAAAATATGTAAATTTTGAAGGAATTCGAATGTTTTTTAGGGAAAAGGTGATTTTTTCGATCAATTGATGTTTTTGAAGATTCCCAAGTGCTTAAAATATGTGAAAAATCAAGATATGAAGCATTCAAGTGGAAATTGGTACTAGTTTCCAAAAATGAAGTGTGATCTCATTTTGGTCAACATTTTGGTGACTCATGGGACATCTACCTACTAGATGAACTGATCAATGACGTGGCATATCCATTGGGCATGAAGTCCATACAAAACTTGGAAATTATCTTGAAAACTCGAAACTCACCATGAAATTTTCTAATTTTTGAACTTGTCCTAGCTCAAAGAATTTACCAAATATCTCCATTTAACCCAATTATTAACTTTGCCTCAAATAATTAACAAACATTTTTGTTTCCACATTTGGCTCCACATGCTTGTTCACATTCACTTAGTTAGCCATAGCCCACAATCTAGTAGGAACCATAGAAAGCACCAACACTTATATAACGCAACAATTATTTAAGGAAGATTGCCACAAAAAGATTGAGGGAGGGCATCTCAATAGGTGATCACAAGAAATGACAAAAGAAGGGTCCCCCGATAATAAAGTAGAAACTAAAGAGAAACTAAACCTACTATGTACAAGGTTAAAACGTACCCCTCTCAATAAGAGGGTTTAAGATAAATCCCATTAACTAGGATCTGAAGTACTTCCCCATTGATATTTGACAACTCAAATGCATTAGATTGCTTGCAAGCTGAGATGATGTATGGTCCACTCCATAACACATCAAATTTGGAGTGTCTTCTTAGTTTGCTCTATTTCGCATCCCACTTCAAAACAAGGTCTCCCTCTTTGAAGGTTTGCTCACTAGATTTCTTATCAAACCATTGTTTGGTTAGCTTTTGATGCTCTTCTAATTTATTCATGCCTAATTTCCTCCACTTTTCCAACTCATCCAACTTTACCATTTTAGCTGCTCTCTCATATTCACCTTCTAATTCCATCTGATGGGCTAGCTCCAATGAAGGCAATTCAAGAGATATTGGAAGCCTAGCCTCTCTACCATACACAAGGATGAAGGGAGAATTACCTATTGATATTTTTGGTGTGATCCTATCATCCCAAAGAGCATGTATGAATTTTGTGTGCCACTACCTTTGATTTATCTCCATTATTATTTTCATGATCCTAATCAAATTCTTGTTGGTGGACTCAACTAGGCCATTACCTTGAGGGTAATAGTTGGAAGAATTTTTCAAATAGATAACATGTTTGAGATCCCAATCAAAGATCTTAAATCCCACAAAATCTTTAGCATTATCAAATATTATGGTATGAGGGACCCCAAACCTTGTCACAATCTCCTCCAAGAATTCAAAATGGCTATCTCAGTAGCTTCTTTGAGTGCAATAGCCTTGGTCGACCTGGTAAAGTAGTCAGTGGAAGTCAAAACCCATTTATAACCAGCACTAGACATTAGATTGATCATGTCAATGAATTCAAGACCCCATTGGGAGAAGGGTTGGTCTGATTGAATTGGGTGAAGTTGAAGGGTAGCCAACCTCTTCCTCCCTCATGTTGTCACCTATCAAAAAATGTGGATTTTTTAGATTTTTTTGAATTTTTGGTTGAGTAACCCATTTGCCTTAATGTATTGGCCTATGTGGAATCTAAAAATGTGAAAAATCCAACAATTAGTGTATTTTTGTCATTTTGGGCTCTATGCGGTTGTTGTGGTTGTTCCCATTTTCCCGGTTTGCTTGGAATTTTCTACATGGCAGTGCTAATCGGATTTTATGAACCTAAGAGGAAAGGTTCCTTTCTTACCTTTGTTCTCCATAGGCTCCTCGTACCCGCAACCTTATCATGCTTTATTTGCGACTTTTTCGAGTTTCCGAAGAAGAAAAAGAACCGTTCTTCCCAATGTTGGTTCACCGCATAACCCTATATTTTGCAATATATTAAATCTCCCCTTGTGTGGCTTTTTCGAACATCTCAAAATGAATTGAACTGTTTCTATTTCTTATTCAGCCTCCCATATAGCCTTTGTTTCTACAATGCATTGGATTTTAGTATTGTATGGATTTTGTGTTTATCCGTGGAACTCATTCCACCCGAGCCATCATTCTCCACAAACCACTTCTCTCCAGGATCATTCTTCCCCGCACAATACTCTTCTACTCGCAGTGTGAAACTTCCTTTTGTGCGGCTTTGCATGAGATTTTATGGAACTAAAGGAACCATTCCGTTGAATTCATTATTCTCCGCAGCCACAAGCTTTCTGCAAATCATTAAGTTCCTTTGTGTTGCACACATAGAGGAGAATTTTAAAACGTGTGGAACTTTTTCTTTTGATCCTTTGTTCCCAGCATCTCTATTTCTTCTACACCGTATAGAGTTCCTTGATTTCATAGAAAATAATACTTGTTCAACGCAAGCCCAAAGCAAAGCAAAATTATGGATGATCAAAAACTTTAATCTGCAGAGACGAAAGCATGGGTGGTTATTAAAATGCATAATCTGAGAGATATTCGATTCATATCAATGACTTCCTTTATTGTGGTTTAGTGGAAGATAAACTGCATCAGAATGAATTACAAAATGTCATTGGCTGCTCGGGGAAAGCACTCTTTTTCTCATGGTTGTGAGTATGACGAAATCACATTTTTAAGTTGGACCGTGGCATCACCTTGCTATCTATATTTACGCCGAAGGCATTCCCCTATGGTAAAGGACCTCCGGATGTTTCTGCAGCTATGTTAAATTTGACGGCCTGTCAGACATTTTTCTAATGCGTTTTAATTTGACGGTCGTTTGGACGTTTCTGGCTATTTTTAAAGGTGGCTATTTTTAACGGCGAGACAGTTAAGTGAAAGGAAAAGCAAACAGATGAAGCGGTCTTGCTTGAATGGACAGTGTTGGAATCGCTTTCTCTCCTCAAGGGGCCGGGATCGAGGCTCCCATCAACTATGGGAAAGGAGAGTTTGCAGTGACAATCAGCATCAAAACCCAAGTGGTTGGCATCATGGACACAGGCAGTGATCTGATATGGACGCAATGCCAACCCTGCACCGCCTGCTTCTCTCAGCCCGACCCCATCTTCGACCCCTCCAAATCCACCACCTACGCCAAAGTGCCCTGTGATGCCACCTCCCTCTGCTCTTCCCTCCGCACAAAATCATGTACCTCAGACTGTGAGTATTCATACGGATACGGCCGCGACGGTTCCGTGAGGACAAGCGACATCTTATCCGTGGAAACATTGAGCATGTTGGTTGGATCTCGACTGTGGAAAGTTGCAGAGTGCCCATTAACAATACGTGCTATGAAATTTGCAAAATACCCATTAAGAATACGTGGTAGCTGGGTGGATAATTGGGACAACCGAGTATTGTTTCCCATGTTATACTTTAAACTGTGCATGTAGGTGTTTAAGTGAAGTTTTTCTAAAGGTATTTTTGGTTTAGTTGTCTTCAAAAAAATATGATTTTGATCTAAGTGTTTGGAGACATTTGGGTGGCTCGAGCCCTCGAAGGCGGTAAGGAAATTAAGAGGGTTTTAATGCGTCGATCATTTGGTCTTTTGGATGATTTTGAGGAGACTTCCAAAGCAAACATTCAGAGCTTTGATAATGAATCTCACAAATAAACTGGCATGATTTTTTCTCCTTATCATCTTTGTAGTATAGCGTTATAATATTTCAATGCCTTGAAATCATTGCATTATTCTTCTTTGTATCTGTATGAAAGATGGAATAACGCATAGGTTCTAAGTAAAAAATTATGTGTGTAATTATCTTTTCGTGGTATATTTCATTTTTGAGAATGTGTGCTTTTGGTACCTTCGTTATATTCCTGAGAAACCCATTACGAGTTCACTCTCAATAGCGATACTATGTTTTATCTTAAATAAAAAAATATGGGTAAAAGATCTGGTTGGGCATGCGGGATTTAACTGTTGGTTGGATGGTTAGCTACCCATTAAGGCTTTAGTCTGTGTGTGGTTTAGAGAACTATTCAGTTCTATATTATGCTTCTTTTCTTCACCCAAGAGGAGATATTGGCCTTTGATGTTTTATCCAACTTGACTATAGTTGACATTGTCTGTTTCTAGGCACTAGCTATTGTAGCCGAGTTTGTTTGCTAGAAGTATGAATAAAGTTAAAACTATGATAATCTATACGAGTTTCAAAATAAGTGAATGTTGTTGTGTGAATAAAAGGAAACAATGAATAGGATGATTCATGTTTTATTTGCAGAGTCCCAATCTATGATGAGGAGACAATAGTGATTATGAGAAGAATGCATTGGCCAGAACTTACACTAAAATTTGAACACATTCAGACTCAAAGTATATAAACATGAATAGATTTTCAGTGAATATGAGATGTAGAAGAACAGGTCTAATGGCACAAGAAATGGAATTCTTAAACGCATAATTGAAGAGATTGATGAACCTAAGAAGATAAAATTTATTAATTAAACATGAATGCTAAAAAAAATCCAATTAGGCTTGTGATATATATCAGGATCGAGATGATCAAGAAGCACTTTGATATATAGGTGCATTTCTTTCCCTGCTTACGATAATTAGTAATCATTATGTCTTCTTTTATTTAATAACATGGAAATAAACGGTTACCATTTTGTTTAATGGTTTTTAAAGTATTCAATGGTGATTTTTTTAGATTTGAAGAAATTTAGTTTTGGTTTACTTACTCATATTTGTTTATAAATGCTTTAAAGTAAAAAATCAAAGTTGTTATGCTCTAATTACTTGTTTTCGAGTACTTCAAATTAATGTGTTTCGAGTAAATGTGCAGAACTCACAAGTTTAGGGATTGACATTCTCATCATCAATGTGACTTTGTCATGTGGACGCTTTTCTCACTTGATTGAGGGTTTCTCTAATTCAAAACTAATAATTCCAACTACTGAACTTGTCCCCCTACAATCATTGTTTAACGTTGGGGTCCAACATCGTGTAAACCTTTCATATTGAGTTCACTTTTAGACCGCACTAGTGCAATCCAATTTCGTAATTCTCATGTCGTGTGTTGTCTGCACTTTCTCAAATTGACATCCTTGCCTTTAAGGATGCACCCCCAACTATTGCTTTTGACAACACCTAGAGGAAAGGACTTACCTTCTATGTTATCTCTAGAGTACCTTCATTATCCAAACTCCACCTTTCCCCACCATTTTCTTTTATCGCTATTCTAAAATGTCCAAATACCCTCTCCTGCAAATCCACTTGAATAAAGAATCTTACTAAACCTCTGTACTTTAAAGTCATTCATGCAACTTCTGCTTACGGTTTTGTCTTTGTCTCCTTCCATGTTCTCTCTCTGATTTTGTCTTTGTCTCCTTCCATGTTCTCTCTCAATTTTTCTCCTTTTCGGCGTACACATCGCACTACTTGCGTGCGATTCTTTAGTCGATAGTATATGGTCATATGAAAATTTGGTGGCTATTGCTATTGGTAGTCGAGAGGGAAGAGATTTTTACTAGATGTATTTTGCCTACTTTTTTGTCAAGAGATATGCACTCTTATGTTTGATCAATTTCTTGATCCCAACAGGTAATGGCTCCTAATGGAGGCTACTTACTCACTGTTTGTATAATTGATAATCGTGTGAAGCTTTATCGTGCACCATATTATGATTTCAGTTTAGAATAGGTAGAGGTGTTAGACATATTAGAAATGTTGTAATACTATTTTGTGTGCAATGAATTTGGCAATTTTAAATTAGGATCCGATCGAATTTCTCTAGAAAGAATAGTTTTGATTGACGACCCTTTAAAGGATATAAGTTCTAACTCAATGTAATAGAAGGAGGACATCCAATTGTTTTCAACATGGATAAACTAGGAAGTATGGTTTAGAAATACATCGAAGGGAAGATAAAATGTGGAGGATAAGGGAAGTTTGCTTCAACCGCTACTAGAATACTTCACATGCAAAGATGTTTTGCATGACGCCAAAGACATTCATAACAACTGGTTTTACAAAATTTATTTAATTCAAGAACTTATTCCATGCATATACCTTGATTGCAAGAACCTGGTCATTGATGAATATGTTAAGGACACATTTTCCTTTTAATGTGCACACAAATTGTTTGACATAATGCCTCAAGGAGCTAATCAGTTTTTTAGTAGCACAACATGTTCTCTCCATGCTTGATGCGGTCAACGGATTTGGTCAATGATGGACAGTGGTTTGGAGAGTGAAAGGTCTCAAATTGACAATATATGTCCAAGGAACTTTCACTTTGTATTGGTGTGCATGTGATCCATACTTTATGAATGGATATGCTCTCTCCTAAATTTTCTACATCACTGAAGAAAACTATATATGATAATACGATTTTGATCTTTCTCATTATGAGGGGCAAGTGGAATAAAATTGATAATCACAACATCAGCCATTTTATCCATTATTAATGAAGGTCGTAATGTTGTCTCCATAACCAACACTGTGAACTTATACTTTGGGGATAAGTTGCTTTCTCAGAAAACTAGCATAATGCTAAACAATGAAATGAGGATGACTCTGAATTTGAAGGCAAAGAAGTTGAAATTGATGAATGGATATTTGAATTTGTGCAATTATTCTACACGCATATGGGCATTGATCCAAAGGCTCATATGGACCTTCGCAAGCTTGAGATGGAGTTGTGCTTTGAAGCATTTGAGGAAACTGTGATCAGTGAAGAAGATCAACACCTCTTTGATATGACATCATGTAAGTTCCGAAAGGGTAAATTTGGCTTTCTTCAATTGGGGCAATGTTCACATGTGTAAAACTAGGAAAGGAATTCCCTTGGATCAAAGTTCCTCAAAGTAATAGGTCATGGCATAACTTCAGGTGGCCTATTATTGGGTACAAGATCAATACTCACAAGCTGGGAAAAGTATGATGAATCTTTAAGAATCAAGCCCGATTTCTATAAAGGATTAATTGCATTGGGCCAGAAATATTTAGAGAGTGCAAAACTCTGGTGATCACTTACCTTAGCTAGCAGGGTTTGATCTTGGGTCATGGGATTCTTCAGAGACTATTGAACTATTCAACAATGCAGAGGAGAAAATGCAGGCAACAACTGAAATGTGTGAGGAGTTGGAAAGCTTTAATACATGTCAGTGTTGCATATAAAGCTTAATTGTGAATCTTTAATATATCATGATGGTGTGAAGAAGTCTCAAGGAAAGATTTTGTAAGTTACTTGTAACCTTGCTCAAGATCAATATGGAGATTGTATGTCCCAACACATATTAAAACATGGGGATGAGTTTGAATGTGAGAGATTCTTAAGAATATAATTAATTAATTTGATTTTGAATTAATTAAATGTCAAGCTTGTGTAAGATATAATGTAAAACATATTTAATTAATTTTTCCATCAAATTAATTAAATATCATAATTGTAATGTAATGTATAACCCAAGTTGAGTCAACTTGAGGTTTGGGGTAGATTAGAGTTGGGTTAGTTTAGAAGGTAGTTTTATAACTACTTTTGGGAACATAATGCCTATAAAAGGCTCAATTGTAATTGTAAAGGGGATTCTTCTCATTTAGATACCAATATTCTGGGGCAACTATTTTTATTTGTATATTATGTTTTTGTAACTTTGTGTACATAGATTTTCTCTTATGAATACAATGCTTTCTCTACTACTGTGTTAATGATTTTCAATTACAAAATCTTCTATTTTGTTTGTGGTTGAGTTGTTAATGTTTCTTCTTCTTCATAGTGTGATTGATGCCTAGGTGATTAGAATTTGTGTTGGATATCAGGGTACATGAACTTTGTGCCATATCAACATATTCTGAAGGAGATGAAGACTTTATGCTTCCGAGACTTCACACTCATTGTGTTCTTTTCCGCCAAATAGAGAAGTTATCCTTTGTGCGAGTCTTTCACTTGTAATTTACGCTTCTTTTTCTCATTCAAAACCTTGTGAGGCAATCTTGCATGACCAAGAAGGATTAGTGTGTCCTTGATAGATAGATTTGCTTTGAACTTTGTGTCTCAAGTTTATCTGTCTTGCCTAACACCTATAGGGTTGTATTCTTTCCCTCCTCATTCCTCCTTCCTCTCTAGTATTTTTCCTTTCTCAAATTTTCTGCCCTTTTGTGCTTTCCAATTAAAAGCACCAAAAATACAAAAATCACATCATACGAGGGAACCGCCTCTCACAAAGCAGAGGAAACTTCACCCTGTCAAAAGGTAAATTTTCCTTCTTGTTCTTTGGTTTCCATGCACTTCCATTGGGAATATTCAGTGACAAAAAATCCAACCAACATTACCAATAAATAAGGCACATTCTTTACATTTCATAACCCATAAATGAGCATAATTTAATAGTGTGGGCAAAAAATAGCCAGCCTTTATGATCTTCATGGTTATAGCTCTTGAGAAAAATGACCACAAGCCAAGCCTACATGAAATTCACCAATAATTCTCTCATTTTGATCTCTACCAATACATCTCAACAAAATTGCCTCTAGGTTTCCTTAAAGAGAATACCATCTACTAAAACATAAGGAATATACTCAATCCCGAACTGTCTCCTTTTTGTTTTATCCCACCCAAGAGGATACTCTCCAAGAGCTGCCAAGAATCTAGTCATATTAGCCACAAAGTTGTTGCCCTTAGGTATACTTGTTGTTGATCGTTCTTCTTCTTCCTCCAAGGCATAAGAAACTTCTTGGTCATCATTAATAACATCCATTACGAGTTGTTCACTCAATCCTCCACCTATAACCAACTTGGTAGATTTGATTGTGACATAGTATTTCATGATTCTTGCTTTATCCAGCTTCTCTTCTCACTAACTTCGCCCCCATTATGAAATTTCTCACGCTAGGATGAGAAACTAACACCTTGATAGGATTTTTGGTAAGCATATGCTTGAATTTTTTGAGATCCCTCATGACTACAAAGTCTTCTTTCTCCATGTTTCTATACCTTGTCTCACATTCCTTGAATGTTTGACTAAAGAAAGCCACTAGTTTCTCCAAACCTTCATCATTTTTTCTGAGTTAGAATGGCTGCCACACTACTCTTAGCCCCATAAGCATACAAGATAAAATATTTTTCATAATTTGGGTTAATGAGAGTGGGATCTTGAGTTATTGCCTCCTTAATCTTATTGAAACTCTCATTTCCTTATTTAATCCACTTTAAAAGAGTGTTATTATTCAACATTTGAGTGATGTGTTTCACCAATCCTACAAAGTTAGGAAAAATTTCCTAACAAAATTTATTTTTCCAAGAAAATATTGTAATGCTTTCTTATGTGATGGTAAGGTCTGAAATTATGACTAGGTCAATAGTTATACCTTCTTTTGAAACCATGTGACCCAAGAGTTTTCCTTGTGGTACAACTAAGATGCACTTCTTTGGATTGAGTGACACCCCAAACTCCCTACACCTTTCAAACACTTTCTCAAGATGTTCCATGTGATCTTCACTTCCTTTGAGAAAATAATGATATCATCCAACTAAATTAGAATAAACTTGTTTATGAAGCCCTTGAAAGAAAAATCCATGGCCCTCTAAAGGGTAGCACCAACATTAGACAAACCAAAAGGTATATTCTCATGGCATATGCTCCCATTTAGTAGTAATTGTTATTTTATACTTGTCCTATTCTTTAACCAAAATTTGATTATATCCGAATATCCATCTAAAAGGGAGAATCTCTCATCATATTTTTCTTTTCTCCTTTGAACTCATCATCAAGGCTGAATATGCTTTCAAGAGTAACCAAACCTCTTGGTAATTTGTTAGTTCTTAATTGGATAACCTGATCCTCATAGCCTTCTTATAGCCTTGATTGTAACTCAAATGAGAACTCAACTTCATTCTCAATAAAATGGGTAATTTTCTCATCACTCTCAAAGACTTTCCAACTCACATTATTGTCCATGATGGATGGTCTCACTACCATCTTGACATGTTGATCATGTCCCTGAATGAGATCTCTATGTGGGAAAAATTGTGACCCTACAACAACCATCTGATCAACTTCCACATTTAACTTTCTTGCACTACTTGGAGATTAATATCTTAAAAAATCTTAGGTAGGTCCCAAACTCTATGTTTGTAAGCCTTTAGGAAATTGTTATTTGTAGCACACTTCCCTCTTACTTGGCGGGCAACCAATTCAATGTCTCCAAACACCTGTAACCTTTTAATATGCCTCTTCTCACCAATAATAGTCCATGAACTAAAGCCTCATACTCAACTACGTTGTTAGAACATATAAATTGAAGCTTATGAACAAAAATAAACTTCTTACCCTTTGGGGAAATCGAGACTACACCTTCTCCAACTCTATTTCTACTCATAAAACTATCCAAAAAAATCTTCCATAGGCCTCGGGAATCCTCCTCATTTTATCTTAATGCACTGGGATAAATACCCCTCCTCTTGGATATCAATAAGTACCTAAACCCATCTTAGCAGTAGTGTCATATGGATAAAATTCATACCTTTCCTTAGCCCACTCATCTAATATAAAATCGAGGACTGATTATGATGAATGCATTGCTTCAAATAGTTTTGAATCACTGCTTATTTCTCCTTGCACCATGATGCTTGAGTTAATAGGGCTAGGATTATGGACTTCAACATGATAAGTTGATATAGGCTCAACTTTAATTGTAAACTTAGTCCCATACCTCATCCTCAAGATCATATGAGACCAATCTAAGGACAAGTAACCTCCTACCTTGGCTATAAAGTCTCTTGAAAATAAAATAACATAGAGAGGAGGCAAACCTATAACTAACATGTATTGAGAAATGGTTAGACTAGGGAATTCATGGAGAGTTAGCTCAAGACCTTTGATTACTCCAACTGTTATAACTATAATACCATCTAATTGTAAAATACCCTTAGTGATTGGAGTGTACTCAATCCCCAAAGTGTTTGTTATCTTCTTAGGCATCACAAAAGTGTTAGCCCCTGAATCTATCATACAATTATGCACTAGATGCTTGTTAATAATCAAAGAGATATAAAAGGGCAGAGGTTTCTTTGTTTCACTTACTTGTTCCTCCTTGGGTTGACATAAGATAATTGAAGAGATTGGCCTTTGTTTTGTTATCCCATTTGATGGAATGAGTTGCTTCAAATCCTCTTACAAGAGATCCAATTAATATGGAATGGACAAGGCATCCCACATTGTCACATTCATATTAGTTTTCTTCATTTGTTCAACAATGTTCATAGGAATGCCTACCACCTTGTGCATCATTGGTGTCACTATTTCTTTCCTTGACTGCTCCAATGTTGGGAAAGATACTCTTGGTTGAGAAATGACCTCCTTTATGGAGCTAGGTCTGCTAGAAACATCAAACAACCTATTCTTACTTAAATTTTCCCCAATTTCCTTTTCCTTATGAAGAGGATTGTCCTGTTTAGAAGAAGATGAAGGTTGAGTATCCAATACTCTCTTCTTAGACCTTGTATTATCAGCAACATGAATTTGAGGTCTATGGGAGCTGCAAAATTTGATTGACTACACAAAACTCATTAGACCCAAAAACACGAGATTGGCCTCTGGGAGCTTCTTGAGCTTCTTCAACATTAGTATTTATAACTTCCATCATTGATTCATATTGATTGAAGGAACTTCACACCATAAGATCCTAGCCTTTCACCCCATTTTCACAAGAATTCTTATTATGGAGCTGATTACATGGGAAACATCATCCAGTTCCTTGAGCTAGATTGTTTCAAACTAGAACAATAGCTTTGCTCAGCCTAGGAGTGGGTGCATGTTATAGAGGAGGTAATGCTTGAAGATGCAAGTTAGCATTTGCACCTTAAAATCTAATTTGTAGGTAATTCTATCCATACCCCTAATTTGGATAGTAACTCCTTTGTTGATACCCTTGATTCTAATTTTGATAGGGTCTAGGAGCTTCAGTTTGTTGTTTCTTGAGGGAAACTATCTTATTTGACATATTCTTGATCAAGGCTTTGAGATCATCTATCTCATTGGAAGAATTAGATGTAGGGTTAGATGAACTAGCTTTAGACTTAGGGATTAGGGAAAGTTGAATTTCTTGAGGCAACTATGGGAAAAGAGGAGTTGAGGGTTTAGAGGCTATCTTTCTAGCTTGAACCAAACAATTCTCATCCTAAATAGTTGTCTCATAAGCAACAGGAAAAGCCATAGCTCCCATTGACTAAATCATTACTCGTCATATTAGAATAAAATCTCTCAAAAAATATAAAAATACAATTTCAAGAGATGGCCTTAGGAGGGGTGGAATTATTTCCCATGTCCTCTAAAACCTGAAGTTGAAGTCCATCATCAACTCACAAGGGGCCCTTTTTATAGTTGTTAGTTTCTCTAATAAAGTCTTATATTATCTATGTTTTCTCTGAAAATGTTTGCAAAGGTTCTCCCAAGTTCATCCCATGTATGAATAGAAGCAGGATACAAAATCCTATACCACTGTAATGCTTTTCCTTTGAAAGATAAGGCCAAGATCTTAACTACCACATCATCTTCAGTACTAAGATGAACTGAAAAAACATTAACAAAATCTAAGATGTGCTCAATAGGGCTAGTTGAATTTTTACCAAGTAAAAAATGGAATCCTCTTTTTAGGGAAAATACTAGTGTGTCATGTTGGGAATTCAAAGCCAAGGGATTTCCACCATTAAAGGTCACAAAAGGTTGATTTATTTTATGGGACGTGAAGGGAATGGGTCTTAGGTTCCTATGAAGATGAGGGAATGGTCTACCAAATGGGGGTTGAGTGAATTTTATATGGTGGTGATGGAAGTCATAGAACATGTCTTCCTCTTCTCCTTGTGAAATTTACATGTATTCAAAAGGTTCCCTTCTTGTTGTGCTTTGTCTTGTATGCACTCTTCTCATGAAACCAAAAAACTTGACTACTGAAACTAGTAGATTTGAAGTTAGGAGTTGCCGATGTGATGCTTGTTTCCTTAAAAGTTAAAATTCCATTGAAACACAAACCATATTCAGTGTAGTAGATCAAAATTGAGTTGCAGATGGCTCAAATTTGTCCCATTGGGCATGCCAAAATTGTTGTCACACCAAGTTGTACCCTTTGTTGATGCTAGGCTCGAACCTTATTGAAACATGCAAATACCTTCAAAGTGTGAGACAATGGATCCTTCAATGTTAATCTTTAGGTGGAAAGGTTGGTTCCTTTCAATCCAATTCACTGCAACTAATCTAACCAACTTTAGACTTTACTATTATCTAGTTCTAATCTAATATCTCTAAAGAACCAGGGTTCAAAAAGATGAAATACTAAGTAAAATAAGTTGATGGACCAAACTAAAAGTGGATTCTCTCCCTGAGATAAATAATGAGAGGGAAAATGCAAATCCAAGAGGGAATAAAGAATACACATTCAACCCTGCAATTTTACCAAACTCTAATTCTTTGCATAAATGACACAAATGATGGAAATCATGCAAGTATAACTCACACACAACATGCCATAAAATAATAGAAAAGAAAGAATACAATAACACATATTAAAGGGAAGAAAGAGAGCCATAAATAAAAAATATTATTGATTATAAAACCAACACAAAAGTATACGTGCAACTCAAAATACTTGGCCACACAAAAGGGAAACATAACCTTGCATTCAAGAGAGCATGTGTTACAATAAAAATTAGTTGCATATATAGAAGAAGAATAGGGAAAGACAAAAATTTGAAATTAATAAGACCACCCACTTCTTTAACCACCAAGGATCAATCAACATTCAAGTTTGCATACCCAACATGGGCATAGTTGGCTTTTCCAAAACCTATACCTAAAAATGGCCATGAGTTCGTTTTTGCATATTTACCCAAAAATACATTTTATTGCTAGCCAAAAAGCATTTACCATGTAGTACTATTCAATACCTTTCCAACGATATAAATTTTGTCTCATTTGGTGACTGGGTCAAAAGTTATGAGCATTTGAAGATTGTACGTTGATCCACATAGGTGATTGTGAAACTACGAAATTGCGAAATGCAAAATACATAACTCCAAAAACCCTAAAATCTTGAAAATGCAAAATTTAAAACTATAAACAACAAAACTAAAAACTACGAGTTGCAAAACCGCAAAACTACAAACTATAAAACTGCAAACTACAAAATTGCAAAATTACAAAACAACCCTGAAATCCCAAAACTGTAAAATGGAAAACTGTAAAACTCCAAAATAGCCTTGAAATCCTAAAATTATAAAACTATGAAGCATCCCCGAAATCCCAAAATATGCAATTTTTTAAGGATTTTTCTAGTTTTTTGGGGAAATGTGACTTTTTGATCAAGTTCATATGTTTTTGAAGATTCCCAAGTGCTTAAACTATCTGAAAATTCAAGATATGAAGCATTCAAGTGGAAATCGGTACTAGTTGCCCAAAAATGAAGTGTGGTCTCATTTTGGTCAACAAAACCTATGGTATTGTTGATCTTATGTACCTTGTTTTGGTTTGGTTATATTTTGTTTAAGTTGGTGCATTAAATATAAGTCATGATCATCATTACTTTTTATATCATGATGGTGTTTGATGTTTGAGTGAAGATATAACATGATCATCATGTTACCATATAATAAGGTGGCTAGGTTTTTTTATATTTAAAACATATTAATTATTGTGGTTATTAATCTTTAAAAGGTAATAATTGTATCGAGAAAACATACAAGTCTTGATATCACTCGCCATTAATTTTGAGATGCATGTTTATGTGGTATTTGCAGACCGCTAACTTTAGCAGAATATTTCGCAAATGATATATTGATTACTAACGTTAACGCTTAGCGTGAAATTTATGAGTTTATAGTTTGCTAATTGTTTTGGTGATAATGGTTGGGAGTGATTGAGTGTGGCATTCAATACTATCGAAAATTGCTCCTCATTAGTAGGATTGGAAATCCATAGGATCATTTTATTTTTTATTTGTTTGATGTTACTTCATTATCCTACTATTGTTTTCTTAGTCTTCTAGCCCATTGTGGTTGTTGAGGAGCTCATATCAATTAAATTGACATCATTATGAGTTTGTCAAGCCTTGTTTTGGGCTTGTGTTGGGTGCATTTCCTTACGACCGAGCCTTTTTCTATTCGATAGCATATATAGACAGTAAAAAGATTAAAATTGCTTAATGGGTTTTATTTGGTGAAATGGGTTATGATAAAACCTTTGATTTATTGCTCGGTGATATTTTACTAATGAATTTTAAGTTAAAATACTGAATTTCTCTAGTTCACTTGGTAAATCATGACTTGTAACAACACAAACTATACAATGGTCTTGCACTAGCCCATACTTGTTCAATTTGACCAATTAGGTTGTCCCTAGTTATGTCTCACTCATTCTTGCTTACATACACAACCTAGTTGTTTACATAATAGGCATATTACTCTATCAAATTAGGCTATATCGTCGCACATTTTTATTCCAGCTTTCTAGATCACTCACACAAGCATATGGGGCCATACTGAATAAGAAGGGCCATAACACCCATATACGTTATGTGCTAACATGGCCACTTTGGTGCATTTCCCACCAACGATTATTTTCTCAATTTAAATTTTTTTAGTACACTTCTATTCATCAATTCCTATGTTTTTGATAGTTGGAACACACACACACACACACACATATGCAAGTTATTCATCTCCCATTAAGGGGGGCATTCATTCTACTTGGCACCTAACATCCTAATGAGAAAATACTAAGAGAAATCATAAACAAAGCTATTCCAAGACTCCTTGAGCTCCATATACTCTGCATACTCATTCTAGGGAAGTCATCCACTCAGGTTTGTAAGTACAAAAGGCACATTTCCAAAGTCAAGTCAAGCTAGGGAAAGTATCAAGTACAATCCCATTGTTGCAAGATCATGGTTATCAATTTGGTTGCATGCATTCTAGATATCACATGTTAGGTGAGAACGATGTGCGGTTTGAGCCCTCTTCAGAGTAGTTGCAATGTCGGTGGTGCATAGGGGTGCCCACAACCCACCTAACATTTGTTTTGTAGGAATATCTCTCACCATCTAGGGTTTTAAAGATTGTATCGATTACTTGCACAATGGATATCGCATAGTATTAAAGCTCCAAATTCCATAAAGGAATAGAACAAAAACTAGTGAATAGGCACACAAATTTGTAGAAGCTGAAAGTAAAAAGGGATAAGGGTGTACATAAAGGGTCATATCAGGGGTACACTTTGGTTCATACCATACACTTTGGTCCAAGCAATTGTTCAAGTCACGGTTTGATCGAGGCTTTATCAAATCATTTCCTTCCATTTCTAGTCATTACACCATCCCGCATTAGTACACATTCCAAGACATCAACTAAGTCCTCTTCTCTTCTTCATTACTTGTGCCTTGTTTCATTGTCTATTATTATTTATCTTTGTTCATGTGATTATTCATGATATAGTTGTAATTATGATTAGAAACTAAGTGATAAGGATAATCTACCATAAATTACTACCCTCTAATATATTAACCATTTAGGTTAAATCATTTGTTAAACTTGACATTTTTCTAGTGTGCATCGATCTATCTTTTTCTCTCTTGCATCTTTCTTTTAGGGTTATGGATATTTCTTATTCTTTCACCCTTACCCATGTCTATTCCTAAGAAACTATTCAAATGGAATATATATCATTTATTACTCAATTCTATTCTCGATTTAATCCTCCCATTATCGATTCTATTATAAATGTTGTGACTACTCTATGAAATAAACAACCCATGGGGGCCTGCACCACTCCCCCACTTCTAAGTGCACAACTATCTCAACATGCTAAATCCTCCAAAGATTGTAATATTATTGATCAATTACAGCCACCCCTATTAAGATATACCTTTTTGATCTTCTTTACAAAGCTCCCGATTGTCGTCACACATTAGAAGAAGAATTGTGCTCTATTCAATTACAAAGCAATAATCCCTTCGCAACTTTTACATCTATCATATAATATTTTAAGCTCGTGGATAAAGCAATTACATTCACCAATGAGGATATTCCACTCACATCTTTTAGTGATCCTTGTCCTCTTTTAATTATGACATGAATCGAAGGTTTTCTCATTACATGTGTACTCATTAACAATGGATTTTCCTTGAACATATGTCCTTTATCATTATTAATGCATTGAGTATCACTAATATGATAATAAAAAAGTTGACTCTTCTTTATGTAAGGCTATGCCACCACCACTCGCACATCTATAGGAACAATCACGTTGGATTTGTAAGCTAGGCCTCAAAAAACCCCACCTTCTTTTATATTATGGATGTTACATTTCAATTCAATCTTCTTCTTGGTCGCCCATGGATCCATGTCATGCAGGCCATCCCATCCATAATACATCAATGTGTTAAATTTGCCTATGATGGGTATGAGCACACTATTCCAAATTGACCCCATACCATTTAAATATTGTAAAATTGATCTTGTTTTATGGTTATCTTGTTGTCAACCAATTCCCCCTCACCAAATAGATACATATGCCCTTAGGGAATCAAGAAAAATTATAAGATACTACCATATCCTCCCATTTATTCCACTCAATCTCTCGCCATTGATCATGTATCTCCTGTTATCTCTTCTCTTATTCCATCCTCCACCTCTGCTCCAAATCCTCTAGATAAGGTTGTTCAAAAATTTAATGTCGAGATTGACGAGTTGGATGATGATGATGGTTCCATTGAGCTTACCCATGAGAACTTGCGTAAATTAGATTTCAACCCTATTAATGAGGATGACTCCATGTTCCATTCTCTTTATATTACAATCAACCTCAGTAGAATATCGCATCGTCCTCCCACTCGCTCTAATACCAATGTCATTGTTACTTTTCAAAATGTTATCCATGCTCTTGATCATATTCCCACTTTTAGCTCTATCACCATTCCAACACATCAAGATACCCCACACAACATTATACCTATTCTTTTAGATCACGACTTGCTCAATCACCCTACTAAATGACATTGTTTTGCTTTGAAATGTCCTGAAACAACTAAACATTCCTTTTTGGAGTACAATTGCCTATCTAAACATATGACTAGTGACTATTAAGACCTATCAAACAAATCCTCTCCCTTAAGACTAATGAAATCATCACCATTTTTCAAGACTCTAAATCACTACATACACCATTCACTTCTCTAGATATACAACCAACACCCATGCAACAAGTACTTAACACATTCACATGTACGCTCTATATTCATGGATAATATTGGAAGCATGTGCTGTTAAATCCTACTAACGACAACAATGTGGTCACATATGAATCCCTTAAGCACTTGGGACTTACTCTCTCATACATTACTCCTCTTCTACAACCATCTAGTGATTACCAAGGCTACATCATTCTACTAATTAATTTCGGTCCAAGAATCATTTCTACAAAGGTGTGGGTTTCCCTTGATGCCCAACCTACTCCACTTACCCTTGGCTGCTCTTGGTTATGAAGTATCAGAGGTAAAATTGACAAGCATCATACTATTATCACCTACCCTCTACACAAGAGCATTATCATAATGTCTAATGATCCATTACCTGATTACATACCTCACACGATACATTAGAATCAACAAATGGAAAAACTTGGTCCACCTTACACCTATGAAGAATATATCATGGCTATGTATAACTTTTTTATGACAAGATTCTTCTTCGGGTCCCATAAACCTTTAGCATACTAAGTTGTCGACTCTGGGCCCTATAGGCTCGATTAAAATTCGATGTCACTCTTGATTAGTCTTTAACATACTATAGCTCACACACTCGGGGTATTTAACTTCCCCATCGTTTCATGATGACACACTTTGTTTATAGGTTTAACTTAACTATTGAGGGAGTGGTTGAGACACTAAATCACACATTTTGGGTATTATTCAGTCCCGGTCTCATACTACTATTCATATGGTTTTTGAGTGAAGAAAGTACTAATTAACCCTCGTCTTTTGGCCATTTTACTTTGCTTTCTATCATCATTATCGACCTCCCACACATACATGTCTAGTCTGTTTTTTTCGTTTTGCATCATTTTAGCCTTGACATGGGCTCTCGAGGCTAATCTTGGGGTGCCCAAAGGTGTCTTGTCCAAGTCAAGGTGCCTTAATCCTTCTATCTTTTGGGCACTTTACTTCCATCTTTTGGGCACTTTCTAGTTGTTTGAGAATTCTATATTTTTAGTGGTTGACCTTTTTGGGGTTAATTACGAAATTAGAATAAGAGAACCATATAAATATAAAGTTATGAGACCATAATGAGGGACCAAACACTAATCACTACTATCATCACCTAAGGTTACATTCCATCTAAGGCATCTAGAGCTCATTTACATCCATCTAGCTCTATCACAAGGGACAAGGCTGGTTCATCTGCATCACACTACATAGGAGGGAAGTTTATTCTATTTCATCCACCATTTTATTACATTTCTACACATAGTTATTGCTCGCTACTTTCATAAATTGTGACTGGCATAAAATCATTGTAGACGCACCTAAAATTACATGTGCCACATTATCGAAAAATGGTTACAAAATTCCCTAGTGATGATTCATGTCCTTTCAGAAGGTGTTCGAGTTCTTAAACCCATTTGCAGTATATATTTGTAGCCTAGACATCCTTACTTAGGTTTCCCATGCTTTATTTTAGCTTCCCGCTTCATTCTGTGCATGTTTTGGCCTTTAGTGCTAGGACCGCCACCCTGCCTGGACAGTGATTCTCGAAACCGCCACTCGGGCGGGCGGCAATCCGTGATTACCGCCAGCGCAGGCGGTGGTCTTGTGCACTTTTTCCAGAATTCTCCATGTATGATTTTAACACACGTGATTTCACTTAACTTGACTTCTAGGGTGCGTTTGTGAACCAAATTACCTAAAAATAGTCTTGATTGTTTGGTATTTCTTCCCTCTTCTATTTTTAAATAGATTTAATTAGTTTGAACTACCTCTTCACGTAATTATTTGGCACTCTAAAGCTTCCTTGTGCGTGAAAGCACATCCTAACCAATTCCTATATATTTCATGCTTGTATTCAAGCAAATGGCCTGAGAATTTTGTGTATCTTACATAGTATTGCTGCGATAATCCTGCTGGAAATTACATAGCCAAGCTCTGTTCACTTGTGTTCTCTCTCCCACCTGCATTACAACCAGTTTGCCTTCAAGTTGTCATTACTCAAGCACTTTCTACTATTGTTGCCTTTACATTCCCAATTCCTTGGACTCATATGAGCACACAGTGAAAGAAAGGATAAACCGGGGACAAGTCATCACACAACTGGATTTACCTTTGTTATGTGAATTCCATGTTGGATTTGTTGTTTGATTTCCTTCATTGCTGCAATTTATCATTGTTACATCATATCAAATAGAGTAGAAATCAATTTCCTTTCATTTACAAGTAATTAGTTAATTTCCAAGAGGGTTTGAATCTTTCATAGTAGCTCTTGGTGATGGATCCTCTTCTTCCCATCCCTATGGATCTAAAGGAGAGAATATTGTAGGAGGTTGTCTACATATTATAGATCATTTGGAAAAGTTCTTGTTTTAAGTTAGTTTAGTTTCAATACACTCAACACAGGTGAATAACCACACTGGGTTATCTTGCTTGTTTAGTTTTAGTGTAGAAATATTTTAATTATTTAGAATAGAAGCAAATTGTTGTTTATGATTGTAATATTTCAATTTTGTGATTTGTTTAGATTAGTTTCCTTTCAGCAGTAGCATAGATTGTTAGTTTCAGCTTAGTTAATTTGGACACTTCAAACTAGTTCAACATTGAGATCTAGTTAGGCAAACAAACCATAGGGAATTTATGCTACCCATTCATAGCCTCTAAATCTCCCCTTTGCCAACTCAGCTACCAGGAGATCACACTACCAGATCTTAGTCATTGATCCTCCTATAGTTAGCCACACACATTCAACATGCACGACCTTGGGGTCGAGTGCGGTTGAAGGTTGCATGTCAATGTTCATCTGTATAAACACCTAGGGCATGATTGCACACACACAAATTGAACTACATTCGGTATGAGATGTAGCAAAGACAATGCTCAATTAGTAAGTCCACCATTGTGGCCACTGAGGACAGTCTGACCCCTTCATTTGTATCTTTCTTTTTTAGGGTTTTGATGCTTGAATTAGGGTTTTGTAGGTTTCTCCTCATCACTAATTATCACATCCGGTGCGAGTGCACCAAAATATATATGACAAGAAGTGAAGGATTCACATCACCTTACAACCCTAAAAATTTGGTTTTGGACCTCCTGCACAAACCAAGGCACCCAGAACTCATACTAGGGCGCCCATAAATGCCCTGATCCTCTCTCAGGCACCCCAGTCCACTAAGATTGCTCAAATCCACACTTTTCTGGACTTGAATGGTAATTTCCTCCTCATGTTTCTCCAATCATCTCTACGACATAGTCCAACAAGCTCATCAAATCAAATGAGTTCTTTCCAACCCTACTTGTTAATTAGGGTTTCACATTTTTATTTACTTAGTTGCTTGGGTCACTTTCCTAATTTAGTTTAGACATTTATTACACTACTTTGTAGTTATATGTATTAACTCTAAAATATTCATATTTTAGTTAATCATTTTGGTGAACCCGTACTCGATCTTCATGCTTATAGGACCTTCACTCATTGCTTAGGGTTTTCATCATGAATATCTCTATTCACACTTATCTACAAAATCACCCTGATTGTATCAGTAAGCTTAAAAATTACTTAGCTACTAATTATATTCCTCCTCACATTTCACCTAAATATGTATACCATAAGTTCACTTATGCTCTATCCCTCAATGAGGATCAAATAAATTTCACAACTAATGACTTACCTTCTCAAGCAATACTACAACATGACCCTCCCTTGTATATTCAAGTTTGTGTTAACAAATTTGGGGTCAAACACGCCTTAGTTGACAATGGATCTAGCCTTAACATTTGTAACATCACTTTCCTTCATCATTTAGGTATGTCGAAACATCTCTAGCTCCTTCCTCCATCTCTATTTGTGGCTTTGATAACATTCCCAAGCATGTATTAGGTATTGTCTACCTTACTGTCACTATCGGTCCATGTAAAATCACTATTCCATGCCATGTCATGCCTAATAACCTTAATTATAATATTCTTCTTGGATGGCCTTGGATCCATGCTATGCATGTGGTCCCCTCTACATTACATGCATGACTTAAATTTCGTCATCAAGGCATTGTTTATGATGTTCGTGGATCCTTCACCTTTTGAGTATTGTAATTTTGTTGAGAAATCTAGTGATACTTCCACTTCCTCTGATATTACTCAATACTTTTCTAGATATGGGTTAGGGTATGAATACTTGTGCCACTATGGTTTCTCTGATACAAATTTAGATCAACAAGAACATAAGGTCACAACACTTTGGGATCTCCCTACACAGTCACACAAGTTTGGCTAGGGTATCAACCTCCTTCTCTACCGACTACAGATGCTTATACTACCTTTCATGTTACCTCACTTTCCATAGTACATCTTGAACTCATCAGTGATGATGCATCTACCACTTGGGATACCTTATATACTTTTCCTACTGATGATGCTCTACTAGGTTATATGGGTGTTTACGATCATTTTCCTTCTTTTCACCATAAATGACATCTCCCATCATCTCTCAATGATACAACTTATTTCAAAGAATCTAATGTATCCCTTGACAACGTTGATCCTCATGACACTATTCCTACTTGATCTATATATCGAAGATTACTCAACCCTTCTCAATGAAGAAATAATTCAATACAACTTAGGTACATCTAAAAATCCATGCATAATTTTGCTAGTTGCCTCCCTTACTCTGCCAAACAAAAAGATATCAAACAAGTCCTTCATGATTTCTCTGATATTTTTACATGGTATTTATCCCTCGGTCACAATGCAAAATTTTGTCCTCACTACACAGTGTTAATCTCGTCCAACAAAAACATCGTAAAATACATCCCAAAGTAGCACTTCTAGTTAAAGAAGAGATTCGAAGCTTTTGGGCACTAGTTTTATTCACACTATTGACTATCCTAAATGGGTATCTAATATCGTGTCGAGTAATGAAACTAGATGGTTGGCTCCATTGTTGCATTGATTTCCGCAATTTAAACAAAGTTTGTTGTAAGGATAGTTTTCCTTTGCCACACATCGATGTTATTGTCGATTCTATAACTAGATATGATATTATTTCTTTTATGGATGGCTTTATAGGTTATAATACTATGAAAATCAACCCCGCCGACCAAGAAAAGACCTCCTTCACCATGCCATGGGGAACATTTTTCTATACAGTTATGTCCTTCGGTCTTAAAAATGTAGGAGCTACTTATCAATGGGAAATGACACATATATTCCATGATTATATTCACAAGATCATTAAAGATTACGTAGATGACATTTTGGCCAAATCTAGATGACATTCTTCCCATGCAAAAGATCTACGAATACTATTCGAATGACTACGACAATATCATGTGCGTCTAAATCCCAAAAAGTGTGTTTTTGGGTCACAACGAGTAAGCTCCTTGGATATATTATCTCCCAACGTGGCATTGAGATTGATCCTAACAAAATTAAATCCATTATTGATATGCCTCCACCCAAAAATTTGCATCAATTATGATCATTACAAGGAAAAATTCAGGCTATTTGGTGATTCATTACACAACTCGCTGATAAGACTCAACCATTTACATGGCTCATGAAGAAAGATACTAAATTTGTTTGGGATGAGAAATGTCAACAAACATTCAATGATATCAAATCCTACTTGTTAAACCCGCCTGTCTTAGTCCCTCCTTTAGTTGATCGACCTTTTTTATTATATATCTCCACTTATGTTTCATGCATTAGGCACTCTACTGGCACAACATGATGATTCTCAATGTGAAAGAACGATATATTATATCAGTCGTACCCTACTTTCTTATGAATGTAACTATAGCTACATTGAAAAACTATGTCTCGGCCTAGTTTTTGTTGCGGATAAATTACGACATTATCTCCTAAATAATGAAGTACATATTATCACTAAAGTCGATCCTTTATAGTACTTATTATATCGTACACATCTCTGTCGGGATACTTGGCACGATGGGTTATGCTTCTCACTGAGTTTGATTTCAAGTTTATACCACATAAATCCATCAAAGGACAAGTTATAACCGATCAATTAGTTACAACACCCCTCTCAGATGCATCACCCATTTCTGATTCTTTTCATGATGATTTCATTGCCTATAATGTTGAGCCACACACATAGACAATGTATTTTGATGACTCTCATTGTTGGTTAGTGTTGGAGTTGGAATAGTCTTCATTACTCAACAAGGTGACCCACTCCCCTTGTATATCAATTAGGGTTTTCTTGTATAAATAATATCGCATAGTACAAAGCTCTCATTTTAGGCCTACTTACCGCTCAAAACTTCTCATTCACAACTTTCAATTAATTTGGATTTGAGGCTCAACAATTTTCACATTTGATTTATTTATATCACTTCCCTACCGTAATGTGAAACTAGTTGGATGTTAGTTTATACTTGAAAATGTATCCTTTTGCAAACAAATTTAGTTTAACTTTTGACTCTAATAAGACAATAAAAACGTTGACGACTTCTATTATTGAAATTACCATTTAAACATTTTACTACACATAGAATTATTATACACTTGACAACAAAATCGTCATTCATAATCATCAACAAAAAAAGGGACATGTGTGGGTCGTAGAGTATTTTGATTGGACAATGGAAATTAACCACCTGCATGGCCCACACCTATTCCACGAATGAGATTATTCCTCCACAAGAAATATCCAATATATGTTCTCAACATTATAGGATTGATCTACGCTACATTCGTACTCACTAAGTCATGGCACAATTCTATTACGAGGCCCGAGATAATGATTTCAATTATGCTCAAGGTATTAGCCTCCTAATTAGACTAGGGATCATACCAGAGTGAGTGACGGAGCCCTCACAAAGGTGGGTAATAAGGCATTATTCTTTCACTCATTTTTTGTACTGTGCTTTATCGTAAAAATCTCGCTTGCATTATTCACATGAATGCAATTGGTGCTTTAAGGGACCAAAAAGAATAAAATCCATTAGGATAAAGGTACAAAACCCAATGCCACAACTTCTTTCTTGTAGATATTTGTAAGCCCCCTTCTTAGTCGTATGCGAGAGAAATGTTCTATTGGTCGTATTTTATATTTTATTCTATTTTTGGCTTCAAGAGTTGCACCGGATGACATTTAATTTGGTAGATAAAACCAATATATGAATGGAAATTTGGACATTAAATGATGGAGATTACATACTTGCATGCCCTATACCTTTTGATAATATATCTAATGACTTGAAGGCCTTGATTACCTATGGTTATTCGCATACAACCTATTTTCTCGACAATCACTTGAGCTTAACTCGATCACGGAGGCTACTGAATAACTACATGACACAAGCATTCAAATTACATTTTGAACCCCGAACCTTTTCAAGTTTCCCCATTTTCCCCCTCTTTGTTACCATTGAAATGCTTAAATAGAGCACAAATAACATATATTATTTTGGGTAAGAAAAATATGATCCATGGAATGGGTGTGGGACATGTAGATATTTAATTCACACCTTTTTATTTCCAACATTCCATTCATGTCTACATCTTATCTATTGAATTAAAAATGTCCAATCGAAAACATTGATGTCGTGAAATAAAAAGATACCGAAGCTTGATTGGAAGATAAAATCTACTTGGAAGTTGCACTCATGTGATTAGTGTGAATGAGAGCCACACTATAAAAGTGGAATACATATAGCACATATTATTTGCATTGGAACAACAAGTAATTTGTTCTATGGAATAGGTACGAGGCATGCAAGTATGTAATATCCATCATTTAATGCCCAAAATTTCGTTCATGTACTGCTTTTATCTACCAAATTAAATGACGTACAATTGATAACCTTAAAGCCAAAAAAATAAAATGAGAAATACAAAGTATGACCAACAGACCATTTCTCTCATATGGTGAGAAGAGGGATTGAAAAGAACTACAAGAAGCAAGTTGTGGCGTTGGGTTTTGTACCTTTATCCTAATGGATTTTCCTCTTTTTGGTCCTTGGAGCACCAATTGTACTCATGTGAATATTGAAAGCAAGTTTGTTAAGATAAAGTGGAGCACAAGAAACAATTGAAAGAAGAATGTCATATTACCCACCTTTTTTAGGGTTATGCTAGCCACTCGATGGTATGATCCAAGGTTGAATCGAGAGGTTAGGACCTTGAGCACAAATCAAAGCATTATCTTGGGTCTCTGTAATAGATTTGTGCCACAACTTAGTGAGCACGAATGTAGTAGAGATCACAACTATAACGTTGAGCACATATGCTAGATATTTCATGGGGAGGAATAATCTTAGCCATGGAATAGGTGTGGGCCATGCATGTGGTTAATTTCCACCATCCAATCAAAATTCTCAACGAACCACACCTATCCCTTTTTTTATTGGTGATTATTGAATGACAACACCATCACAATTTTTTGATCTAGAGGATTTTTTGGGTGTTGGAAGTTTCCTAAACCTTTGTAAACCATGACCATGTTTTAAAACGTTTTGAGACGTTTCCGACGGTATGCAAAACTTCGGGAACGAAGTTCGGATGCGTAAGATATCGCAGTCAAAGTTTTTGTTTGAAAACGCTCCAAGTTGGTCAACTGGCGAATGACACGTTGACACCTAACAATTTGGCAAAAGCTGAAAATGTTAAGTTTTGTGTTTTCAAGGCTCTAGTCTCGACACACACAAAATTTGGTGGCCCCCACTAATTGTTGGTTGGGTGCCCTTATCTAGGTTCAACACACTCTTTTGTAGGAGGGGTACCTTTTTCGCCTTTTAATTCATATTGACATTATCGTATTTTCAATATTATATGCCACATATTTTTCTAACTCTCCCAATGTGGGATATTGTTTGGAGAGCTATATATTTTGCATTGCGGGACTATATTGGTGCATTGCGAGCTCGAGCGAGCTACATTTTAGCTCGGTGGGGTGATCAACTCCCCACCAAGTTGATCACATTGATATCCACAAATATCGGGATCATCTTATATGCCTCGGTCTTATTTAACTATCCACTGAATTCCTTATATCTTAGTGGATGTGGCAGGCATATTAATTTTGAGGGTCAATAGTGGATTGGTCGTTTCACATATATCTCGGCCTAATGAATTGCGCAGTGTTTAAACAAACCACACACGGTGACTCGGCATTTATGGATAGTGTAGCATCCACATGACTCCGGCCCACACTTTGGGCGATGAAACCAACCGTTTGGCCCACATAATGGGTGAGTCAAACATATCAACCGCCATGATGTGGCATTAAGAAAGCTCCACACCCTAACGAGATATGGCTTAGCGAGTTGATAAGCCCAAAAAATGGTGATAAAGATGTGGCCTAAGCCACGTAATAGCTGGGATGGCTTTCCTAATATAAATAGTGAACCCGTCCATGATGCCAAAGATGTGGGATCAATCCCATGCTTGGTGCAATCACCGCCCTCGGCGAAAATGGTGTAGGCGGGATTCGAACCACCGACCTCTTAGCCCCAAGGCATATCTGACCAACCGACTTGCCCAAGTGGCTCGATGTGAGGTAAAGTGAGCTCGACTCTATTTAAAGAGCTCTATGTGTATGTATGTGAGGGGAAAATGAAAAGGAGTTGCAGAAAACCTCAAATTTGAGGCACTTAGGGTCACTTTGGGGACTCAGTGTAAAAAGCAAAGTTGCTCAAAATTTTCAAGACAATTGCAATGGTGTGATCATTTTCCCATTTTGGAGCTTTTGTGACAGAGTTTTTCATTGTTAAAGTCACACGAAGGCATTGATCCTAGGGGAGACAGGTTGTAAGTGAATCGGGAAGGTGAGGGCGGTTATTGGACAATCCAGAGTCTCTTAAAGGTCTCAAAACATAGTTTTACAGGTTTTTGATTCATTATTGATTTATTGTAAAGGTTAAATGTATTTACAATTATAACATTGTTAATGGATCAGTTCATAATGAACCCGGGGACAAAGGAATTCCAAACCCCGTAAACAATCTTGTGTCGTTTTCAGATTTGTGGATGTTTATGTCTAGTTTGGATGAAGATTTTTATTAGATGAAAATTAGTTTTGAATGTTTCTTATTTTGATTAAGCAATCATTCATTAAAAATAGGAAGGTGAACTTGATGGAAATTTTAGTATCCATAATCCACAAATGCACATTTCAAAGTTGTGAATGTGTTGGTTAGAAAATTTGTCTTGTGGACAAATTTATGGATTTCAGGCCAACGTTATGGGAATATAAGTCCCTCTACATTTGAATGGTGCAGCTCCCATTGTTTAGCATGTAAAACCTAAGTGGATTTACGGTGGTTTTTCAACTAGAGATCCACAGAACACTCCACTATCCCTATGGCAATAATAACTCCTTCTATATAGCAGTAAATCGATCGAGAAAGGGGAGGGAGTGAGAATGAAGGAGGGGGAGTTCAATGTTGTGGGTAGAGTGTTAGATGCCCACACACATCAACTGGAAATTTCATTACATGCATTAATTCATAGAAGAAAGACAAATTTGCAATTTCGAGCACAAGATGAACAAAACATGCTTTAGTCACAAAGCATCAAACAATTTTTACATCTAGGGACGTAAAATTCCTTCCTTTTTATCGATCTCGGAGTTGAAACTTGTACAAGGAATGAGAATAGAAGAAGATTGATTGTCTTTTTTTTCCTCCATTCGCAACAACGTGCTTCCAGTTTTCAAATTCGATTTCCAGCCCTGTGAATGACATCGAAGGGTCATTATATTCCCCAAATTCAAACGGTTACAAACTTGCAAATTATCCATGCCTCTTCAAATTCCATCCTTGCAAAGAAAAATGCCCATGTCGTGTCAAAAACCAGATCCTACGAGAAAACGTTACACCCGATTTTCCAGTTTGAATATAAGATGTTAGATTTGCTCCATGCATTTGGATCTTGGGCCATTGCAAACAAATTTGATCATTTCCCCTCTTCCAAATTCCTCTGCAACAAAGAAAACGCTTCTGACGAGCCAAAAATGAGCTTTTGTGTGCAAAAATGTGTTTCATATTTCAATTTTCCAGTTTTCATATGAACCATTCGATCCTTTTCCCTAATTGCTTTGAAATCGGGCCATCCACGTGGCAAGAGAACATTGGAGCAAAGTCGGGAGAAACTTTTTTTTTTTTTGCATACCAGAGACATTTTCTCGATTTTCTCCCATAAAATTCATCAATATTTAAAATTGAAGTGTTCATCATGTAGATAATTTCAATAGCTTTCCATTGATATCAAAAAGTGAAAACCGAGCTTTGGTTCGAAAGATATGGCCCTCTGAAGATTTAGGGAAAAAATGCAAAATACAGAGTCAAAATTAGGGTTGGCGGGGTCAAACTTTAAATTTTGACCTTTTGGAAAAAATTCCCAAAAAACTCCATGGGCCCGTAGCTCCGATCTAGCAAGGACACGTGGCATGTTTTGACTGGATACGGGGTTTCCATGTAATTCTACACGTTCCAACCATTTTTGGAAAATGGATCGAAATCATGATTTCTTCCGTAGGCCCGCCGCTCCTGGCCTCGGTGAGGACACGTGGTGTGATCTGATTGAATGCGGGTCGCGGCTCACCTTTGAACATTGTGACCATTTTCACCAAAAAGGCTCAAGTCTAACTTTCCTCTGTCGGCCCATTGCTCCGAGGACACGCAGCGCTTTGTGATTCATCTGCGGGCTAAAGACCATTTATTTTCCTTTCGCCTTTACGGGCTTACGCCGAATTTGCCTTTGAGCCTTTTAACCCCAAAAGGGCTAAGTGCAAAATTTATCTCCCACCTCTGCCAATGCATTTCCTTCCTTCGCGGGCTGCGGGCCGCTTTGTAACTTTTTGTGTCTTTTATCCAAAGGGTTAAGTGTCAAAATTTCCTCCTCGAGCCCGCCTGGAAAAATTCCCCCAAACTCCGTCGAGCCATAACTTGCAAAATACAAGGAGTTAGGAGGAGTTCCATACCTTTCTAGAAAGGGGAAAGAATTCTCTATCTGATGGAGGTGTTTCTAAGAATCCTTAATCCCTTGGGAAGTGCTAGATTTAAAAAAATCAAACTGGACCATTTTCAAAGGGTGACAACTCAAAAATTTCTAAGTCCAGACTTGGGAAAAAGAAGGAAAATTTTGAGGGGAAAACAAAATGAAATTCAGACTCGAGGTACATTATAAGTCATAAATTAATCAATTTTTGAGTAATTGAGCCATAAAATTGATGTTGAGTTCCTAGTATCCGAAAATTTAAAAGTACAAAAAAAAATTAGTACCATTTTTAGATCAAGTTTGGTATCGAGTTGGTTTTAGCTCGATATTTTTCTTCTAGTTTTAATCTAATTAATAGTGATTGCTTTAGTTGGTGCAGTTAGTTCAGTGGTTGAACAGGTACAGGTGCACTATGGGCAAGTAATCATGGATTTTGCAGATGATGTTGAAAACCAATCTCGTAGCTACTTTGGTGAGACATGGTAAATTTTATTCCTCACCTCAGAAGCAAGACAACAAGAGGAATTATTGCATTCATTATCAGATGAGGCATCGGGTTGATAACTATTGGAAACTTTGTCCAAAAACCATCCAGAGTATGGTAAGACAAGTTGGAGTCAAGGTAAAGGAAGTTTTTGAACCATAATTTTTTAAATCATCCTTTTAAGCTATTGTGAAACCACTAATCAGCCATTCAATTTTGATACAAAGAATGTAGGCTCGTGTGAGTTAGATAGATTTACTTTTGCATAGCAGTATATGTTGAAAAGCATGCAAAATTTTAAGAGTAATTTGTGGATTTCCGGTGTATGATAAAGGATGAATTCACATGGTTTTAATTGCTTTGAAATTGGGAAATTGGGGTCACCTATAAGAGGATTTGGGAGAAAGGTCTATAATACTCGATTTTTACTTATTATGTGTTAAAGGATGACAATATACCATTTTCTATTTTTAGCAGCAGTATGTAGATTCAATGGGCATGTGGTAATAATGTCTATTTTTGGAAATTTGCATTTCGATTGTTACTATTGTTAAATGTCATTGTGCAATTCTATGACACTTGTTTGATATTATAGGTAATATACAAACTTATTGTGTCTATGTAGAGTACTTGCACATAAATGATGACCCTTGTTTTTAGGGCGTTTACTTGTGACTACTCTATGTAGTTACAATTAGTGTGTACATTATTTGCACTAAAAATTGGTGTGCACATATGCCTAGTGATCATTTGCAGCAGATGGAAGTTCACCGTTTTGGGTAAGCATAGTTACAGTTTGATCTATCCTTTTACAATTCAGTGTGTATTGATAGAATTTGCAGATTCGCGTTGATTCAAATTTTGACTATAGCTATTTTTGGGCATTGATGATCTAATTTTTCTGGATAGTGAACATTTTCAGTTGTAATTGGCCATATCACAAAGTTTCAGTTGAACGCTAGCTTCCATAATAGAATGAGTGTTATTATCTGACCAATTATTTGTGATGACATTACAGTGGTTTTTGGCAGATTCACATGGATTCGGTTTTGTGACTATAGCTATTTTGGTGTTGATGGTCTAACTATACTAGATAGTGAATATTTGCAGTGTTTACAATTTCAAATAGATAGTAGACACTAGCATAATTAGGGACAATTTAGATGTCTTATACTAAGCTATTTTTATGGAATTGTAATTTTTGTAATCATTCGTATCACAAAGTGACAATTGAACACTAGCTTAAATGGGTGTTATTATCTATTCAGTTGTTTGTGATGGCATTACAATGGGATTTGACAATTCACAGTTGTGTGCAGAGTTGACAGGGGTCATTGCGACATATCGGGCTGGGCACCGGCTTAATTGGGTGTTATTATCTTGATCGCTTTATGTGACTAGCTAATCAACTATTTGCATTGATTAACCTATAATACTTTTTCATGTTCATGTATGTGTTTGTGTAATTGCAGGAAAAGTTAGCATGTTTTATGGGTTGATATACACCTTTTTGTGGACAAAAGCATTTTAAGTTGGGAGGAGTGATCCGAAGTATTTTTGGGTGTTATAAGTTTCCTAAACCTCCCTAAACCATAACCAAATCAGAGAGCAATTTGAGAACTTTCTGACAAGATGCAAAACTCCAAAATGGGGTCCAGATGCGTAAGACATCGCAAGTTAAAGTTTTGGTTTGAAAATAGTTCAAGTTGGTCAATTGGTGAATAACGATTGACACGTGGCAGTTTGGCAAAAGGTGAAAAGGTTAAGTTTTGTGTTTTCGAGCCTCTAGTCTTTGACACATGAAAAATTTGGTGGGCCCCGTTATTTTTTGGTCGGGGGCCCTCAAAGAAGGTTTCGATGAGTCTTTTGTAGGAGAGGTGCCTTTTTCTCCTTTTATGGCATATTGCCATTATCGTATTTTTGATATTATATGCCACATATTTTTCTAACTCTCCCAATGTGGGATATTGTTTGGAGAATTGTATATTTTGCATTGCATGACTATATTGGTGCATTTCAGAGCTCGAGCGAGCTACATTTTAGCTTGGTGGGGTGATCAACTCCCCACCGAGTTGATCACATTGATATCCACAAATATCAAGCTCATCTTATATGCCTCGGTCTTATCTAACTATCCATCGAATTCTCAGTATATCTTAGTGAATGTGGCATGCATATTAATTCAATGGTCAACAATGGATTGGTCATTTCACATATATCTTGGCCCAATGGATTGGCCACCTTAGATATTACTTGGTGGGCGATCAAACCAAATATACCGGGCACCTATATATTGGCATAGCGTTTAAACAAACCACAAAGTTAGCTCGGTGCTTTATGGATAGCACAACATCCACATGACTCGCCCAACACTTTGGGTGATGAAACCAACCATTTGGCCCACACGATAAGTGAGTCAAACATATCAACTACCACAACATGGCATCAACACATCTCTGCAGCCCAATGACATGGCTCGACAGAGTTGATAAGCCCAAAAAAGGGCGATAAGGATGTGGCCTAAGCCACGTAATAGTTGGGATGGCTTTTCTAATATAAACAGGGAACCCGTCCCACAACGTCAAAGATGTGGGACTAAATTCCACACTTAGTGCAAACTACCTACGCCGAAAATGGTGTAGGCGGGATTCGAACCCCCCGACCTCTTAGTTCCAAGGCATTTTTGACCAACCAACTCGCCCAAACGGCTCGACATGAGGTAAAGTGAGCTCGACTCTATTTAAAGAGCTCGTGTGCAGTGTCTGTGAGGGCTAGATGAGGAGAAGTTGTAGAAAACCTCAAATTTGAGCCACTAAGGGTCACTTTTGGCACTCAAAGTGTAAAAATCAAAGTTGCTCAAAAATTTCGAGACAGGTCACAATGTTGTGATCATTTTCCCATTTTAGAGCTTTTGTGATAGATTTTTTTGCTATTAAAGTCCCATGAAGGCATTGATCCTAGGGGAGACAAAGGTGTAAGTGAATCAAGAAGGTGAGGGGCAATTGTTGGACACTCCAGAGTCCCTTGAAGGTCTAAAACATAGTTTTGTAGGTTTTTATTCATTATTGGTTTATTCTAAAGGTTAAATGTATTTACAATTATAACATTATTAATGGATCGGTTCATAACGAACTCGGGGACGTAGGAATTCCAAACCCCGTAAACAATCTTGTGTCATTTTCATATTTTTGGATGTTTATTTTTGTTTTGGATGAAGCTTTTGATCAGATAAAATTCAGTTTTGAATGTTTATTATTTTGATTAAACAATCATTCATTAAAAATGGGAAATTGGACTTGACTAGAAATTTCAATATCCATAATCCACAAATGCACATTTCAGTGTTGTGAATCCAATTCATAATGAGGTGCATTATAAATCAGGAATAAATCAATTTTGGAGTAATTAACCCATAAAATTGATGTTGAGTTCCTAGTATCTAAAAATTTAAAAGTATGAAAAAATAGTAGTACTTGTTTTTGGATCATTGTTGATGAGGGGGACTATGCATAAAATTGATACCTTGGGATGCTACATCCACTCCATATTTTCTTATATCGTGCATGTCCCTTGATATGTGCATTTTAATTCCCCTTATGTGTATTTGTATTCTAGCTACCCAATGATCGCAAAGGGCTGAAACAAGAAAAAAATTCACTTCAGTAATATTTTTCTACCACTACTTACGTTCACATATATCTCTAAAAACATATTGTTTTTGGCATTTTTATTTTGGCCAATTTAAGTTAAAAATTACACTCATGTGAGTAATGTGAGTGAGATCTCGTAAAATACTTGCATGCCCCGTACCTTTTCCATATAACAAATTGCTCCAATGTAAAGAATATGTGCTATATGCATTCCACTTTATAGTGTGGCTCTCATTCACACTAATCACATGAGTGTAACTGCTAAGTAGATTTTATCTTCTAATCAAGCTTCGGTACATTTTTATTTCATGGCATCAATGTTTTTGATTGGAAATTTTTTAATTCAATAGATAAGACACAAACATGAGTGGACTTTTGGAAATCAAAAGGTGTGACTTAAATACCGCATATCCCACACCCATTTTATGGATCATACTTACCCAAATAATATCTTTTATTTGTACTATATTTAAGCATTTCAATGTCAAAATAGGGGAAAATGGGGAAACTCAAAAAGGTTCAGGGTTTGAAACGGAATTAGAATGCTTATGTCTCAGAGCAATTTGCAGCCTCTCCGTATAGAGTTGAAAGCTCAAGTAATTGTAGGAAAATAGGTTAGGTGTGCAAACAACCATCGATAAATGAGGCCTTCAAGTGATTGGATATATTAGTGAAAGGTATATTTTATTCACAATTAAGATTGTTGTTTTTGTCTCATAAAGACTAAGGTTTACGATTGGGAAAAAAATAATTGTATATGTAATATGTATGCATGAATGGAATGTTGGAAATTAAAAGGTGGTAATCAAATAATCACATGTCCCACACCTATTCGATAGAGCATATTGTTCCTAAACAAATAATATCTATCACATGTGCTTCACCTAGTTGTCTCAGCCTCGTGTGCATTATTCACGTCTCAGTGCAATGCACGATCTAAGGGGCAAAAGAAAATGGTGAGAATTCAATGAGGGCCAAGTCTGAAACCCAACCAATCCGCTTGCTTCTTGTGGTGCTTTGCAAGCATAGTTATCAATTTTTAGCTTGAGCAATTGCAAAATAACAAACGATGCAAAACACAATTGTTGATAATTGAGCCCCTCCGAAGAATGGACATATGTACAAAAGGAATATATTATCCATCGATTGAAGTTTGTTATTTTTTAATTTTACATTTTTATAGTGTCAATGTTTTTGGTTGAATCACATTTACTTTGCTAGACAAGGCAAAGACATGGACGTCAAGATGGAAATAAAAATGTGGGATTTAAAACTCTGCATGTCATGCACCTATTCCATAAATCAAATTCTCCCCAGCCAAAGGACATCTACTACATTTACTCCATTGTATTGTCTCGATCTTGCTCACATTACTCACATGAATGAAATTTTACACTTAAAGTGGCCAAAATAAAAATGCCCAACTTCGATCACCGAGATCTCGCATTGCAATCAAACTCACGACAAATCTTTGCATTGAAAATCCGACCTTGTGATGCCTCCTCTCAGCGCGTGACAACATCGTTGGGTTTGCTAATTTTTTCACAACTAGTCGTGCCACCAACTTAGCTAGGGTACTACAATTATTTGCTCTTCATTATGTGATAATTGATTGGAATTATTTACCTTCTCCACCGAAACATCATAGATGTTTATTTCCCCTGTAAAAATGGTCACCGTGCAAGACCAATACCGGATTGCTTTCCTAATAAATTTGTAGAAACAAATATGTAAAAATAAAATATGGAATACTCAATGCCAGGGATCAATTTTGAAGGGTCGGTCTAAATTTTATTCTCAAGGGTAAATATTGGACTAGCCCTTCAACAATGAAAAGTAGTATGAATATTTTAAACTTCATATGACAAGTATATACGTCATACAAATTAGGAATACTTTTTTAAAAATCACCTGTTGATTAACACCTTAAATAATAAGGAAAAATTCACTTTCCAAACAAAATGACCCCTCAATCATAATGGTGTAAAATGAAGATGCATTTAAACTGGTAAAATAATCATTTTATGATGTAAATAAATCCCAAATTTGTAATATTATAATTTCCTAAAAACATCATAACTAAAATAAGCATTAAATAAATTTAATAAATAAATACATAAACAAACAATTGAAATGAGACAAGAAGACACAAAACACATAAATACCATAAAAATTTGTGTGGGACACTAGGATCTCTTATCAAAATCATTAAGAAAACTTGTAAATAATAAAATAAATAATTTTAACTTCTACTTGGATTTTAGTGCTAAAATTAAAACCATTTGGATTCTTACCACTTCAATAAAAAAATTCATTCATATTTTAACCACTAAAATTAAAACACATGTAAATTTTAACTAGTAAAATGCATTGAATTAGATATTTTCCAACTAAATTAAATAAAATGTGCATCCATACATTGAAACACCCACACTAACTATGTCACTAATAGATACATCGAGATATTCTTGGTTAGATTTCAGAGCCAAGAGCTTCACCTCATGCACATTATGCATTCATATCTACTACACACAAATGATGTATTACCAAATTAGACTACTCCATTAAACACACACACCCTTCGTAATCCTCCCTAAATATGTTCACAACCCTCTTCCTCAACTCCTTAGGCATATAGTTGAGCAAAGATCATCTCGAACAAAATTGTAAATATAAAATAGTTATTGGTCTTTATGTCACTCACATTGAACCGTAGTCACAAAATCATGCACTTTAGACATTTATTTATCCTACTCTCATACTATTATTTATAAGGTTCTTGAGGGAAGAAAGTACTAATTAACCCATGTCCTTTGACCACTTTATTTTATTTTATTTCATCATTATGACCTCTTCCACCCATATGCCCAGTCATTCAAATCATCTGTGCCATTTTAGCCTCGATCGGGTGCCTAGATTAGTACTGGGCACCCTTGGGCACCTTGGTCCCACCAGGGGCACCCCGATCCTTCTAGAGCTTTCTCGCCTCTTTTTGGGATCTTTCTAGCCATTTTACATCTTTATATTTCTTATGGTTGGCCTTTTTGGGGTTAATTACAAAATTAGACCACGAGAACCCTATAAATATAAAGTTATGAGACCATAATGAGGGACCTAGCATCACTTACTACTATCACTCCATCTAGAGTCGCATCCATATATTGCTTAGAGATCACTTGCATCCACATAGCTCATCATCAAGGAACACGGCTAAGACATCTGCGTCACACTTCACAGGGGGGGATTCTATTTTATTCCATGCACACATTTTATTACATTTTCTACACATAGTTATTGTTCCCTATTTCACAAAGTGTGATTGGCACAAGAGCAACTTAGGGCATGTTCACACACACTTGCAGCATAGAACTACCTCGGTTCTAAGATGTAGTGCAGTGCTTAGTTAGTAAGTCTACCATTGTGGAAGTTGAGGTCAATTTGACCCCTTCATATGCATTTTTATTTTTAGGGTTTGATGCTTGTTTTGGGGTCTTGCAGTCTTTCTTCCATCTTGAGTTATTGGCGACATCCGACACAAGACAACAAAATTGATGCGACGGGCAAAGTGAGGGTTTCAAATCATCTTTCAAATTTCTGAAGATCAGATTCGAGCTTTTTGCAGACTGGGCACCCAAACTGTAGACCAGCAGTGCCCGCAGCACCCCAATCCTCCTCTCAGGTGCTTATGTCTAGCTAGATCCTCCAGTTCCATTCTTTTCGGAACCCCGGCATAGTCATTCCTGATTTTGATTTTTCCAGTCTCCTCTGTGACACAGATCTTGCTGCTTCAACTTCATCGAATCATTTGAGTTCTTTCCTCTCTCTCTCTCTCTTACACATTAAGGTTTCTATTTTTATTAGTTTTACTACTTATGTCATTTACATGTTGTCTTAGTACATTTATTTGCTGTGTTTATATGTCCTCCTAGATTAGATTAACTATCCTTTACTACATCTAGTTAGTTAATTTTAGTTAATCATTTTGGTGAACCCGACTCGATCATACATGCTTCTAGGTTCTTCCTTCTTCCTTCACCATTCTAGGGTTTCTTTTCCTTCACCATGGCTCACTCTCATGAGGAATTTACTGAAGCTCACCTTAAAGCCATCAATGATCACCTTGTCGAGCATCCCCAAGATCTAGATTTACTTTTGCATGTTGCTCATGAGGAAGCTACTAACTTGGCAGAACTCACTACTTCTGTTGTCATACCCACTTTTGTTGTCACTCAACCACTTGCTTCTACTCTTCCTCCTATTCCCATTATTCTTTTTTTTTTATTCCTACTCATACTAATCACTTTACACCACCCTTAGTTTCTCATGTATGGAAAGTCTCATCTGTGGGCAATCAAGACCTAACTTCTCTTTATCATGATCTTCAAGCTCAAATTTGTAAGCTGCAACATGCCACTTCGTATGCATCATCATATTTAGATTCTTTGTTATTGCATACTCCTTTTGCACCTACAATCTCTACTTATCTCGCTTCCTCCTAACTTTGTCACCCCTAAGCTTCCCATTTTCAATGGGCATGGTGACCCACAGAACACCTTAGAGCATTCCATGTCATTTTTCTTGACTTTTCCAATGATCATATCCTTTTAGCCAAGCTATTTCCTCGTAGTCTCCATGATTATACGATGCGTTGGTTTTACGATTTACCTGTTCACTCAATAACCTCCTTTACACATCTAGCTGATGCATTTCTTACCCATTTTTCTATCAACATCGGCTCTAAAATTTTTGATGCCCAACTAGCACAACTTAAACAAGGCTCAAATGAACACCTCGTTAACTATGTTTTAAGGTATAAGAACAATCTAGATAAGATGATAAACATGTTCTTTGACTCTGAGCTTTAGGATTTATTTATTCAGAGTCTATTACCACCTCTACAAGAGAGTTTTCTCTTCAAATCCTCTCCTTCATTTGATCAACTTTGTCATACTCTTAAGCTTCGTGAGACTAAACTCCTATCCATCAAAAGCTTAAGTATCAAGAACAGACTTCATCTTCCACTCGTTTTCCTAGCAAGATGTCATTTAAACCTTCTACAACTAAACCAACTGATGCTAAAGTTACTATCAACATCGTCGCTCCTTCTAAGGAGGTTCAAGCACAACAACCTTGGCACACATTTAACACCCTTCCCATGGCTCCGCATATTATATTGAGACAACTTCTTGAAAGCAACCTTATTACACTTCCCCCTCCCCTCGAGTTAGACCCATCGCGACCAAAAGGTAGGAACTACAATGAGAAATTTTGCTGTGATTATCATCGATGCGTAGGAAATTCCACAAATCGATGCCTAAAACTCCAAACAATCATACAAGAATTAATCAATAACAACAAACTTGAGTTCCTAGATTCTTCTAGCTCGGCCCCGACCAATGATGACAAGGGAAAACTCAAGCTTTTTAACAATGAATCTCAACAACATGACAAGAAGACATCAAACTCTTCATAATCATGTGTATCACGCGCAGATTGCCTCCCGATCAAGATCTCTAGATTTCTTAGTTGCTAACACTAAAGCTTCGCCACCAATCATTGTCTTTTTCAACGTCGATTATCATGCTAAGTTTACATCTAAACATTAACATCAATGCATCTATTAGCTCAACTTCCATCAACAACACTAAGGTTGACCCATCATGGCCCATTAGTGTCATTTTTATATCACTCCTTAAGGCTATCGGTATCCTCTATTCCAAGTTGAATACCCTTTTACAAAACACTTCGGTGATGTAAACCTACATGTTACATTTGGCCCTCTTACTATGCTTGTACCTTTCCTCATTGGAAACACAGTTGAGGTATGCGACATGCTTCTTGGTCTCAATTAGATTCGTCACTCACAATCTATCATTTCTATGAATCATCTACGACTCAAATTTATTTACAATAATCAAGTCATCTCTATTGATGGTGTCCCTCCATCTACTCTGTGGCCACCATCTCCTCGCATGGTATCTAGCACATCCCCTACTTCATCTAGCGCATCACACTCTATGTTACTCAAAGCACAATCTACTCCTAGTTTGCCTACTCGCATATCATCTCCACGACCACATTGCTTCACTAGCCCTATACATTGGTATTGGCCTATTCCTTATAAGCATTACTCCATCGCAAAGATAAATCCCCGCATCGCTTTATTCCAAGTGGATCTTCTTCACCTTCGCACTTTGTATCACATAGATCTCCATCACCGATGCATTTTATGATGCCACGACATTCTGCATACTTTCATCCCTCACATGTGCATAGGATTCACTCACCACTACAACGTCTGTCTACCATACCTCCACTATTAGAGCATGGTCATACACTTTAATCTCCTATGTCAAATGAAGGACCTCCATCCTTCATCATCATCAGATAGTTAGTTCATTCACCACACATATATTGAGGGGCATAATAACACTTCACATCCCCCCTCATTTTAGCATAACTACACTTGTCACTTTCACATATTCATTAGGCATATTAAGCACACATTCTAAGTGTCATTACCCGATGACACACTCTTGTGTTATGGTTCACACTTGACTATTGAGGGATTATGACACATGAACCTCACACACTGCACATCAATACCATACATATCACTAGCATATTAGTATACATACTACCTTTTACATTTACACGTGTCATACACATATTGCTAGTCTACATACCTTGCATTACATTTCTTACATGGGTATCTTCATCATCATATACATTTACACTGTCTACCTTGCATTTACAGGCATATTGCATCTCCTACTGGTTCTCACCCCATTTACATATTGGGTTTGTCACTCATATACATCATGTTTTCTTATATTAATCACATAGCCTACTCATATTACATGATATTATGCATTTCCACACCACATGCATGTATCTCATATAGGTTGCATATATCTTGCCTTTAGATCCTCTCTTACCATATTACTAGCATTATACGTACTATTTATTAGCCTTACACTGCACTATAGGCATTATACATTGCATTTCATCATACGTCATGTGTCATACACCATATATTAAACATTTAATATACAATTTTTTTCACATTTGCACATTCATACATCACACATCATACCATTCTTCATCATACATGCATCTAGCATTACATTCATCCCTACATACTACATTATTCATCTATCTACATGTATTACATTATGCGTTATACATTACATTTTATACATTCTACACATCTTGGATTTGCATCCTACACATAGCGTCTTTACACATTCTACTCATCACATGGTCATATTTTATCATTACATATACTACATTGTCTTCTACACATTACACTCACTACCCGATGATGCACTTTAGTTCCTCGATCCATACTTGACTACCGAGGGTTTACAAATCAAATGGACCTTACACTCATCACACATTTACTATTCGACCTTTCATCATGCGACATTTCCACTTAGTGACATACGCTTTAGGCTAAATCGTCACCTATTCTATCATTTTGTAGTTGTATACACCTTAGGTTACATCATCACTCCCTCTTTTCATCTTGTAGTGATATACGCTTAGGGCTAGATCATCACTCATCCATTCATCTCATACTGATATAAGTTTAGTGCTAAATCATCACTCATCCATTAATCTTATAGTGATATATGCTTAGGCTAAATCATCACTTATACATTCATTTTGTCATGATTTACGCTTCGGATATAGGGTTCATACACACACACAATCACTAGGTTGCATATCATCAACCTACACATACACATTCATTCACAACGTGTTAGACACAACACACACTACTTGACCATTTCCCGATGACGCACTCTCTCGCTTACGCTTTATTCTTGACAATTGATGGGGCAAACCAAATGAGCCTTAATGTATACATTTCCATTCACTGGGGACACACATATCCTATCACTCCATTTGGCATTCCATTCCATCCATCCACAACATGTTGTTTATTATGGTTGTTTATACTCTTGCTTACTTTTGTTGTTCATGATCACTAGATTGCACATGATAGTTTGATTACCTCTATGCCATTTATCTATATTATCCACACATGCATGTTTACGCCTTCTTCTAGTTGTCATCACGAGATACAGTCTCTTATATGCAAACGACGATGCATGCCTTCTACCCTTCCTACATTGGTTGCTGGGGGAATGAACATTCATCTCTTTCAGGTGCTATGGTTTCATTTTGTACTTAGCACTTTACATTACTTGCTTATACACGCTTTTGACATACTAGTTATCTTTCTAACATGCTAATGGGTGCTTCATGTGCAACATTTGTTATGCAGGGATATTTGTTTCCATACTTGTTTCTTACATTGTTTGCCATTGTTTGTTATTGTTTGCAGGCCTTGCCCTATATTTGGTGGGCCCACTTGTTTGTTGTTTGTGGCCCGATTGCCTTGCGTGTCTTATAACATCGTGAGTGATGTCCCATGTTTGTAGCTTGTTTTGTGTGGCATACTTGTCTTATTGTATGTTTACGTTACTTTTCTTGGTAGCTTACACATTGTTTGCATGTGGCTTATACATTGTTTCTACATGCATGTGTGTTTACACTTGTCTTTGGCTAGCCTTCTTGTTTGTGTGTGCCTTGGTTTCTACCAAGCACTTTTCAAGGTTATAGCATACATGTGGTTGGTCCTTTTTTCGAGCCACATTCTCTTATCAACAATGTCGCATGCACCCCCAAAGAGGGGGCATCATTTGGGAGTTTTACATACTAACACAACGTATTTACCCTGTTTCATTTTAGTGCACTTTATGCCCTTAGCATTATAGGTTGCAGACAATGAGTGGGTTCAGACTAATCTACGAACCCCATACACAATGACTTTTACAAGACATAGTGTCCTTAGCATTCTGGGAAGTAGTTACAGGCTTGGAGGTTATAGTGGGTGTGCCTCTCTACACTACTTCGCCATTGGCATCAGATCGCCCAAAAACCAAGATGTACAAAGATCTCTACACACATTCAAGGAAGTAGTTAGATCTTGGAGGACATAGAGCATTTCCTCCCTACACTTCTTTGGCCTATGGCATGAGATCACCCCAAAAATCACAGTACAAGATATCCTTCTACACTCTCTTTCTCGACATGGATCAAGTGCACATGTTCCATTTACATTTACATTTACGTTTTCCATTTCACATTTGTGTATTTTATATTTACATACACATTCATATTTTACATAGTGTTTTTACACTTACATATTTGACTACTTGATCATTTTCTCCTTACAGGTCTGGTCGTATGAGAAACAAGCAGTCAAATGGGGGCAACAACAAACAACAACGATGACGACAACGATGACAATGATGACACCAACAACACTCTGCGATAGCACACATGCTTTACTAACCATGCAGTACACTACACACCGCAACATCTACACACGCGTTCCACCCTAAGTTCACTCTCATCACTTTTTCTTTGTGCATTTTTCATCTTTAGTTTCCATGCTCCTCCATGTTTTGTTTAGTCTTTCAAAGACACCTTCTTCATCATTCTACATCGGCATCAGGTACGCATCTCTATCTACTTTATGTTACTGAGCTTTCAGCTCACCAACATAAAGTGGGGGCAAAATGTAGTCACAAAATCATGTACTTTAAACATTTATTTATCTTGATCTTATACTACTATTTAGAAGGTTCTTAAGGGAAGAAAGTACTAATTAACCCCTGTCCTTTGGCCACTTTATTTTATTTTATTTTATTTTCTCATTACGACCTCTTCCACCTACATGCCCAATCGATTCTATGATCTCGCGCCATTTTAACCTCGACGGGGCACCCAGATTAGTACTAGGGCACCCTTGGGTGCCCTGGTCCCACCAAGGGCACCCGGTCCTTCTAGAGATTTCTCACATCTTTTTGGGCTCTTTCTAGCCATTTTACATCTTTATCTTTCTTGTGGTCAGCGTTTTCAGGTTAATTACAAAACTAGACCAAGAAAACCCTATAAATATAAAGTTATGAGACCATAATGAGGGACTTGGCATCACTTACTACTATCACTCCATCTAGAGTTGCATTGATCTATTGCATTAGAGATCATCATTATGAAATATTGTTCATAGTGTGAACACTTAGGAGTGGTTTGGGTTATTTGGTAGTAATAGTTTTTAATATTTATAAAATAATATATGAGTGTGCAAAAAATTGTAATGCACAACTCATAGTTGAGAGATATTTGGGATATTGAGAGGACTTAGAGATTAGCCTTGACTCCTTACTTATAGGAGTTCATTGAGCTATTTATATGTAATCTCTCCATTGGGAATTTGTCCTGAATGAATTACAATATCTCTGGTTTTATTATTTTATTGTGCAATGTTTTGTTTTTTATTTGATTAAATCATGGATATTTACAAAAATCACTTCGCATCCACATAGCTCATTATCAAGGCACAAGGCTAGGACATTTGCATCACACTTCATAGGGGGAGGGATTCTATTCTATTTCATGCACACATTTTATTACATTTTCTACACATAGTTATTACTCACAATTTCACAGTGTAACTAACACAAGAGCAACCTAGGGCATATTCACACCCACTTGCACATAGAACTACGCGGGTTTGCCTGAGCCGTGTAGACAACGCTCGCTAGTAAATCCACCATTTTCGCATCTCGAGGTTAGTCTAACCCCTTCATATTATTTTTTCTTTTTTAGGGTTTGATGCTTGTTTTAGAGTCTTACAGGTATTTCTTCCATCTTGAGTTATTGGCGACATTCAACATAGGACAACAAAATTGATGTGACATGTAGCGAAGGGTTTCAAATCACCTTTTGGCCCTATGAAGATCGATTTAGAGCTTTTGTGTAGACCAAGGCACTCAAAATACAAACCGAGTGCTCGTAGGCACCCTAGTCCTCCTCTAGGAGCTCCAGTCTAACTAGATCCTCTAGTTCCATCCTTTTGCACTCCAACACAAGCCATTCTTGCTTCGATTTTTTAGTCTCCTTTGTGACATAGTCCCATCACTTCATCAAATCAGTTGAGTTCTTTCCTCTCTCTCTTACACATTAGAGTTTCTATTTTTATTAGTTTTACCGCTTATGTCATTTACATGTTGTCTTAGTACATTTATTTGGTGTGTTTATATGTCCTCCTAGATTAGATCAACTATCCTTTACTACATCTAGTTAGTTGATTTTAATTAATCACGAACAAAAGTTAGAGAGAAGATATCAATAATGACTTGGAGGGGTTCTTTCAATGGATGAAGAAGATTATCTCTACTTGTTCTCCTATGAATTGAGCTCCTCTCCCCTGCCTCGCATTTTATAGAACTAATCCAATCATCTTGACCCATGGTTTGTCTACATACCAAGCTCAAATTGATCCAGGTGATTTGATCAAGACCATTGTGAGCTCATCCCACCCTTTGGCACCAACACAACTCTCATAGAGCCTTCTTAACACCCTACATTACGAGTCACAAATTGAAGTCACTCTTTGAGATCAATTCAACACTTTTCTCCAAGATCTTCCTCGACCTCAAATATCCATCTCAGCCCATATCCAAACTAGTGGCCACTCTACACACTAGATCTGTTCCAAATCATATTGTGCAAGCTCCCAAGTGTGCAATATTTGTCAACAAGTCTATGATATCTTTGTTTGTTGTCTCTCAAGGTGGCTCCTACAACAAAGAATCGAAACAAGTGCAAAGCGATAGATGAAACATCCGAATAAATCCCAAGAAAAAGTAAATACTGTAAATGGTAATATTAAATATTTGGTTTTTGGTATTTGTGCTCAAGTATTCACTAAGTTGGCATCAACAACTTGTTAGAAACTTGGGATTTGAGCTTAATAATATTATAGTAGTAGTATATATTACTATAGTATATATATTATATTAAAAATTTTGGTAATTACAAGTATTACGCCTTGCAATATATCTACGAGTCATGCACAAAACTTGGAAAGATAGAGGTGGTTATTATTTATAGAAGTCATCAAAAATATTTTTAAGATACTTTTTTAGATTAGGTAATAATTTGGTTTTGGGGGACCAAAAACCCACAAGACATAAAGAATAAAAAAGCACAACCCAAAAACAAGCTAGGGCCTAGATAGGGCAAAACCACTTGACCAACACGAAGGCCCAACATAGTGGCGAGGCAAAAACAACCTCGCTTACATCATAATTTTTATTTTTTAAGTATTCTAGAACATAGACCAAGACAAAAAGACTGATGACTAATCAGCCAAGGGTCACCAAAGTTTCTTTTTCTTATTACTCCTGGTGTGAGATTTGGGACCTTGATTCAAAGCTAGTTGGTTCCTTCTTAGGAGTCGAAAGATTCTTCTGCTTTCCATTCTTAGTGTCAACTTCTCCTCATCCTCATCCGAGCTACTAAGATCCAACCTCACACCCCTCCTTTGATTTTCTTGCTTAGCCAGTTGATCTTGCAATATCAAGATCATGTGTTCCTACATGGTGAAGTCCACCTTGAGACCATTAACTCTTTTTCCCCGACAAAAAAATCGATGTGTCATTCCCTCATATCTGAACCAGTTGTTTGGTAACTTTGAGCAGTGTATCAATAGCCTCCTCCATGTTAGCCTTCTAGGAAAAGTTGATGGGTACTTCGATAAACTCTTCAACAATGCCCTTCCCTTTAGACGACTCCCCCTTCTTAAAGTCATAAAGAACCTCCATAGCCATACCCTCACAAGATTTAAAAATTTCACGCAAATTGATGACAATCGCTTTTTCACCATAGCGCTTCTTTTGTGAGCTTTTAAAAGTAACTTGCACTTTTGTATTGTCAAACGATTTTTACATTTTAATATTTTTTTACGTGAAAATTTTTGCCCACCCTTTTCTCGACTGTTTGAGGCCTTGGGAAGGGTTATGATGGGCTCAAATTTGAACCCCGCTCAACATTAACCGTATATTCACTTTTAGGGAAGAATAAAAACAAAAGGAGCGTGTACAAATGCATCCTGTAATTTGAAACAAAATGAGAAGCCAATCCCTTCAATGATCATCTACAAAGAGACATACCACGCAGACATATGTGATTTAATACATACATGAATGACCACACACGATATGCCATTACATTGCTTGATTTACAACGATACAAACTATACAATCATTACTAGAATTAATCGCTCACCCCTATATATTATCTATTTTAATTTATTATTAATTATCATCAATTATCCCCTAATCCTCATCTCATTATCTAATTAATCCTAATTATTCCTAATTTCCCTTCTCTAGGTTGTTTATCACCCTTAAACCCCCTAGTTCCTAATCCCTAAGCTTTTTCTAGCTTTTATTTAATCCATTTTATCTCCCACCTACCCATGACACTTCCCTATGAAACCCTAACCCACCTAAATGCTTTAAAACACTTATCCCAATCCATAAAATCCCCATCTCTCGAATAAATCATCCTTCTACCACCTAAATGGATGGTTCCCGTAGTTGGCAATGACCCGCCCGGATCAACGTTGACCCTATAAGGCCACATTTAGCTCTCCTATCAAAGGGAGGCATAATCAAAATTTTATTGTGTTTTTGCAATCCTATCTTTGAACTCAAGTGTCTCTGCAGTTGTTGCAGCTTCTTGAGTCCCTTAGAGCTTATTGGCATCACTTATGGAGACTTTACGAGTTTGTTTTCATCTTATATTGGTTTATGTTATCATTGCTTATCATTGCCATTATTTTTAGTCACTACCATTTTACACTCCAACTGCCATAAAAGTTTCTGTGTCAACTTCTTCTCTCGGTCATTCTATTTACAAGTTGTCCGTCCAACCCATTCACCCTCAACTTTTTTAAGATTTCTCGTGTTATCATCGCCACATCAAGTCAAGTCGTCGACCTAGCCCCGTGTTTTCATAAGTTCTATCTTCTAGGTCCACATAAACCTCCCTCTCCCTCTCTGTCATTTTATTCAACACCCAAAATTTTCATTTTGCTTCTCTCACAACTTGGTTCCCTTTTATCAACCATTTGTCGCCACTAACTAAGTCAAGTCATCGTCGACATGTGTCCTGCTAGGCACACAATCTAACAAAACCCTTGTTTTCTTACATCCTATTTTTTACCTTGTCTCAGACCTTCCTCCGTAGGTGTCTATCAGTGTTTTCAGACCTATGTGATCATCTGATCTGCACTCAGACCCCTCTAGGTTTGCATTTAAAGCTTGAAGTCCATATCCATCCACTTAGGTCACCGGCAACCCGCTGAGGTCATTGTTGACCAAATTAGGTAAATTTACTTTGTATTGATTTACACCAAATCTGAACTTTCCATCCATTTCTGGAATCTCTAGATTTTGTTTAGTTTTAATTTATGCATGTTATTCAATCCTTTATCATTGATTTTATCATCTTTTATCAAACACGGGGTTGACATCTGCATAAGGAAGTTAACACTTCTTGGAACTCGCTTTATCGGGTAGTCCCCTCATATACCATCTAATCCATTTTCCTCTTAGTTACCTTTTGTTTTTTAGGTTCATCGATTTGCAACGAGGAAGTATACTTTGCACCCATTCATTTATCACCATCTATTTCCAAGGTACCTTAAAACCTTGCATATTTGAAGTTGTTTAGTTTTCTTTAGTATCTACTTCACTAATCGAACATGAAAGAGAAAATCTGGTCAAAATTCTTGAATGCCTAACGGAAAACCCTTTTAGGTGAGTCTCTTGCATTTTGTTTCATTTCATTTTCCATATTTCTTCTATTTTCCACTAACATCAGCAGGTAGAGGCTTTATTTTTGTTTGTTTGTGTTGGGATCTTCGATTGCTTGGATTTCACTCTTCACTTGCTTTGAAGATCGACAAAAAAGGAAAAACGTCCACCATATATTCTCCTTTTGTCTTATTTTCTCCTTTTTGCATTGCATTTTCCCTTCCTTCGTGTTTGTTCTCGCTAAAATTCCACATTTGGTTTTAGGCTTAAAACAAACCTCTTACATTATTGCTTGCAATTCTAGTGTAAGTAGGGGTTTAATTGGTTTCATTTCACATTTCCTCACACACATCCAAACACACTAATAAATTCACACATCTAAACACTCCCTACCAGGTGGAACTGATTGGGATTTCATCATCGAACAGAAAATCGTCGCGGTGTTTTGGTCACGTTATAAAGCCTACATAGATTCGGGCCTCACGTACCTTCGGGTAGATCAAGGACTCCCCATCCAAATCTACCCAAAACCAACCTTAGATTTCCTTTTCTTAGGTACCTTTGTTATCCATTTCCCCTTTTCCTTTTCACATCTTTTAATTAATCACGATAGAGAAAACATGGCATGCTTGTTTTGTTTGCCTTAATTAGTGAAAAATCATTTTCTTGTTTTGTTTCATGCCCATTATCACATGCTCTTTAGCTAGGAAAATGGAACAAAATATTACATCAAACAATCCCATCATGTCATCCCAATCAACTTCCACTGGCCATTGGCTCATCCATGCCTATGGTTACCTCTTATATGGTCACCCAACCTTTGATCATTAATGTGCCTCATCAAGGACCTCTTGTTCAAACCACCACCTATGATGAAACCAATCCTTTCTTGCATCATCAATCCATCCCATCTAGATCAGCTACCCATCCATCCACTACATCGGTTGAAACTTTTGGGACTCCCATTATCCCACGTGGTAGTGTAGAGTTTCAAGAGCTTCTTGATGTTAATCTCGTAGCTCTCCATAATTACCTTCTTAGGAAGTCAACCCAACTTCCTATGGATGGGCCTCCTCTCCAATAAATATATGGTTACCATTCCAAACCTATTTTTTTCCAAGTTATTTTTGTACAACTTTCAATGTTTTTCTCTCAAGCTATGAGTGAGATCGCCATGACCCAACATGAGCTTGATCCATCCTCTTCTACCAATCCTCCACCTCATCAAACCACTCAGCTAGTCACACCCATCCCTCTTAATCTACCTCCCATTAACAAAACTATTACCACCTCCATTCCCATCATTTCTTCTTCTACTATCACCACTAGTATCCCCATTCAATCCTTCCAACAATCTCAACCATTGCCCATCATATCCGAACAACATAGTCAATCTTTACCTATCACATCCCACATTCATGCAAATGTCATCACTTCCTAACCTCCTCCTAGGGGTGCTTACCACTACATGATGCCTAATCCACCCCCTCAACAATCTTAACCTATTAACAGTCATATCCCCACTCATCATATGCCTCAACAACCAACCCAATCTCAACAATCACATTACATCCCCATTTCTCAACATCAATTATTGTAACAACCCATCCAATCTCGACAAATGACCTATGTTCACCCCCATCAAGTAATTCCTCAAACACCCACTCATCCACAAGTCCACCAACAACCTTATCTCGACTACTTCTCATGTCATGCAACCACAATCATTCACCTCTCATGACCCCATGCATGCCTTATGAATACGTTGGCTAGTCTTGAGGCCGCTACCTTGGGACCCAAGGTCACATTATCATATGAATTTTTTTGCAATGAACCTATTCATCCATCAGTTCCAATCAAACCTTATCATCCTCATTGGGAGCTTCCCAAATTCACCAAATTTAACTAAGGAGGATCCCCGACAACACCTTTGTGTGTTTAGGCATGCGTTCTATCTCATTGCCCATGACCAAGAACTCATGCTTCACACTCTCCCTATGTCCTCGGTTGGTCCCACATTGGATTGGTATAATGGCATCCCCCAACACTCGTTGTTCTCATTTACCCAACTTATGAAGCTCTTCTTAGAACATTTCTCAATTACCATTACACGTAAGATTGCTATAACAAACCTATACACCATTCGACAATTTGAAGATGAGTCTATCACGGACTTTATCGCCTTGATGGCATGGAATCATAAACCAATTATCATTTTCCCTTCCACAGATAAATCTTATTGAATTATTTTCACGCTCTTGTGCAAAGCATATCTCGTCCACTTTACAAATCCAATCATTTCAAATGTTTGAAGAAGCCTTCACTATGGCTCGTAGACTTGAGAGTCGTGCCCTCGAGCAAGGCCAACTTAAAATTAAATCAAACAAGCCAAAAATCGAGTTTAATAAACCATATACACACAACGAAAAATCCAAGAGTGCGACCAATGTTGTGGTAGTTAAGTCTTCTTCTACACCCACCGCTAGTACATGGCCTCAACAAAGAGCTCCTAGACCGCCACCTAACTACACTCCTCTTGGAGAGACATATAGTTCAATATTTGATAAATTTATAGTGGTCCATCTCATCACACTTCCTCCATTCTACAATTCAATGAATTAAGACCTAAACCCGCATGGTATCGTGATGATCACTATTGAAAATACCACGAAGTTTGCGGACATGATATAGAAAGGCGTCGAACCTTCAAATATCTTGTTCAAAACTCATCGAACAAGTTGTGCTTCAAGTGCATAATCATGCACCAACAAATCAAACCACTCCTCCTACATCTCAACCACCCAATGCTCATACCATTATTAGCATCAATACCACCGATGAAGATATTACCTCATCAACAAATCCACCTACTTCACCAACTATTACACCCACTTCCTCTTTGGACATTGTCCCTGTATCCACGATTCCACCAACACTTATCCCCATCTCTACACCAATCATATCCACATCTACATCTACTATTAATCTTACACCTACATCTACTTCACCACTTATCACATCTACTTCATCGAATTTTACCATTACCTCACCTAGATATATTCCACCCCCAATTATTGTATTGAATCCATCCTTAACACCTATCCCAATTCCTCTCTCTTCATTTTTACCCACACCAACCACATCAACTATGGTCACCACATCTACACCGTCTTCTCTCCCCACATCATTCTCATAATTTTAAGAGTTTTTGAAAGCACTTTGTTATCCCGTAAAATCGACAAGGGCAATTTTGCAGGTAGCCATACCAAAAATTTGTCCTAGTTCCTTGTCAAGGTCCTCAAGCTTCAAATGGCGTAAAATCCCTTTCCGAAAAGTCTAGTTTTTCGAACTTAGTCATTTTGGTCCTTTTTGGCTGGGTGCATATTTTGTTCATGCAACACTAAATGAATTTGCGCCCCCTTCTATTCCTTTGGCGCACCCTTCGGAGTGTTAACACAACAATTATTGCACCTCCCTATGATGTGCCTTTCTTGCCTGCGTCAAGGCGCATGCGCCGACCTGTCAACACTAAAAATGTTGCGCCCTTAAGCGGTGCACCAAGGCGCTCAAAACCCCATATTGATAGTCATGAGTTCGCGCTAAAGGCACAGGTAATCTCTTGTTGACATATGCATAACCGCGCCAAAGGGCGCAAATATTTTCCTATTGACATGTGTTTTGGTGCGCCCTTTAAAAGTTGGTGGCGCATTTATTGCGCCTTTTGCTATATATAGGCACATCCGCCCTGTCATTTTCACGATTGAAAAACACGTGAAAAGTTTATTCCTCTGCACCTGTCAGTGCTCCTGTCATCCTCGTGTCACGTTCGTGGACCCCACTTCGTTTCTCTCATTCTATATATATTCCGGGTAAGTGGTCCTTGCTTTTCTTATGGTTTTGTTTTGTTTTGGTTGTCAGTGGGGTTGTTTAAAAACAAAGGAATGAATCTAATAAAACAATATGCCTCCTCCAGCCCGTTTTGCAATCTTCTCTCCCCCCAAACCAGTTTTATCCTCCTTCCAGATCTGCTGGCCTGGAGGGCTTTGCCTCAGAAATGAACCCAAGATCCTCTTCGCTCTGTTCCCCTCTCTGTTGAAATCCATGTCGAAAGAGGCCTAATAACCACAAACTTGTCCAAGAAGAGAGAAAATGTAAAGTTGTTGCATTTCCAAAACCCACGGTTTTTCCTTTGGTGCAATCACCATCCTTGTTGCATAAAACACAGTTGCGCCAAGAGGGCGCACTGTCCTTGCCTGCAACACACATCCTTCCTGCGCCATATAAAACTAAAAATCCTTACACGGCGCAGGCGCAATCCCGCTTACAACAACAAAGGGTGTCATGCAAGCTCTTCCTACGCTGCGCCAAAGGCCCCTTGCGCTCATAAAGTCAGTGATACATCCTTTAATGTTGCGCCCCTTGGCATGCCAAAATAATCTGCAACATGTTCCATATCTACGCCATTGGCGCATCCTGCTACCATGCAACACCAAAATTCTCGCGCCAGCTTTAAACCATACACAAGGCGCGCAGCACAAATCTTTCTACAACAACACTGATGTTTGAGTAATTTTCCTATGCCTTGCGCCCTTTGGCACTATTTTCTTCCTTACAGCATTCTGTTTTAGTGTGCCTTGCATTTTTTGACCCTGCAACCTGCAATATCCCCGCGCCCGCACCTGTAAGCATCTAAATTGCTAACTCCTAATTCTATAGAGCCTTGATGGATAATCTAATAACTAACATGGCTCTTCTGCGTTGGACTTCACTCCTTCTTCTTGCAGATCAAAGAATCGAACTCGATTCGCATATGTCTACATCAAGCAAAAGGCCAACCAAGTCAAAGGGTAAGGCCAAACTCACAGAGGAAGAAATGAAATACAAGTATCAAAGGGTCAGGATGCCGGAATCCCATGCGGAATGTGACTTAGATATCAGAGATTCTGAGCTTGGCCATATAGACATGGAAGATTTTTGGGCTAGAACCAGAAAGGTCACAGCAGTCCATGGATGGACAAACTAGTGGGCAGTGGTCTACACTTCGTTGGAGGGATCCCGTTAGCACGGTGAATAATGAGTTCATGATGGTGGTGGCCCGCTGCTATAACAAAAACACAAGGTGTGTCGAGAACGAGAAGGGCGAGGTTATAATCAACCTCACTGCCCGACACTTTGAGATCATGTTGGGTATTCCCCACCATCGCATTTTGTGGCTATAAGCCAGGAAGACTGCATTAAGGCATGGGAGGAAAATGAAGACAAATGCATGCAGTTAATGAACGAGGTGTATCTGAAAAATAAGAAGGTAATAACCAGGTGGCCCTAGGTTATTCATCACAACAACTTTTCGAAGGAGCTGAGCGACACCATTACCTTCCTGAGTAGGGTTTTTGGGCTTCCTAACGCCCACTACTTCCACAAATGGATGCTCAGGTATCTAGAAACAATGAACAAAAATGTCCCCGATCAAAGATTTTGAGTGGGCGAAATCATCGCAAGAAAGCACCATCTCTCGAGCAGCTCCAACAACTCACAACAACGGGGAGGTTCTACATGAACTCCTACGTGGTCTCACGCCGCGCCTCTCGAGAGAGATTATCCAAATGAGTCGATGCAAGGTATGGCCCTAGGTAAAAATATTTGAATATTATCCAGAATTAAGACTGGAAAACAACATTCCGCAGTTCACCAAGATCAACGATGCCTTCTTCTACGACATCATCTAGCCTATTGAGGCCAAATATGACTCACCGTCGATTTACCAAGAGCATAAGAATCGCAATGGAGAAGTGGGGGGCGTTGTTTACGCAATTCCCCACTTTTACCTATCTCAGAGCAGCCAACTTCTTAGGGGAGCCCACCAAGTTACCAAGGTATGTAGGCCCTAAGTTGATCTTGTTGGAGCTATCCAGACAGCTCATAACATATCACGAGAAGTTCCTGAAAAGAAAGAAGGGTGGAACTCCATTCCCCCTCACAATGGGCAGGTACACATGCACTTCTCACACCAAGGCTTGGGAAATGTTCGCGGAGCTGGAACTACTCAACCTGAAGCACAATTTCCCGGCAAGGCCGACCTTTGATCCATGAAATTACCTAACAAAGGCAAAACTCGATCCGATCCACGTTCCACAGATTGAGGACATCTACATTGACTCTGTATCACGAGGTCGAACTTAGGAGGAAGGATCACTCCCGTCTGGCCCTGGCCGAAATTATTCAATATGGTGTGGCCATTATTCCGAAAGGCTTCCAAACGATTGATCAAGAAGTTGATCAGGTATATTTAGACACGGATGGAGACAACTGCCATTCACCGAAATAGACAGACAAAGGCACCTCAGACCATTGAGGAGAGGGTTAAGGGCACATTGCAGCACACAGAGCACTGGTGCAGGTATAATGGGCTTATTTACCTTGGGGTGGACTTCACCACGTCCCCTTTGGGTGATGCACCTGCCAGGCCGAAGCATTTGCCAAAGGGCAAAGGAAAAGATAAAGAGGGAGAATCAAACACCGCTCAAGAAGAAGCTCCTAGGAGCCCTCCCTCCGCCGCATAGGAACAAGTTGTAACCCTGGTATCTCCAGAGGAAGGAGCGGTAGAAAGTGTTCTAATGGGCACATCCACTCAAGATGTTGCCACTGCTACAATCACCGAGGTTCCCATCGTCCCTTCTCCCACTCCTCCTTCCCCTCCTCATGTCTCTCAAGCAACCATTCCTTTGGTTGTGTCTTCTCCCCCATCTTCTATTGTTCCCCTTTCCTCTTCTTCCATCTTCTCTTCCCTCGTGGAGTTATCCCCAAAGATTCTCTTCCTCATCTCTCGCCTCCTTCCGCTCCCACAATTTCCTCTCCTACAGTAGCTCCTACCCCTGTGAGCATTGGAGGTTCGGCTTCTTTATCAATGCCGCCATGCCAAGCGTCTCAACCCATTTCCCTGAGTACACTGTAGTTGCTCCTTCTTATTCCATCGTTCCTTCTTCTCCCTTAAGTCCAGCATGGATCTCCCAACACCTAAGCCAACACAAGAGGAAAGTCCCCATTGCACCTATGGACTTCTCCGTCATCCCGACAAAAGGGGCTAAGAAGTAGAAGCCAATAACCCGCTTCTCTTAGAGCGCCTCAGGTGAAAGAGTAATGGAGATCGCCTATCCCGATCCCATAAAGGATAAAAAGGATCTGTCACCTACAGATTATACAGTGACGCAGGTCACAATGGGAACGTCATCCGAGAGCCTTCAAGGAGAGGCCCTATCCGCGGTGGATGCCCTTTGCAAGAAGCTTCAAGAAGCAAAGGAAGAGAAGAGGCTACTAAAAGAGCAGAATAAACATCTTCTCCACACCCTGCAGAAAATGGGTAGTGCACCTCCTACAACTGCCACTGAGACTCCTGAGGCCCTTAGTCAGGATAAGATAAACGAATACGCCAAGATTGGTAAACAAGGCATGGTAGTATCCGCCTGGAGAGACCAGATCCTCAAAGATAGTGAGGAAGTAATCGTCAAGTTCACCGAGTTATATCAGAACATTGGTCGGGCGAACAAGGAACTCCAAGCGATTGTAGGACCTATCTCCAAAGAATTGGACCATGCTAGGTTGCAACATGAGACATTCCAGAAGATGCTCGACTGCTCAGCCGATGATTTAGTTAAATTTGGCATCTTCAATCACCCCAGAGCACCCAGCAAAGTCCTTCCCCGGTTTGGACTACCGGCCGATCGATGGAATTTGTCTTGGAGAAGATAGATAAGGTCAAGGAGGAAGCCCTAGATGCAATGCCTCAAATGGAGCAAATTATCTTAAGGATGTCTCCAGGCTTGCTCACTCCGTCTTTTGCCTTGAGGAAGGTAGATGAAACTATTCGAATCTTCAAAGAGATTATCTTGCAAGGGTTAGGGCCAGGAGCTACTTTTGACGCTGAATCCATCAACAACCTTCTGGCTTGCCGAGACTTTGTGGGATACCCGATGGAGGCAGAAATGACTACTTCAAGCTCCTTGAAAACTCGAGATGAACGGGAGACTTGTGAAGTCATCGGCGACCACACCAAGGGTCCTGCACAGGACCAACTCCAACCGATGATCAGCAAATTCATGGAGTACCGGGCCCAATTCCACATTGCCTCTCCGAGCGTAAGCGAGGTACTCCTTTCCAACCGCGAGACGACGATGAATAGCCTTCCTCCTCTTGGCTTTCTTTTTGCAATATTTAAAAGTATGTTGGCACAAATGATGACATCATCCATGTTGCACCATGGGATGTTGTTATCCACCAAGTTGCCCCAAAAGTCAATAGTTGACTTTTAGATATTTTGTAAATATTTTGTAATTAGTTGTTGGTTTCTTTTTGCCTTCTCTCCTCTTCTCCTTCTATAAATACTTGAATATTCGTTGTATTCAAGGGGTGGACACTTTTTAGATGAAAAATAGAAGTGAGAAGAAAAGGCTTTGTACTTTTGTAACAGAAGAAAACATAATACAAATATTAAGACTTTGTGTTGAATATGTGTGTCATGGGCATCTGATCTTTCTTATGTCAGATCTATGCATTTATTCTATTGGATCTATCTCTACTTTTTTGTCATTTGTTCATCAGTATTGCTTTGTTCGTTTATGCAAGTAGGTTTGGCTCACACTACTACCCAAAACATAAACCCTCTAACTTTTCTACTTTGGAATTCATTTCTTTTCTCCCTTCAGATCTATCCTATCTCCTCTCCCCGCTTCATTCCCTTCTCTTTGCAGTCGGAAATACCCCAATCGGGATCAGATCCCAAACCCCTCAAGGCGAGAATCAGAATTATGCAGATTCTTGCTGATAGAATAGCAATAAACCGATTTCGCTTTGTTGTCTCAAAGAGGGGCTATGCCCTGCACATTGTTGGCTCCATAGATCTGTCCACCCGACAGATTTTCAGACCAACACACTCCAACTTACAATAACTTCAAATGATCCTCCTATATCATCTAGAATATCAGACACCCCCACATCAAGCCAATCTTCACCTTCTTAGATCTCATCAAACACAAATTACTTCCTTCACCCATATTAACCACACAACCTTCAGACCCTCTAGTTGATATTATTGTCATTCCTCTCAAGGGTACTTCTTCACAAGAAAAATCTAAGACCCTTGGCACATTTCCTCGGTGGTATCTTTCACATCCCCACAAAAAGATAGACATCCCTCCACCTAAGATCAAATAATCCAATGCCACATCATCTATCTTAAAACCAAATCCATGTCTCTTAGGACCAACCCTTTCATACAAAACAACACAATCAATCAATCAACCCAACCCAATATCATCCAACACTTCTTCTTCTAGAACACCAACTATCACCAAACTCAAATCTAAAACATCGAAACCTAAAAATTATAGAACTCAACCATTCAATTCATCTCACACATCTGCATCTCAAACATCCACCTCTTCTTCTAAATCTAAGACTTCTCATAAAGATACGACACCTAATAATTTGGTTGAATCATATGTGGTAGTCCTTTAAAACTTGCTTCAAATTTCTGCCATCACACTCCCTCCTATCAAGGTATTTGATCTACATAGCAAGAGGCCATCATCGTTTAGCTCCAACCTCATTTGTGCTGTATCAACACACCCTGTAGACATGACACAACATTCGCAAAGCACTTCAAACCATTGTCCATAAAATTATTGAGGAGGATGACCTTCTTCAAAACAAGTCAATCTCCTCCTTCCACATCCATTCCAACATCCACATCATCAATTCATCCACCAAAATGCATGAGTCCCTTCACTCATCATGAAATTTTGCAGACCATCCCACCACCGAGTGACGATTCTTATAAAGATGGTCCCCTTATTCATCAATGGTGTTCGGATATCCACTCAATCTAGCCCACATGATTCTAATCCAAAAGCCCAATCAAAATCCAAGACTTTTATTTCCATCCCTCCTCCTAAGGATTTCTCCCCATCCATGCCTTCATCAAAGCCCAAGGTCAGCCGTCATGCTCCTTCTAGTGAGCCCACTTCATCTCCATCATCATCATCAAAACCTAAGGTTTCTATCTTAGCCGCCCCTCGGTCGATTGAACAAAGTATTTTCAGACAACTACATCAGACCCAATTAGGATGTCATTTTACAAGCTTATCTAAAACTCACAAAACCATAGATAGGCTCTCAATGAAGCCTTGAAACATATCCCAACATCTAGTGATGTGACTTAGCTTTTCGCATCTCTCGTAGGGGCACTTACGAATTTTGATGGCGTCTCATTCAATGATGCTGAGATTTCGGATATCACACTGGAGGAACATGATCTTCCCCTTTTCATCATGGTTATAATCAATGATACCTTCATTTGACGATCCATGATCGATAATGGGGCAAGTATTAACATCATCCCATCACATACTTTTGATCAACTCAAAATTCCTAAATCCACTGTCACCCAAACACCCACGGTCCTTCATGCGTTCAATGATGTTATCGCTCCCACCTTGGGAATGGTTGTCCTTCCTATATGCGTCGGTGAGAAGCTCCTCCACGAAGTATTCTACATCATATAGGGGGAGTTTTAATACAATGTTCTTCTAGGATGACCTTGGATTCATGTCATGCGTTGTGTCCCCTCCATGCTTCATCACTGCATCAAATATGAGCACGAGGGAAATATTTTGATGCTTCCCGGTGATGCTCCTCCCTTCCAAGCATGCAACATGACCTGTTGACCCAACGATGTCCTCGTTCCAAAGAACGACCCATCTCAACCATCCACTAGCTCATACATCCCTTCATGAGAGCTTCCCAATGATGATTCCCTATAAATTTATGGACAAACTTACGTTGGGGGAGTATCATCTTATCACACTCAAGTCACTCCTACACCTCATCACCTTGGTAGACCTGACAAGGATCTAATGTATCAACCCAACGTCGGGGCATCGTTCCTTTCAGCCCACCTCATCTTCACACCTATCTCATCTATGGTGGTTTCGATTCCACTTCTTCTCGCATCATTGACCATCCCCATCTGGACCTTATATTGGCGGTTATGGCTTCCTCAGCAAGCCCTCCTTCGCCCACTCCTATATTGACCATTGCGAAATGGAAGAGATTTGGAATGGGATGTTATGAGCATGGCACACACGACCTTGTCATTAACCAATGTCAAAACCTCATGAAAAGTTTGGATTAGGTTATCGAGTAATCTACCAATCCTCTTGCCACCATCCACTATGATCATGGACATGTCTTCTTTTATTTCCCCATCCAATGAAGCCATGGATACAGATGACACCGTGTCTATCACTTCTTATTTTTTTAGTCTTCATCAACATGTTGGGACCAATAACTTATCGGTGTGAAAATCGGACTAGGTCCCTTCCTTCGCCATCCGAAGATGATATAAGAGGACTCTTCTACCATCGAAATTCTTCATTCCACTGATGATGATGCCATCCTCTCCCACATGCGGGCAAAATATTCTTATCTTCATACGACCTTACCATCTCGACACATCCACTTTTCTCAACGAAGCCACTATCGACATAAATATCGGGACTCCTCGGGGCCCCGCATCCTCAAAGTAGGTCAATCTCTTGATCCATACGAGCTTGAGTCTTTCACCACATTTCTTTCTCATCATAGTCAAGCCTTCACAAGGTCATATTCGACATGTCAAGTCTTGATCCTTCTATCGTCATTTATAACATTGTCACTTTTCCTAATGCCAAGCCGGGTGAAGCAAAAGCTTCGCCGCACGCACCTCGAGTTGCCCTCTTTTTCAAAGAGGAGTTTCAATGTCTTCTTTCTCGTAACTTCATCATCCCACCTGACTATCCTTAATGGGTCTCTAACATCGTACCTATCACAAAAATGTCTTGCAAGCTTCGTATATGCACGGACTTTCGAGATCTAAATCTTGTTTGCCCTAAAGAAGACTTCCCCCTTTAACATGGATCAACTTGTGGATCTTACCACAAGTCATGAAATGATTTCTCTTATGGATGGTTTCTCTGTTTATAATCAAATTCTCATTGTGCAAAAAGACCAACATAAGACCTCCTTCATCACTCCTTGGGGGACTTTTTGTTATCATGTCATGCCCTTTGATATGAAAATGTCTGAGCAACTTATCGATTGTTCATGACTTACATTTTCATGATCTTATTCGTAAGACTATAGAGATTGATGATCTTTTAGGTAAATATAAACATCGACATGATCATCTTACCATTCTTAATGTTCTTTTCGAGCCTTATTCATTTCTTTCTTCATCTTAATCCAACCAAGTGTGTATTCGGTGCTAACCGACAAAATCCTTGGCTTTATTGTATCCATCAGGGGTATTGAAGTTGACCCGCCAAAATCAAAACCATCATCAAGATGCCTCCTCCTTATGATCTTAAGAAACTTTAGCGAGTCTCAAAGGTCGACTTAAATCATTTCGTCTGCTTCATATCGCAACTTTCGGATCGTTTCCAATCCTTTCATCATCTTCTTTGAAAAGATGCAAACTTCAATTGGGACCATAACTGTCAAAATGCTTTTGATGATCTTAAGAAGTATCTATTTTCCCCACCAATGTTAACACCTCCTTTGAGGGGGCCCTTTTATCTATATGTATATGCCACTAATCATGCTCTGGGGCTATGTTAGCACATTGTGATGACCAAGGTCATGAGCAAGTCATTTATTATATCAATCGCACTCTCCATAACTATGAGACTCGCTACACTGAAGCTAAAAGTTATGTTACACACTCTTCTTTGCCACTTCTAAGCTTCGACACTATCTTCTCAATCACAAGACTTATGTCGTCACTAGCTTTCATCTTCTCAAAACGATGCATTCTAAGCCCTATCACAATGATCACATTACTTGATGGCTCATGCTCATGACCGAGTTTGACCTAGAGTTTATTTCTCAAAAATCCATCAAGGGCCAGGCTATCACATACCAATTAGCTGAAGCCCCTCTTCTTAGTATGCATCTTCCTCACGAGTAGTTTCTAGATGAATCCATCAATCACTTCCATCATGAGTATGGTACCCTTAAGATGACCCTCTTCTTTGACGGTTCTAAGTGTCAGCAAGGGGGAGGTGTCATCATCCTCATTCCTCCTTGGGACACTCCTATCCCCCTCACAAACAAGCTTGATTTTGAGTGCAAAAACAATATGGCAGAGTATGAAGCCCTTATCTTAGGTCTTAAAATAGTTGCCTTTACAGGTGTTCGATTTTTAATATTTATGGGGATTCTAAGCTCATCGTCAAACAAGTTACGGGTGAGTATGAATGTTAAACGATACCCTTCAAAAATATAGAGATATCATCTTTCTCCTCCTTAAGGCCTTCGATTCTTACACTATCCAATTCATTCCCTGATTGTTCAATCATTTCACTAATACAATGGTGTCTCTTGTAGCTCTCATCCCATGGACAACAAAGGAATCCAAAATTTTTGTTGTCATTCATCATAGTGATCAACCATTCCATGACTTACCTCACATTAATCTCATTGACTCCAGTTCGTCAGATCTTTGGTATTCCCAAATATTTGATTATCTATCCAAATCCATCATTCCCTTCGATCTATCTAAGAATGGAAGGAGGTCTTTTATTCAATGCGCTAACCATTATGTCATTCTTAGCGGCATCCCTTATAAGCATGGATTTTATGGTATTCTCCTTCGATGTGTTAAATCCCACGAATCTTCTCACACTATCTAAGAAGTCCATGACAACATTTGCATGTGGAAACTTTAGTGTCTTAGTTATCACTAAGTGTGTTCTTTGCTTTGGTTATTATTGGCCTTCCCTCAATCATGACTATCAGTGACTATGTTAAGAAATGTGTTAAATGTCAAAACATTCCAATCTTATTCGCATTCCTAGTCAAGCCATGCACCAAATTTCGGAACCTTTGGCCCTTCTCACAGTGGGACCTTGATCTCATTGGTACCATCAATCCTCAATCTTCATAACAACATCACTCTATCATCACCGCAACTGAGTATTTCACCAAGTGGGTGGAAGTAATTCCACTCACCTCAACCAAAGTTGGTCCAATTATTAACTTCATCTATCAACATATCATTTTCCACTTCGACGTTCCTCACAAAATCATCACGGACAATAGAAAGTCATTTAAAAATAAGGATCTCAAGAAGCTTTGTGACTCATTCAATATCAAACTTATCTTCTCTTCTCCATACCATCCTCAAGCTAATGACCAAGCCGAATCAACTAATAAAACTTTTCATAAAATTCTTTCCAAAACTATTGATCAGTTAGGTCATGATTGGCATCTTCATCTCCCTTTTGATCTTTAGGCTTATCACACTATAATTTGTACTTCCACGGGTGCTACGCCCTTTTCTCTTGTTTACATGACTCCGAGGTTGTTCTTCCCCTTGAATTTCAAATTCCATCCTTGCACGTATCTCTTCATGAATTCATTTTTGATGAAGATTATCACTAAGAGCGTCTAACACACTCGAGTTGTTAGACAAATGTCATCTTCTCACTCTTGAGCATCATTATGTTTATCAAGAGTGCGTCAAGTATGCTTACAACAAGCACCTCAGAGAGCATGACTTTAATGTTGGTGACCTCATCCTTAAAGAAAATTAGAATGTTATTACTCTAGAAAGGAGCCAACATGGAAATTTTCCCCTAACTGGATTGGACCACATGTCATCACGCACAAGTATGGGTGGGAGCCTATCATTTGACCTCCTCGATGGTAAACCATAAGTGGAACCACTTAACGCATTGCACTTGTGATCATTCTACTGTTAGAGATACCTACCAAGTGAGCACTCGAGTCATATCCTTAGATCATCCCTCCATCATTAGCCTTTTCCATGTATCATTGTAATGATTTGGAATTATGTGACCTACCATTGCTTACCCCAACAAGACCTTAAATATGGGCACCATGGCTATGTCCATAGCATTTTCCTTATGGATAGGTTCTCCCTCTTTAGTGAGAACTCTGCGATCATTACATTCATCACCCTCTTGTTTACCTCTTGGATCTACGTTAAGGGTCCTAAAGGTGTCACTTGATTCTATTATCCCCTCCTAAAGTGGTGTACCTAGCTATTCCCAACCCTTCCCAATGTAAAATTCAAAATTCATTGATGCTCAAGTCAAAGTTATCAAAAAATAGACTTTGCTCCTCAAGGACAATTTTTCATACAAAAATAAAATAAAAAGGAAGAAAAGACAAATAAAATAAATAGACTAATCCTCAAGTACTGCGGTTATCATGTACATCATTCTTGTCATCAAAATCATAAATCTATGAAGTAGACCATGCCCTTGAAGGATGGCTACTCTCTTATATCATGGCATCGAAGGCTTCCCTCATTGATCAACTTTCTATTATATTAACATCCTAAAAAAATTTCCCGCATTGATCAACTTTCTCATAGTAAACTTCCCGCATTGATCAGTTTGTTCTTTCCCCTACCCAAAGATGGGGCATAGACCTAGGGAACACCATTTATGGAGAACCCTATTCCCAGCGTACAAGTTACATCACAAACCCCTTTTTCGTGTTGACATTAGGTTTATGAGTTCATTCCATATCTCTCTCACGATCTTTGGTATAACTAATTGTTGTTGGTTATATGTTTGTTATCCATTTTCACCCCCAAGTGAAATGGACAACCGGGAAGGATTGGGCTGAAGCAACTGACATGAAGTTTAAATATGAATATGAGGTTTAAAGGTGAATTTCTAGGTTTTGCAAGCATTTACAGTGTTTAGGGAAGGTTTGGAGTCATAAGAGGCACTTTTTCCTCTTCAGGGTTTCGTAAAGTCTGGAGCTTGTTCAAGGTGGGGAGGTTGGCTCGAGGATGAATTTCAATTAAAATGGAAAAAAATCAATGAGGGGCTCAAGGACATTTTATGTTGTATTTTATGGTCCTTAGAATGCTAAAAAAATTCCAAAAATCTGAAGAAAACTCCAAAAATGAACAAAATTTACTAAGGACCCAAAACATTTCGATGAGTTATTAGGCGACCTATTTTCCAGCTCGATGAGCTGGTTGGGAGGTATTAATCTCAAGGTTAATGGTTTACATCTTTGGATCAAGATGGCTCGTCGGTGAGCTCGAGAAAATCCTTTAGGGGTCGGCGAGTCGGTTGAGCGAGTTAACGGCAGGAGTTGGTTGCTTAGTGCGGAGATGGTAGAGTAGATTGACGTGTTCTGGTGAGGTGATGTCGAGACAATGCAACATTTCAAAGCCCGCGCACCACATGGAAACTCAAGTTGTGAGTTCCCCAACTACCGAATTTCCCACACAATCAAGAACTCAATGTATTATGGATCGGGGTATCATGCGGGCTTGAGGAGACGAGCGAGAACAAGACATTGCGGCAATGACGGAATCGGTAGGAACATAAATCCTGTGAATAAATCGGGAAAGGTGGGAGGCTCGGACACGTATCGGTCAATCGAAGTGCGAGATCACAAGAAATGAAGGAATGAACATGGAGAGGTGAAGTTCTCCGATGAGCAATGATGCTCACGCCAAGATGGAAATCGAAAGTAACCCGATAAGTTAGAATGGGAGTCGATCGAGGTGAGTTGGAGGTGAGTTATCGTGGTGACAGACCAAGTAAGCCGGGGTGATGCAAAGATGAGCTCGGGAGGTAATGGGGATCCTACGTTGTGAATGAGCAATGAAAACACAATGCCAACTCGTGAAGTTGGCTTCGAGTAACCAAAATCTAAGCCCGGTCCAACATACAAGCCCCCAAAATTTGATAACTTTTAATGTTGTGGGCCCCATGAAATTCTAAAAGACCTTCCTATGAGCACTTAAAACATTGAAAAATTTATGAAGAGGGGAAAAAGAGAAAATAATTATTTCAAGCAACCGGATAGATTGCATAGTCCCGTAAGCTTGAAAATGAGTGAAGAGCAGGTTTGCACAAAAATGGCTATAACTTTCTCATTAATCAACTAAAATGGACAAAATTGAACTCATTAGAATCATGATTCCATTCACTACACTCGAAACCAAAAATCACATATTTGGTGAAGTTTAGTAGGTGAAAAATGCAAAAAATGAGTCTAGTTCTAAATAACCACTTCATGTGGTTGAAAGTGCATTTAATGAGGCATGAGCAACCATTTTTCTTCTCATGCAACGAGTTATAAGACAACAAGGGATGGATTTTGTAGGTTTCCCATCATGTTTTGCAACCATTTATTATACCTTGTAGGTGGGTGAAAAGGGGATCTTGGGATTTCCTCTCTCTCTCTCTCTCTCTCTCACCTTCCTCCATATAATGTAACACTTCTCTTTTAAAAGGAAGAGACATTCTCGGAGCTTGGGAGACTCTGTCACAAATTGTGTTCTCAACTTCTTTGAGTTGCAGCACCTTTGTATAAACTTTACAAATGTATCTATGCCTCTATTTAACAAATATAGTGGACTGTGCATTATTTAAGCGATCAAATTGTGTATTGTGGTTTATTCTCTAACCCTTATTTTTCTTGCACTTTCATGCCTCTCCATTGTTGTTGTTCTATTATGTGCATGTATGCTTTCGATTCTGAGTTGTATATTGTTGTGTTTCTTGGGATTTGATGGTGAACGTATCTTGGGACTATGTTAAAATCAGTTTTGACCTCTTTTAATTGCATTTCCTTTCATCCTTCTCCCTCAGCAGAATATTTCACCCCTTTTCTTGGTGTTATCACCGTTGTTAGTGTAGGATTTATTTATTTTCATGCTCTCTTTTTCTCCTTGGTCCCTTGAAAATCATAAATTAGAAGTAGATGGCAGATTTCCTTCATTAGAAGTAGTTGTTGCATTAGATTAGGAAGAGGAACTAGCCTTCTCTGGAGAATTATCTCAAATTGCAAGGTCTCACACCTTGAGATAATTCCATGTTACCCAATTACATTGATTGTCAAGTAAACTCACATGCTAACAAATTAGAGGATGTTGTAATTTGATGATAACAATTAAGCACGCGCCTAGATGGGATAAAAAGTCAATTCTTCCATGTTTATCAAGATTGGATGTGTGTCTTAGTGAATTTCTAGCCTTTAGAGGCTCTGTATCAACACATCTGGCGACTCCCAAGATCAAAATTCAGTGGTTTTAACAGCCCAAAGTTCTCAAGTTCATGAGAAGGATCCAAACACGATAAAGAACTAGAGAAGAAGGGATATTTGAATATTTGCAACTATCTCCATGCAAAGGAAGAAGAGGAAGAAAAGTCCAAAGATCTCCATCTCCATCAAATAGAACTCTTTCAACACCTCCACTTGGTAGGCCATTTATACAATCTACTAGAGTTCTTAAACCATTCAGAATGGTTCAACAACAACTGCCAAATACTTTTGCTAATTTCATGGGTAGTAGTCCACTCGACCTCAATGCTTAGAACCCAATCCCAGTGGCAACATTAAAAAATATTCCATATTTCACTGGGGAAAATCACACAACTCCAATTGATCACATTCAAGACATTACAAATGTTTGTGTCATATATGAGGTTATTGAGATGGATGTGGCAGTGAAATTGTTAGCTTCTTCTTTCAAAGGCAAAGCTTTGTCGTGGTTCATAAGCTTGAGAGTAGGGTCAATTCAAAATTGGGATCAATTATGCACAACTCTTTATGACCAGCTAAGAGAAAGGACAACCAATCTATCTTTGTTGGAGCAATTGACCATAATCAAGAGAGCACTAAATGAGCAAATGGTGGACTTCAATTTCATATTCCAAAGGACATGGGACATGATTCTAATTGTTGTAAGACCAACTGTTAAAGGTGCATTCCTCTATTTCCTAAAAGCTCTTAATTCTGATATAGCTATGATGATATAATCTATGGGAGGGACAACATTTCCAGGAGCTTATAACATAGCCATTAGAGCTAAGAATTTATTAATTTAAGCTGGTAAACTTACACCTAGGCCACCTAGGCCACCTATGCTTATTTATCCAGAAATGGGGAATCCTAGTTCTAGTCAAGCACCTACACTAGCTCCTATCCCAACTCCCAAAAATCAGAATTCTAGTGAAGCTTCTACCTCTTCTTCTAGTACCTCAATGAGCTTCAGGAAGTCATGAAATAATTACAGAATCTAGGTAATGAGTTGGTAACAATTAAGAGGCAACATGCCCAAAATTTTAGACCAATGAATCTCTCAAGTCCCAACCAAATAGGCCTCCATATCAACCAAATAGACCTTCATCTCAAGATACTAACTATAACCAAGGACAACCTCCTACTGTCAAGCCATTTCAGCCTTATAATCCTAATGTTACCTCAACATCCAAAGCCTTGGTTCTATTCCATAACAACTTGGCACAAGAATATGAATGGTGTTAACCTTGTGGTCAACCTCATAATCAAATAACATGCTTCAATCGTGCTTTGAATCAAGCCTTAATGGTACAAACTATCAATTTATCTCAAGAAACAAGTCAAGAGAACAATCAGCAACAAAAAAGCACTCAAGAAGCACCTCCAAGTGAGACTTCACTTGTGAACTGGCAAGCTAAAGATTTATGTCATCAAATGTCAGTGCTCCTCAATCTTCTACCACACTTCAATGAGTTGGTAGTTCAAACGCAATTCCAAACTCACAAAATGAGCCCAAAGCACCTATTGTAAGCAACACATATACAAGAGAAAGTTATGCCAAACAAAGGGCAGTAGAAAGACAACCCATCTCCTTTTTACATCATCATCCCAATGAAGAAAACGAATGTGAGTATCTTAATTTGGGAGTCATTGATAATTCCTAGGTAAAGGAATTTATTGCATGCAACTATGGAAAACTTATCCACTCCAAGTCATGCACCCAGGATCGAGACAATGTGCTAACTAATACAACTCAACAAGAAGGAGGTCATCTGAAGGGGAATATGAAACATCCACCATTTTATGTATCTTTGATTATTGGAGACAACCTTACACATAATTGCATGATAGACGCATGATAGACTTAGGTGCAAGTAGCTCAAGAATTCCTAAACAAATTGCAGATTAGTTGGGTTTAAAGTATGAAACTATCTCTAAAGGAGTAGTGTAATTGGACAAAACAACAGTGACAACTGTTGGAGTGATCAAACGATTGAACCTTACATTGCATGCATGCCCAAATGTCACACTTCAGCAAGACATGTCAATGATCAACTTGCCACCACTCTTTGCTCTGTGCTTGTCAAAGGACTTCATGACTAAAATCGGTGGGTACCTATCAGTTGATTTGTCACACATGCTTTTCAGAATGAGGTATGGAGCTAAAGATACAATCATATCAAATTAATTGTAAATTATCAGATTGAACCTCATATACCAATCCCAATCAATGCAATCTGCTACTTTTTTGATCAAGAAGACTACCCAAGCACTCCAAAGATAGGTACCAAGGTTGATGGCATTCTAGATTTGACATTGGATGAATGAGAAAATAAAAAACATGGCTATGATCCATATAAGGAGATGGAAGAAGATGAGTTGGGTATTTATTGCTTACATGAATAAAATCCACCTCTCTTTAGCATCACCAAACAAAATGATAAAGATGACAATGAAATATAACAGCTTGTTCTTTGATGGTGTAAGGAGTAGACAATGTGCAAGAGGAGGGGCAATGCTTATGTTACCCCAAGGTAAAAGATATTACTCACCTTCCATTTCCAATTCAGTTGCTCAAATAACACAATTGAGTATGAAGCATTGATCCATGGATTACACTGGGCAAAAGAAAGGGGTATCAAGAATGTGTAAGTTTTTAGAGACAATGAGCTGGTTGTAAATCAGATTAGAGGGCTAGATGTTGTTAAAAATGATCTTCTTAAGAGCTATAAGAGTAGGGTATAGGATATCATTGAGGATTTTAACATTGATTCCATCCCAAGGAAGAAAATGAGGTTGCAGACAAGCTTGCAGCAATTGGGGTAGCATTTGATGTGGTTGAAAGTATCAAGAAGGACCAAACTCAACCTCATATCAAAGTGGTTATCGAGACTAGTTGTTCCGGACAATAATACTAGTTGACAAGTGTTCAAGAACAACCAACACATTATGAATTTCCTTCAAGAAGAAGTTGAGTTCTCTATAATGAATCAAGACAAATTGGAGCAATAGTATGGTGGTCAAATTGTCCAGCTGAGAACAAACAAACTCCCAAAAGGTTTGATAACTCTAGAGTAAATCTTCAATCCCAATGATTAGTTTTAGAAAGAGAAGGCTAACATTCAAGTTAAGGGTGAAGACTCAGAAGCAATGTCAGTTGGAAAATACAAGGTGCTCCAAATTGGCAAAGTAAGTACTCATAAAGAAAAATATGATTTTATTGAACTTTGTCAAGAATTTCCATATATCTTTTCCTTGAGCTACGAGGACTTGAGAGGCTTTGATCTAAGGTTACCATGACATACCATTCAGTTGGATCCAGAAGCCAAGCCCATTGAGCAAAAGCAAAGGCCAATGAATCCTCATATTGAGCCTCTTGTGAAAGAGGAATTGAATAAACTCATTAAGGAAAGTATCATCTTTCCGATCAAGTACTCTTCATGGGTTGCTAATCTGGTGCCGGTCAGGAAAAGAAATAGAGAAATTAGATAGTGTGTGGATTTCCAGGACTTGAATAGAGCTTCACTCAATGACCATTATCCACTTCCTTCCATGGAGAAAATCTCTCAAGTAATAGCTGGTTCAAAGAGCTTCTCATTGTTGGATGGTTACTCAGGTTACAATCAAATCATGATGAAAGAGGAGGATCAATTCAAAATTACCTTCACCACAAAATGGGGTACTTACGCTTATAAGAAGATGTCATTTGTCTTGTCCAATGTCAAGCTACATTCCAGAGTGTTATGGATATGGCGTTCAAGGGGCTGATTAACAAAATGGTTCTTGTTTATCTTTATGATATACATGTACTTTCCAAGAATGTAACATAACACCTTTTTCACCTCAGGTAAGTCTTCCAAAGATGCAGGAAATTTGGAGTATCTTTGAATCCTAAAAATGTATATTCTTGGCACATGAAGGAAAGATCTTGGGCCACATTGTGTCTAAGGAAGGGTTAACTATTGATCATGAGAGAGTTGAAGCTATCTATGCTCTACCATTGCCAAGTCACAAAAGGGCTCTTTAGAGATTCTTGGCAAGAATCAATTTTGTCCAAAGGTTTGTGCCTAGTTTTGCCACTCTTGTTAAGCCATTAACAATGATGTTGAAAAATAATATGACATTTAAGTGGAAAACGAAAGGCAAAGAGAGTTTTGAGACTATCAAATATTCAATATCTCAAGCTCTAACTCTCATCAATCCAGATTTCTCCAAGGACATCATTCTATATGCCTTTGGTGGCTCAGACACAATATTTGTCATCTTGGTGCAATTGAACAAGGAAGGATCCAAGCACCCCATTGCATGTTGGGGTTAATCACACCAGTTGTACAGACACATATTCATATCTAAGCATATAAGAAATAAATACATAAATAAACTAGAAGAAACAATACACAAGATATAATGTGGTTCACCCAGTGTGGGCTACGTCCACCAAGAAACAACCAATCTTATTATTCAAAGCTTTGTAGAGAATATACAATGAAGATCTGCAATCTTCCACACCTCCTGGATGTATAGTACTTTCTTCCTCATAAGCTTCTCTTTTCTCTCTCTAAGAATTCCTTCTTACAATTCTCCCTTATTATCTCCCAACCCTAGTTTTCTAGCTTGTATAACCATATACAAGTTTAGGGCACTTCAGTTATGTAATTATAAACCTTAGATCACCTTTTAATAAAAGGTTAGATCTAATCCCACGTTTTAAATGAAAACATTTCATATATAGGTAATCGATGTTGGTTACCCCAACCGATGCCGGTTTATCCAAACCGATGTCGGTTGGTCTACTAAGTGACCGATGACGGTCAACTAAAAGACGTCGGTTACTGTGTAAACTTGCAAGTTGTAAATAAGCTATTTGTGAAGCAATTCAGCTCCACATCTCAACAATCTCCCACTTGGAGATAAATTGTTGCACTGTAACGTACAACTCCATCCTTGGATCCTCTTCCTTGGCTTTGTTTCTCCCTCTTCAAGTCTCAAACTTGAAGACCAACAGAAGTGGAGTGTAGCTCCAACTTCTCCTTTGCCAACGACTTCGTTAGCATATCCGCAAGATTCTCCTTTGTATGATTTTTCTCTAGTTTCAGTTTGCCCATCCTCCAATACCTGCCGTATGAAGTGATATCTCAACTAAATGTGTTTCGTCCTTGAATGAAACGCTGAGTTCTTTTCCAGATGAATCACACTTTGACTATCATTGTATAATTTGCAATCCTCTTGCTCCTTTCCCAACTCTTCCATGAACCTGCTCATCCATATCATCTCTTTGTTAGCCTCTGTAGCTGCATCATACTCAACCTCTATAGTAGAAATGGTGAAAACCTTATGCAATCTCAAAATCTAGCTAACTCCCGTCCCACCTACTATGAACACATATCCAGAGTGTTTCTCCTACCATCCAAATCTCCAGCCATATCTTGAATCAACATAGCCACATAAATAAATATATGACCCTCCATAACATAATTGCATGCTGGATGTCCCTCTTAAATACTTGAGAATCCATTGGATTGTTTTCCAATGCTCTTTACCTAGATTGGCCATAAATATGCTCACAACTCCCACTACCTGTAATGTCTAGTCAGTACAAACCATAACATACATAAGACTTCCAATTGTTGAAGCATATGGAACTCGTGCCATGTACTCGACCTCCTCATGTGATGTAGGACACTGATCTTTGCTCAATTTGAAGTGTCCAGCCATAGGTGTACTTACATGTTTTGAATTCTACATATTAAACCTTTCTAACACCTTATTGATATAATGTTCCTAAGACAAATACAATTTCATGTTCTTCTTGTCTCTGTGAATTTGCATGCAGAACTAACTTTCATTGCAAGAAATGTATGAACTAACTTTTCTTTAAGCTCACCAATGTCATGCATACTAAATCATGCAATAAGCATATCATCCACATATAATAACAAAATAATAAAACTTCCATTTTCAAGCTTCTTGAAATAAACACAATAGTTAGATTCACTATAACCATGCTCATGCATGAAACTATCAAACCTTGTATGCCATTGCCTCGGGGCTTGCTTGAGACCATACAAGATTTTTTTCAACATACACACAAGTTTCTCCTTACCCTTGACTTCATACCCAGTGGCTATTGCATATAAATCTCTTCCTCCAAATCACCGTAAAAGAAAGTCGTCTTGCTTGACATCAAGTTGCTCTAAATGAAAATCTTCTCTGCGAACTAAACTTAATACAAGATTTATGAAAGTCATTTTTACTACAAGAGAAAATATCTCACCAAAATCAATACCTGATTTCTGTGCAAATCCCTTTACTACAAGTCTTGCCTTGTATTTATTCTCGCCCACCCTTTTCTTCCTTGATCATGTAAACCCATTTGTTCTACAATGTTCATTTACTTTTGGCGACAACTTAACCAAATCCCATGTCGACTTTGTTTCAAGGAGTCCATCTCCTCATCTATGCCATGGTCCCACCGCATTACTTTTTTAAAACTTTACTTGGCATTGACCGCTATCACCAATAATAAATAAGATAAGGCGGTGAAAATCTTTCTGGAGGTCTACTTACCCTTTGTGACCTTCTCACTGAGATTTGGGGTGTCGGAGGCTCAATCTGCTCATTCTTGTATCAATCTCGCATAATGACCGACGTTGGTCACCAGGCCGATGCCAGCTTTGGCTAACTAATGTCGATCTTCTCACTGGCGACGTCGGTTTGACTAACCAATGTTGGTCGGCTCTTATCAGAATCGACGTTGGTTCGGGTGACCAACGTTGTCCTGGTGTCAACCGACATTGTTATTGTGTAGACTTGTAGGTGTCACTTTTAAATCCGAGAATGCATTTTCATCCACAAAATTTTCAATCGGTTCATCTTTGGGTACCAAAACTTGATCCTCAGTACATTCTCTTTTCATTCCATTCAATGTCACGACTCCTAACAATCTTAGAATCTTCTAAATCCCAAAAAGAAATCAAAATCACAGAGCCATAATGCAAACCCAATGTAAACCACTCAACAAAAAGAGGCAAATGTAGACACTGAAATTTGGTATTGCTACCCTTGTCGCACGCATTTGCTTCTTTTACCATGATCACCTATCTAGACCCCTTTTTATTTTTTTAATTCATATTCTTATTAACATTCCCATCTTTCCCATCCATTATCCTATCTATTTTAATTTATTATTAATTTTCATCAATTATCCCCTAATCCTCATCTCATTATCTAATTAATCCTAATTATTCCTAATTTCCCTTCTCTAGGTTGTTTATCACCCCTAAATCCCCTAATTCCTAATCCCTAAGCTTTTTTCTAGCTTTCATTTAATTCATTTTAATCTCCCACTTACCTATGACATTTCCTTATAAAACCCTAATCCTCCTAAATGCTTTAAAGCACTTATCCCAATCCATAAGAGCCCCATCTCTCGAATAAATCATCCTTCTATTGCCTAAATGGACAGTTCCCCTTGATTGACGACGACTCGCGTGGGCCACCGTTGACCCTATAAGGCCACATTCACCTCTCCTCCCAATGGATGAATAATCAAAATTTTCTTGCGTTTTGCAATCATATCTTCGAGCTCGAGCGTCTTTACAACTCGCCGTAGTCTTATTGAGTCCTCTTGGAGCTTATTGACATCACTTGTGGCAACTTTAGGAGTTTATCCTGATCTTATATTGGTTTATTGTCATCATTGCTTATCATTGCCATTATTTTTCGATACTAACGTTTTGCGAGTTTGTCTGCCATCAAAGTTTCGAGTCCAACTTCTTCTCTTAGTCATTTTATTTGCGGGTTACCCGTCCAACCCATCCACCCTCGACCTTATTTAAGACTACCTGTGTCGTTGTCGACCCAACCTGTGTTTTCATTTGTTCTATCTTCCAGTCCACATCAACCTCCCTCTTTGTCTTTGTTATTTTATTCAAAGACTCAAATTTGTCATTTTGCTTCTCTGCTCGCTCGGTTAGTTCACAACCATTGGTCGCCAAATCAAGTTGAATCAATTCATCATCGAGTCGTGTCCTACCAAACCACACAATCCAACCAAACCCTCATTTTCTTACATCTTGTTTGTTTCCCTATCTTAAACCTTCCTCTCGCATATGTTCATTAGTATTTTCGGACTCTCGTGATCATCTAATCTACACCTAGATCCCCCTGTGTCCGCATTTTCACTTGTTGTCCGATTCATCCGCTCGGTGGTCGTTGACTTGCCCTTTGCAACTTGGGTCACCATCGACCCAACCAAGTAAATTTGCTCTGCGTTGATTTAGACCAAATTTGCACTTTCCATCGATTTATGCAATCTCCAGTTTTGTTTAGTTTCAATTTCTGCATGTTATTCAATCATTTATCATTGATTTTATCATCTTTTATCAAACATGGGGTTGACATCCACATAAGGAAGTTAATGCTTCTTGGAACCAACTTCGTCAGGCAACCCCCTTATATACCATCTAATCAATTTTCCTCTTAGTTACCTTTGTTGCGCGGGGTGATCAGATTTGCAACAAGGAAGTATACTTTGCGCCCGCTCATTTATCACCATCTATTTCCAAGGTACCTTAAACCCTTGCATCTTTGAAGTTTGATTTTCTTTAGTATCTACTTCACTAATCTAAATAGGGAAAAAAATTCGGTGAATATTTATATGTGTGTCTTTTTTAAACAAGTGATGTGAAATGATGAGTTAAAATATATAAAATATACACACTTCATAAATAATATAATTGGAAGAATTTGTCTTTGGTTAAAATTTGAAATAATTTAATTTTTTAATTCACGGAGGCGTTTACTTTGAAGAAGGCATTGCTTTGAAAGTGTCAAATCGGTGGCTTAACTTTACAGTTCATTGGATTTTAGATTTTTTAGTAGATTTTTTTACATGAAGAAATTACTTTCCACATAAAGTTTGACAAATTTTAGATTTTTTTGCTACAGTAAAATTACTTTCCACATAAAGTTTGACAAATTTTCTCCTTAAATTATAATTAAAAACTGGTAAATACGAATACCCATTTTTATGTTCCTAATTGATAAGTATGATTGTTCCTGGTATGATTTTGGGACCAATTCTTTTGCGAAGATGCCTGCTCTGGTTTTAACCAGCGTTCCAATATTTCGACCCACCTCCACATTCTCAAGGCACAGTACACAATGTATAAATCCTCTGAAAGTGGGTTTCATTAGTTGTTTTGGGCAGTTAAGAAGAAGAGCCACATGTGCTAAAGCCAACGCTTCAGCTTCCTGTGAGAGTGGAGGCGGCGGCAGCACTGTAGATGAATGGATTGAGAGGCTTCCAGACAAAAAAGAGCCACTGTATTCTCACAGAATTTTCTGGTGTCTCCAGTGGTCTATTGTCAAATGTTTCCAGGAACTGGCAGACCGAGTTTCGAAGAAGGCAACTTCGGCACCACCTGATTTGAACAGCTTGAAGGATTGCTAACCCTTGGCTTTAACAAATTTTGTTTTGCTAACTCTTGTGGATGGTCTTTGTGCTAGAACATAATCTTGTTCGAGAGAAGACTTTGTGCTTCTGTGCCGCATTCGCCGCATTTTAAGCTTGGAATTCGAATTTCACCGGATCTAAACCCACATCACAAAAATTAGTTACAATTTGCGAACAAATTTGTACAATTTGAATTGTGAATCACAACCACAAATATCGTGAAAAAATCATTCTATAATTTGTTAAAATCTGTTATTAATTTGTTTCTATGGTTTTTGCAAAAATAACATCCTGTCACTTTATTAATTATTTTACTTACGGAACTTCTGTTTTATTGCATTTTATCTCCTGTGTGCCCCCATTTTAAGTTCGCCCTATTAAACCCTGCCGTGAATCCATGAATGTGGAATCTTCTAGGAAATTATGTGAAGCTGTGATTAAGAAAATATGTGAATTAGAAAACTGTTATGCGTAAAACCACCGTTAAGAAAATCGCAGTTCAAAACTGAGAAAAGAAGTCACGCAGCCGTGAAGAACTGTGACCTATCGATATATATTATAATGTTTTTTAATTATTTTATTTGATTATAATAAGTTCATACTTCTATTATTTAGAGTCTTATTTGTTTTTATGAGTTTATAATTTTATATTTTAATAAAAAAAAACGTAATAGTTTTATTATTGAGTATTTGATTTTAGGATTTCATAAATTTATATTTTAATAACATAAAGTTAATACTTTTATTACTAGCAATCGCATGTGTACAATGCAATGTGAACGCCGAATTGTATATGTTATTTGTTTTAGAGGGATAGTTATTACTTTTGTAGTAGATGTTGTTGAGGGTGTGATTGTTTTTGTAAGTGTAGAAATATAAATGAACTATTTCATTTAAAGGTTATATCTCTACATTTAGATTTGTTACAAATTCGTACATATACATTTGCAAATCTTATATCATGAGTGGTAGCATTTTGTGGAGTAGTTTATTTGAATTAAACATGAATACATGAAGACCTCCGTATAGTTGTAGGGTTTGTGTAAATTTTCGTTGATAGATGGCATTCATTTGACATATCAGGCCACTCTTGCTTGACTATTGCATATTAGCTAAACATTGCAATCATTAATATGCAAATGCTTTATGTAGTCTGCAACTATAGTTGTAAATAATATCAGGTAACTCACCTTATCGACTTCTTGCCCATTCAATTGGGTTGCTCGCAAAACTATTGTCATTTTTTCCTGGATAAACAAAGTAAATACTGAAAGTAGTTTAATAACAATGATAATAACATATGACTCTGCTGCGAATGGATCTTAAGATAAGAAACAATATGTAATCTTTCAACAACTGATAATATTTATCCTTTTCTTCCTCGAGACATATGCAGAACAAACTTCCTTACCCAAATGGGCTTGTCAAGATGCCCGAAACAGACATCATTTTAGGACTTACAACATTGTATCAGTATTTAGCAACTAACCAATTCAACCGAAAGCATGTAAATACATCATATGTTAATCATAACATCATGCGGTCAAACTTCCTCCCTAACGGTGATGCATCTTGTAGAGTGTGCCCTATTTCTGACCTTCCATTAGGACTAATTCTGCATCCCTGGCGATAGTATGCAATCATTATATGTACTTGCCTTCAGTATCTTCTTCTGAAGCCAGCTCTGCATTTTTGTCAAAGTTCATGATGCTTGCTTGCTTTGACGCATAGTCATCGAGAGACTTCAATATACGGACGAGGACTGAGGACCTTTCCCTGCCGTACCTTGTTATATTTTATACTAAATTCTAAATTTTGAATTGCATATATTCATTATCAGGTTATTATTGACAGAGGTGTCGCTCATGTAGAAGAATCCCGAACTCCTCTGTCAGAGGAAGAGTGCAGGGCAACAATAGATGAATTGTGGCCTAACAGATTTCTGCAAGCCATTATGGAAACACTCTAGCAGAAGATATGACTTAAATCGACAAAAAACATTGCATTGATTTTGTGAAGGACCAAGAGAAATCTGATTCTCAAGCTTGACTACTACAGACACAACCTCGCCAACTCGTGCGGTCAGTTTGTTGTAGACAGTCTCAAACTCTTTGAAAATCTCACCAATCAGGTCAATCCTTTTCTTGTCAAAAAGAATGTAGAGAAAATTTAATGTATAATTGTCTCTATTGATAGCATCTAGGGAATTCACAGACTGGGCCAGTTCTGCTAGGGTTGTGGCATATGACCCCGCAGCGTTGTCTTGCATAACAATACGAGTTCTATTTTTTGCGAGCCACTTGAGAAACTTTGGAAGGGAAGGCATTATGTGTCTTGAAGAGCCTTGTCCCAAAAAGACCAGATTTTAAGGATATGTGGTAGTTTGATCCGTTAGCCCCTTTCAAAAGGGCTCTCACAGATGGTGCACACTAGACATTCAGGGCCATGGGAGACTATTTCAATGATTCCATCTAACAAAAAACATAACCAAATCTTTGGAGATCATGTATCCACCTAGAAATTTTTGTCAGATCGTGTGAAGAAGCAATGTTAATTAAGAGCCAAAGAATTTTCTCTGGCATTCAATTACTTTCTGAAGAATCCGATGCAATTCTAAATGAGTTGCAATTTACGCCGAGAGAGGATAACAATGTTTAGTTTATTGGAGTTGTAATTTTTCTATTTTAAGTTTGTGTGATGGGGAGAGGACAATATAGTAACTTCCAACAAAAAAACATTGCCTACTATGCCTTGATGGATGTCCGTACGTTGCTATAAACCTCGTATTTTGTTATGGGCCACAATGTCTCTTGACGATGACCATGTCTTCTATAAGATACAATTATGATATTCATTTAAAAGATAACATGTTGTATCATTTGGTTGAACACTTGGCGTTTATTTACAAAAGTTCATATTTTGGCATTTAAATGTTCCCAAAGCGTAGACAACAATCCCATTTTGTCAATATCCTTCAATCACTTCATTCCATGAGATGACATATCTCTAGGGAATTTTATGTTTGGTGGGTAGATGAGATTAAGAAACACACAATGATACCCAAGATGTTGTAGCAGAAGAGCATCTCCACGCTTCTTATAAACGAGGCTTCCATCTTTGTGTTCTTATCCATCCGATTCTACTCCCGTTGTACATATTCATCAACTTTTGCAACCGCTTGCACCACTCAGGTACAAAGAGTGGTTTCCTGTTTACATTTGCCAACATACTCCTCGCCTTGTTTCACCATATGCAACAAACAGGGCTCCAACCCAATTAGTTTAAATTTTCCAAAGTACTCCCAACCTGTGCCAAAAGATAGAGGAATTTTGTTAGATATAGTTGCAAATGTTTTGATAGACATGTATGCAGAATGTGGAACCTTACATAAAGACATGTGAACTGTTTAGCAAAATATATTTTACATCCAAACCATATTATACACATAAAATTCAAGCCCTCTCCGGCGTAACTTGCAACTCATTTCACGATTCTTCGCTAGTTTAAAAAGATTTAAAAAAATAAAATATTGGTGCCTTACCATCTCTTTGAAATGGAAAAGTGGTTTGAAGAGTATTTAAAATTCTTCTCTTAAATTTGAATTTTTACAAATAAGATATTTTAAAAATATCTTAAAGCTAAAATTATACAATATTTTTAATTATATAATAAATTATAAATTTGAAATATCTTAAATTAAAATTACACATTATTTTTTAATTGTTAAGTGCAAATAAATTTTATAATATCATATTTAACAATTATATAAAACATTATAAATTGAAAAATACAATTAAAAATATTAATTACGCCGAAGGTGTTACTATTTGGAGTTCAACCTCCTTGTGTCAGAAATCAACGGCTCGAATTAGAAATCCGTAGATACGTTGAAATCTCGACGGCCCACAGAGTTCCACGTGGATGTCTCCAAGCCTGCGCCTGTTTCGTTGATTTTCGTACGGACACGTTTATTCCGCGTTTTTGGTCTGCGTTTCCTCCACGTAAAAATCTTCGTTTACAGCACGAATTAATTCGGACAATCGACATGTCCCAAGGGCAGAGGAAGCCTAATCCATCAAGGCTTTCCATCCTCACTCCATTGAATAAGTCGCCTGCAGGCCTGATCATCTTTGTCCTGGCTTTGACATACACCCATTAACAGATAACGTCGTTGCAACATCTCCCTTCCATTCCGTGTTCCCCACCACCTAGTCTGCTTCATTCAACCATTTCGATTCATACAACACCGCTTCCTAGATGAGCTCGGATTCATGCTGCTCTCGGTGGAATGAAATGAGATAGTTGGGCCACATATCAGGTATACTCCCCGGTAGGCTGCTGATTATTTTCTCTGGACGTTTAGCAATTGCAGATGCATTGCAATCTACGCCAGAGTTGGACCATAAGATCTCTGACCTAGACTTGGAACTGTAACTTCCTTCACATCTTTTCCTTTCTCCATCTCAAATTTAATCTCTTCTTCTTTGTCAGTTACAAGACTTCTCTGCATATGATTCCTTGTTTTCCTTCCGTCTTCCTTTTTTGGCTTGTTAGTTACAAACTTTTCTTGTACATCTGACATTTTTTTTGCTTCCCCTCCTCATTCTCATCCTCCTTGTGTACTGGCCGAGAAGGAACACCGTCATCCTACTTTTTCAAGGTTGTTGTCCTTCATTCTCTCCTCAACTCCCTGCAAATTCCATGAACAATGTTTTAAGACTCCAGTCTCGCATATTACTTAAAAGAATGAAAAAAAACACAGAACTTTCCAAAGCACCAGAAGCCATTGATATGCCAAAAACCAAGAGTTAAATGCAGAGCATTTCCTAGAATGAGGGTGACAAAGTTTTATTTTTCATTTGTGATTTATATGTTAATGGGATTTTGAATACAACTGTCAGATTCCATTGAAGGGAGGGAGGTTAAAAAAAGGAAAAATCTTGGTGATTGCGGTGAGTTTTGTTGGCAAAGATGTAACTAACACATATCATTCGAAATAGTTGTTAGGTTTATGTAACTAACACAGACAGACTCGCAGTCGCTAAAATATATATCATATATGTCGGCAGAGGAAGAGATGATTCGATTTCAATGGTCACCCACAATAATTCATTTCTATCTGAAATGTATTGTAGTATATAGCATTCATCTTACATTTTACATTAAATAAGATTAAAATAAATAAATGAGAGAATAATTTTTATGAACTTTAGAACTTTAATAAATGAGAGAATATTTTTTATGAAGTTTATTAAATGAGAGAATTTAAAGATGTTCTATTATATTTTTATTTTTAAAAAGTGTTTTTTTCTAAATTTCCTACAGCAAAAATGGTAACGGTGGCTGACATAACTTAAAAAAATTAATAGAACTATTATTTTAATTGCTCTTTCTATCAAATTATAATATATTAATTAGATGTTTCTAATTATATAGATTGTTTAAATAACATAATGAATATTTCGGAAGTCATTTTGAGTTGACTTTAAATTAAAAAAAATGGTGTATGTAGATATTTTCAAGTCAAGGATTTGGAATTATTCATTTTGAATATGTTTTCCATCCAAATAAAAAAATTGGCCATAGGCGGTTATTACAAAGGTATTAAAAAAATACAAATAAATAAGTATTTATTTTGGCATAGGAGAAAATAATATTATTAGAAAAATTTTGTTAGGAAAAGAGTCTGCCAGAATTTGACACTTTCTAGCAAAGGCAACTTCAAAGATGGTCCCTCCGGCGAATAAGGTTTTAATAATCTCCCCACACCAAAAAAATATTGTACGAATTATTGATCCATTGTACATATAATTATTGAGAAACTGTTCTCCTATTCATTATCTAAGTAATCAAAACCAAAAAGAATAACATGACGTTCAAAGCTGAATATTTGCAGATGAAGAGGTACCTTTGACATGAATGTGGCTTTGAAAAACCAGTAAATTTGCGTATTTCTGAGAAAAAGACTCAACTGCACAAAAAGACTAGAAAATCATCCTGGTACTCCCATATTAGCGGTTGTCGATGTCGTGCATGACATGATACAAAATATCAAAGAAATCAATGTGGTTGGGTTTTGATCCTAAAACCTATTGAATTTTCCCAAATTGTTTTTTTGCCACTTTAATATCAAATTGCATGCACTTGAATAATGGTTTCCCAATCTAAAACATTCGCTCGTTATACATGTTTGGCTAACAGCTAGAGGGAATCAATTACCCATGCGTATTCACACTTTGCATGTTTTCCTACAATTACTCCATATTTAAGCTTAAAAGGGGGGACTACAAAGTGCTCCAAGAGGCAAGCTCTTTGGTAGATTCTCAAATATGATTTTTTTGGTATTTTCCCCATTTTTAGTTTATCTGTGCTTGAAATGGGGTTGCAAAGTGCCACATAAAGAAAGTAATGTGGTTGGGTTTCTACTCTAGAAAGTCTTCAATTTTCCCCAATTTTTATTTTGGCCACTTTAAGCTCTAATTGCATGCGCATGTATAATGGAGTCTCAACAAAAATATTCGCTTGCCCACCATGTGCTAACATCCGCTGAAATGACTCAATAGTATATGATTGTTCATGCATCAGATGTTTCCCTCAATTGCTTCGTCTCTAAGTTAAAAAGGGGGGCTACAAAGTGCTCCAAGAAGCAAGTATTTTTAGTTAGGGTCTCAAACATGGAAACTTTTGGATTTTCTCAAATTTTTTAGTTTGTTCCCTTTAACTGAAAATTGTACTCACATGAATAATGGAGCAAAATAGACACGATATAGTGAAACACAATGCACTTCTCCTCCCCCAACCCCTACTTCATCTTCCCTCATCCTCTCTCTTTTTCCCTTTCTCAAGTTTCAATTCTTCCATCTATCCCCTTCGGTGTTTCCATCGTACTTTTCACGTACGATTGCTAGTTTAATTTGAGTGTGAAACGAAGAAAAACTTATTGATCACAATTTTTTTCAACAAATTAGTAATGTGCGAGTAGTGGCTCCTTATCGTTTGTATGAGGACAATTTTGCCACAAAGTATATTAAAAAGAAATATCTCTTAATGTGTCAAAATCACTTCCCTTCAACTTGGCTTGAGAAACATGTTGTCAGTGAACCATTTGACCCTTAGGTACATGTGTGGTTTAATTTACAGACATAAAATTGTCTGCTAGTTTGTTTGATTACACAGTCAAAAAATATCTCTACCAAACACAATTCCGTTAATGCTCCACAAATTGCAGTTGCTTTACGAACGCAACGGACGCAGGTATATTAGCCATTCTTATTGTGTGCCTCATTCGAAGGTGATGTCGGTGCGGCCTTCTTATCATGTAGCGCTGACCGTTCGATGCAAGTTAAAATACCGAAGATTTAACACGAAAACGTACAAAGACGCGCACCTACGAGAGGCATATGCGGGCTAAAAATAACCTGGCGGAAAATTCAGTGTTCAATTTCTTGTAGTTTGCGCTCCCGCGGCAAAGAAAGTTCAAAGATCGACGAACTAAGCCGTCATTTATGTTCTGGTAGGGTTCGCGGCACTCTATCTTTGCAATTTTTGAGTATTAGGTTTTCAATCTTTGTAGTTTTGTTGTGATTGTTGTTCAAAGACCTCCTACAGGTATATTTGAAGCAACTGAATAAAAAACCAGTAAGCCTGAGGTTTTTTTTTGAAACGGAGGAGTTTAAAGGTTGGATCAAACAGATATCCCTATCTTTTACTGTTGAATGAGATTATATTTTAAAGATTAGCGGTATATAAGGAAGACCGGTTGAACGCGAAGAAAATTTTTAAGATCTCCGTGTTAAAATAAGACATTATTTGTGTGTGTTACTTTTGTGATTATTAGGGTTTATTAAGGTTCTTTTATCATTTCTCCAATTTATGCATTAAATTTGTCTACTCGTTTAATTGAAGACGAAATAAGGCATTGTTTATGCTGTACTTGTAGTGAGTCTGTGCCTATTAGGTCAAATTTCCGTAGCATTAAGGATTAATGTGTTGAGTTTCGCTGGTTGTGCAATAATTTTTTCGTAGGTAATCGATTCAAAGAAGTAGGGCTAAAATAGAGGTTTGCAAAGGTTAGATCAACGAAAACTGTCTACGGAAAATCCTCAATGAAAATTGTTCAACGTGGAGAAAATTTAAATACTGGGAGATCACAGCGATGAAATAAGCCGTTATTTAGTTTAGATAAACTAAAACTTTATTTGGAAAATCTTCGACGAAAATTGTTCAATGCTCCGAAAATTTAAAGACTGGGAGATCGCAGCAATGAAAAAAGCCATTATTTTGGTCTGGTGAGTTTTATGGTCAGTTATCACTATTAGCCTATTAGGTTTTCATTTTCCTGGTCTGTGCATATGTACAATATGTTTCTGTACACAATTTTTCCAATACCAATGGTTCAGGAAGAGCAATTGAATGTCAAGAAAATTTCAACAAGTTAGAGATCACTGGGGTGAAGTAATTTGTAATTTTGGTTATACTGAGTTTCGTGGCGTGCAATCATTTTAATTTTTATTATTTAATTATGTGTATTATTAGTTTTTCACGTTCTCTCTTTCTGTACTCATTTTCTTAATACTGATAGTTAAGGCCAAGGGGTTAACTAGTCAGTTTCTTCATTTCCAATACTTATTATTAAGGCCAAGCAGTTGAATGTAAATTTTTTTACAGATTGGGAGATCACAGTGGTTAGATAAGCTATTATCTTATGTTATAGCAAGTTCTGTGGTCCATATTAATAACACTTTTAACTATAAAGTTTCATTTATCCCTTTCCGTACACAGTTTCTTAATATCAATAGTTAAGACCGAGCAGTTAACAATTTTTGTGTACTTAATTGTTTTCCTATACCGATTGTTAAGGCCAAGCAATTGAAAGGAAATTCAAAGATTATGAGATCACTATGATGAAATAGGCCATTATTAATGTCATAGCGAGCACTGTATCCGTTATCATTACAAACTATACATATTAGGTATTATAATCATTTTAGTTCTGGAGAGTTTGTTGTTGTAATGATTGTCTTTTATGTAATAGGTATTCATTTCTCTGATTTGTACTTATTTCTTGCTTTACTCATTTTTCCAGTGTCCGAGCAGTTAATAAAATGTGTATTATTTTTTTCCAATACTGTGAAGGTCAAGCTTCAATGAACGAAAATTTCGAAGATCAGGAGATTGCTGGGTGAAATAAGCTTATTGTTTATGTCAGCTAGTTTTTTGGCCCGTACTCATTAAAAATTATATATACCATTTTTTTAGTTGTCTTTCTGTACTTATGCCTTGCTTTACTCATTTTCCCAATACTGATACTGATTGTTAACAGCCAAGCCGTTAATAAGTTTTCTGTACTATTTTTTTTAATATCGATTGTTAAGGCCTCGTTTTTCAATCTTAAGAAAATTTGAAACATTGCAGGATCAGGGCAATGAAATAAAACACTATTTAATTTAGAATGAGTTTTGTGGCCTGTTGATGCAGACAGGAATGCGGGGGCCAAGTAAATGGCTGCCAAACTCCCCAGCTTAGGACTTACAACCCACACTTAGGGACAAACACAGACACAAAGGCAGAATTCTGGAACAAACATACTCTCTCTGTTGATATTCAGCAGCTTGCAGCAACATTACAAAGATGCAAAAGCAAACGTACAATCTCCCTACCCTAGAGACCAGAAGAAGTCTCACCCAGTCCAATGACTGATTACAATTCATGAGCATCATACTTGCAAGCCCTTTTGCTCTGCTGTCATCTCTGTCTGAGCTAATGTCTCTGTATTTTTTCTCCTTTTGCTCCCCTTCTTGGAGTTATTTTAAACAGACTTTTTGGGCCTCAGCCTTTTCTCTTTCCACAGCTGGCTCTAACTGTTCATCTCCTTTGGACTTCGAGTCTTGCATCTGACACACATCCAGGCGCCTCTTGGGGTTCCAAAGATCTTGATAGATATATAGATAGAGATTTTAATAATGTCCACGAGACTGAAACAGTCTATGGGACCACAAGAACCTGAAGCATAACCAAGGGAGTGAAGAAGCTGATGAAAAAGTAGAACATAGTGGCTGGATCCTAATTCACAAGCCTGCCAGTCTTTTGTTTCTGAAGGCTCATTCTCCTACTGTGGAAATTGGCCAGAAATTCTCCATTTTTAGTAGTACTTTTTTGTTTCAAAGATATTAGACATAGACACCTCTTGTAGGCTGCCCAAGTATCTCGATTGAATGTTGTCATATGCGGAGCACTCCATGATATAGTGCCTTTCTGTCTCAACCTTGCATGATGTGCAAAAAGACATATCCTCTCTTCCCACTCTTCTTTCGGGATTTTCCACCTCCCCGTCTCACAGTGAAGTTGGTGCAATCCTGTTCTCAATTGAGCTATTGGCATCTTCACTCTCCATTTGATTTTTGTATCTATGTAGGTTTTTTGGTCATGCTCATAAGCGGCGTTGAGCTCAAACATGTAGTATTGCTTTTTCAGATTTCCTCCCTATTTGCTTTGTCCACATGCCTAACGTAAATTTTTTTCTCACACAAGTCTTTTTCTCTTGGCTGGTCACTGGATATTCATGTATGTTAATATCCCACTTATCCATCCATATTTTGTTTTGTTCCGTCCACATCCTCATTCTTCTGTTCAACTCTTCTTGTATTGTTACCTTTGGCCACCTGTCCTCCACGCCTCAACTTTTTTTTATGTAGCTTAGGAGACGAATCATAGCAGCAGCTTCTATTGGGAGAATACCCGTTTCTGCTAGGATTGCCTTGTATGAACTGATGCTTTGATCTTGAATATACTTGTAATTAAACGTTTCTGGATTCTCTCAATTTGCCTCCACTTTAGACCCGGTGTTTTTGAAGAAACCAGCCCATGTGGCAAATATAGGGCATTACTTTTGTTTTTCATATGCATGGGTAGAACTCTGCTGGATTCAGCAGATCGGCAATTGCTTAGCTTCCAGTTGCATGCAGCTTCAAGACCACCGCTTTGTGAAAACCGACCTATTTGCTTTTGCCCTTAGAAGAGGTAACTTAACCTCTGGGAAATGGATGAATCCGTCTTCTTATCCCTCTTCCTCAGATTTTGGCATCCTTTTGAGCTTTGGGTGTTGTTTCCAGACTGTTGTACACGCTTCTTCCACATGTGCAACCTTGTTGTAAGAACTGACAAGTTGCATAAACACAACATGTGCACAAGTGGCACAACACGTTTTTGGTTGATACAAGATTGGTCATGAATCCGGATGCTCTTGTATCACCCGTGCTTGTTACAAATTATACATATTAGGCTTTTATTGCTCTCTTTCTATTTTCATCTTCTTAATAATGATAGTTAAGGGCAAGACTAGGAGACCCCTTCAATTATTAAGCTATTATTTATGTTGTCGTGAGTTTTATGTTTGTAACCATTGCAAATTATATGTATTAGGTTTTTATTTCTCTATGTCTATACTCATTTTCACAATTCTGGTGATACTAAAGGATGAGGCTGGGAGATTGTTGTGAAGAAATAACCTATTATCTACATCAGCGAGTTTTTGGCCTGTAATCATTAACTTACACACATTGGATTTTATTTTCTCTTTCTGAATTTAATTTCCCAATACTCATAGTTAAGGCCAAGCAGTTAAAACTTTCTAAGATTGTGATATGTGATTAAATAAGCTACCATTTATGTTCTGATGATTTTGTGGTTGTAGTGATTATGAGTTTTATGTGCTAGGTTTTTATTTCCGCATTCCATACTTGTTCTTGCTTTACTCATTATCCCAAAACCTACAGTTGAGTTCAAGCAATTTAAGTGTTTCTGTACCATTTTTTCCTATACTGGTTGTTAAGGCTGAGCAGTTGAATGTGAAGAAAATATATTGCTGTGGGGAATTAAGCTATTATTTATTATTTAAACTACAGTGAGTTTTATGGCCTGTAATTACACACACTAGGTTTTCTTATTCTCCCTTTTTGTACTCATTTTACCAATATCAATAGTTAAAGGCAGAGTAGGTCAATGTGGGAAAAATAAAAAAATTAAGCATTTATTTATGTCAAACTGAGATAATAGTGAGTTTTATGGTTGTAATGAGTGACAATTTTAGGCATTAGGTTTTACTTTCCACAGTCTGGTTATGTATTATAGTTTCCGAACACTCCAGTGTGAAGAAGATTTCAAAGGTTGTGAGATTGTGGTGAGGAAATAAGCCACTATTTATGTTTTTTCGGAGCTTTATGTCTGCAATGATTATATATTTTAGGCATTAGGTTTTAATTTCTGCGGGGTCTGATTTTTGCCCTCATTTTTCCAACACCCTGCACAAAAAGTTCATATATTTAATATTTTTGATTGTGCTCTAAATAAAGAATAAGGCGACGATGATTAAAGGTTAGGAAAGAATTAAGAGTAACACAGATAGGTTTAGATGTTTTCCATCTCAGTGCAAAGAAAATATAAAGATTGTGAGATGCCACCAATGGAGTAAGACATTTTTAAAGTTGCAGCAAGTTTTGTGGCCTGTGGATTATAGATTTTGTTCTATTAGGTTTTCATTTCTGTGGCCTCTGGTACTCTTTTTTATAATATTGTTCAGAATTAGATTTAACAACAAGTCTCTTTACTCATTTTTCATTATTCTTCTAAAAGGGTTCATAGCTTGAATTTCAGATAACTTTCTGTACTCATTTTCCACTCACATCTTTGAAGGAGTTAATATGCTGAATTTTACATAAGTTTATGTACTAATTTATTATTTTACCAATATCCTCTAGATAGGATAATATGTTGAGATATACTGGTTGTGCAATAAATTTGTGTATTCGTTGATGAAAGAGTTAGGGACTAAGATGGAGATGTGCAAAGGTTAGATGAAATAAAACTTCATATGAAAAACCATTCAATATAATGAAAAGTCTAATTGTTGTGCCAAGAAAAGTCAAAGATTTGCATGATCACTACCATAAAATAAGCCATTATTTCCCTCCTCTAGAAAGTTTTACTCTTTTTTTTGACACTTATAGATAAAGAAGACCATTTCATTGTGGAATTTTTGTTAGTATTGCCGAATCACGCCAATGAAATTAAGTCATCGTTTGTGTTGTGGTGAGTTCTGTGGTTTGTAATGATTATACTTCACACATTAGATTTTCATTTTTGTGATCTCTGAGTATGTCTAATTTTTCGGACTCAATTTTCCAACTGATATACTGACTTTTGCTGGTTGGCCTTACTCATTTTTCTAATATCGTGCAAATTAGACTATCTTATAACATTCATCTGGAAACAATGTTGTTATATCATTTCTTTTCGATGTTTCAGGGCTAAATCTTGGATCCTCTATAGCGAGTTAACTAATTGGATCTTATGAAAATTATGAAATATTTACTATGTGGTAAGAAATTGTGGGGGCTTGGATCAAAGAATGTTAAATATAGTAAGGAAATAGCACATAGTAGTAAACCCTCTGTTTTTCACAGGTTTTGTGGGTTTGAAAATTGAAAGTGATTATGTTGTTTGGGGATTGATCTTTAACATTATCATAATTTACTTCAGGGCTTTATTTGTATTTGATTTTTATCTAGCGGATCATCAACAAATCTTAAGGCAATTAATTTGTTTTTGCTTTATTTCCTAGGGTCGAACCTGAGCGCATACCCAAGAATATCCACAACCTTAATTATATTTCAATACTTCACAACCTTTGACATGTCTTTTGTATTATCAATCGTCTTAATGTGGTGCAGAGATTTTTAACCTAGATCACTGTCATACGAGTGTGTCCTCTTACGATTGCACCATAATTCTTTAGATGTAATGCTTTTTCTTAATTTCCTTTTTATTGTTTTCTAGTCATGGTCATATGCTTGAGCATGTTTTGTATAGGATTTGTGGTTTCAGTGGCCAGGCCTAAGCAACAAGTATCTTGAGTCCTTTTTGCTGTTTAGAGCATTGAACTTATAGTAGCATTTTCTAGAAAAAATCAATAGAAATAATAGGCTAAACTAGGATCAAATGTAAGACATACTAAAACACCAATCTGGGGTCTTTTGTAGGCATGTTCTTTCATTTAATTAATTGTAGCTTCTCTCAACTAGAGATTTGAGTCCTCCCGACATAGGATATGCAGCCATAGAATTATTGGTAAACTTTGTTTGGTTGAAAGAACGTACCATGTAAACACGGATAATGCATTGGATAAAATTTTAAATTAGCAATGTGAATAGATGTGAACATCGAGGGAAACACGTGAAGTAATGGCCACAAACTGATGTTACACACTCTTTGCTAGTGTAAGTTAAATCATAGTTCGCATGTTCGTATTTAGCGATTATTTGGCAAACCCAAAAAAAATTGACTCGGCAAGACGGCGAATATTCGACAACTTAAAAAATACTCAAATTTCTTAAAAAAACATAAATTTGATGCAAAATATAGCTACAAAATGCATCACGCAAATCTATAAAATGTTGGGGAAGTGTTTTCTATTATATTTTTATTGAACCTGTATTTTTGCACGGGTGAGGTGCACAAAATTCTTAGGCTTAGCTGCCAAGGATTGAGGGTTTCCATTCCGCCAAATTCGCTCAGGGGCACGATCCGGCCTCATCCCTTATTATGGTATCTTCGGGCCTTTGCACTCAACAAGAATTGAACCTTGGTGGGCTCTTTGTGAGCCAAACAACTTCACCAATGGGCCAACAACTGTTCGATTTTTCTATTAGATTTGAATACAAATACAATACAAAATCACATCATCATGCGAATACAACAACCGGCTGATAAGTGCTATGAATTTATGATGATTGTCATTGAAAATTATCATTATAAATTTCATATCTATGCAAGTTACAATATACAATAAGTTACATTTTCCTCTTCCCGTTCTAGAAAAAATATTGAGGAGAGGGTCTAATGTCTCTACTAATCCCCACACTCGGCCACACTCACTGCATCTCCTCGCTCCTCTTAGAAGGCTGCGACTTTGGCTCCAACCTAATAGTAGATGGTGGTGGCTCCTTTGTTGCATGTTTGAGATCACCTCTAAAGATGTCATCCAATCTAATATCTCCTGCTAGTGCTTCTCCCTCCATAGCTTCCCTCTCGAAAGAAGCAATCTCATCCTCTGTGAACGCAGGGATTTCCTCTTCTTGCCTAGTCCACTCATTTGTATGGATCTATCTCATCCAAATCAATAAGCTCCTGCGATGTGGCCTCCACTTTTCTTGTGCGAAGCTGGAGATTGTATTGCATAAAACCAAGTCGTTGAGCCGTTTTTTAGTCAACTTGTTGCGCTTCTTCGTGTGAATGGCCTCAAACAAACTCTAGTTGCGTTCACATCCGAAGCGCTACAACGCATAGTTGAGAGATAGAATTCCTCGAGGGCTAGCTTTTGAAGATGTGGGGTATTTCCTCCCCAATCCTCCCACCAAGAACCTACAAACAAGATAATCAAAAGTTTATAAGTAATTAATAAAATCAAATTTGTAACTTGTAACACATATAAGTAACTTAGTAAACATTCTAATTTTTATTACTTGGTGATTGCGTGGTTCTCCTTCCTGGATAGCTAACTCGAAGAAAAGAGTCTCCCCCTAACATGCTTTGTAATTTTGCAACTCTAAAATAATGAGGTCCCTCGTCTCAACCTTTGGTATCATCCTCTCAATACATGTTGAAAGGCCCTCCATAACCTCTTCGTTCACATTTGTGAAGCCATTGGAGAAGAAAAACTTGGGGTTGAGGTAGTACCCGTTGCATGAATAGGTTGGTGGAGTTGATTGTTCCACCTCCGATCAATTATCTCCCAAAAGGGACCATATCTAGATAATATCCCCTTTTATAATAGTTTTAGATAGCCTCTTTGGCCCTATCCATGGCCTCATAAATGTACCCCATAGGGTTTTGTTCCCCATCAACCAAACACAAAACCCTCACCAACAACTCTGACACCTACACACAAATTAAAATTTAAAGTTACAAACTTACAAATAAAGTAAATAAGTAAATAACAATATATTAATAATTTAACAAATTAAAATAAAGGAATCAACTTGAAATATAAATTGAAGTTTGAAATTACCTTGATGATCTCTATAGTTCTCTTTGCAAAGATATCATCAAAAACTATCTTTCGATCCTCTCTCCATCAACTTTCTTTGAATATTGTGAGTCTAGCCATGCTTGACTCACAAACATTTGTTTCAATGATGTCAACAAACTAGAAATACTTTGCAACGTCAAGAAGTTAGTTGCAAACCTTGTGACATCGGCTCGCACAAGCTCTTCCCCTTTGTGTGTTCTCTCATCAAGTTCAGAACGCAAGGGTGATTATATATGTACTTTGTTATGTTTCTTGCATCTTCTATAACCAACCTCACCCAATCAATTTTGCTTATGTCCTCCAAAAAGAAGGTCAAGGCAATGGGCCGCACAAGGAGTCCAAAAGAGTAATGGATGTCTCTCGTGTAGTAGTAGTCTCTTACAATCGCCACATATGTTCTTGCATTTATGCTGTGACAACTTGCACAACATTCTTTATACCCACCTCTAATACAACTTCTCCACATAAGACTCAAATTCTCTCGCATTTTTAATTATGTGTTTGTCTTGTGTTTTCTAAGGGCAAAATTCAACTCACCAAATAAAACAACTATGCCCTTATGGTCAAATTTTTTGATTGTGAGTGTTCCCAAGCCCTCGAGATCAATTTATCTTGTGTTCGGCTTTGTCTTACTATTCCAAGTGGTCCTATGTGTTGTGTCGACCTTGTCCATAATTGATTTAGGCAAACAAGTTCATTCATCCTAATTACACCCTTGAGTATTTCCTCTGGCACTCAATTCTACAAGAGTGGATATGTTCTCCTTACTCCTCCCAAGGTGATGATACCTTTGAAGGCGTCTTCCTCTACTTTTTTAAGAGGTTTAGGAATGACTATTCTTAACATTTCTAAGACATGGTTCACACCCCTCGGAGCGGAGTTGCAAGCCCAAATCCATCAGGGAACAATATTAAGGAGCTAAGAAGGTTGTAACAATTGATTTTGGAAGATTTGGGACAAGTTCAGTAAAAATGGGTCTTGGAGGGTGAAGGAGCTTGTAGTATAAAACAACCCCCTTTTAGCTCCCGGAAGTGATTCGGGAGCTCCATAAGGAGTTGGGGGTCAAACAAAATATCAATGGAAAGGTATTTCAATGCTCTAAGTGATAGCTATCTTGCTTTCTCGCATGCACAATGTGCGATCCCAAGAAAAAAGCCTATTTTGAGGGGGTCTGCCAGGTAGAATCGAGAGAATGAGACTCATCCCATTCTTCTCAAAATGCCTTTTCTTGTCAAAATCATATAAAGTTCTAAAAAGACCTTTGGATGCTCAAGTTATGTCTTCGTCAAGTTTCTCTCCAAGGTATGCTTCAGGACTTAGTCATTTTTCTGGGTGGACACATGTCACTCCCGGTGTGTGGCGCAATTTTGTGCACTTGAGATTGTCCCGTCCCCTTGGGACACAAGGGACACAAAAATGCGCTCAGCCCCAAGATAGCCCCTCGGACCATCATATGACCTCGACGAAGCTTAAACAAGCAGAGAAGCCCCTTGCACCATTCCTAAGCATCCTTCCGTCACAAATCCAGCATAATAAGCCAATTGCCACTTGTCATCACCAAGTGAGGGTGCATTTTCTTGCAACTTATGTCTCCATAATTTTTTTGTTTTTTATTTCCAAGCATTTCGGTGGGCAAAACACAATGAAATTTGGAGCACGAGATTACAACTAAGAGCCGAATCTAAAAATATTTTTCCTATCATGCAACCATAGGTCATTTTTGACACTTACTAAAAATAGCATATTCTATGCTTCTCCATATGCTAAAAATAGTATGTCCCATGAATTCAAGTTTGAATCACCCATGACATTCGAAACATGTGTGAAAGCGTAAAATGAAATGAGTTTGGGCAAAAAATGGCAATTTTCCCGAAATAGTAGGTCGGAAAAAGCAACCTGCTAAAAATAGAAAGTTGCTAAAAATAGCAATGTATCATCAATAGAAGACGATGGAGTGTGCATGGAGGTTGAGAATGTCATATTGAAGCAAAATGGGTGATATGTCCCAAAATAGTAGGTCCTGGTCCCTCTACTTGCTAAAAATAGAAAGTCTCCATTTTGGGTGCAGAAAGTTGCAAATAGCTCCATTTTCATTCATTCTTTTGCTTTTAGGACTACCTGCGAGATTGTAGTATGACCTCATGGCTCAAACAGAGAAATGAGAACTTCATAAGGTTCTTGGAAACATCTTCTCGTAGCACAATGTGCAAAACGGGGAGTAGATGTCAAGAGATTTGAACACCTTGAACGACAATGGTGAAAGTCTCAAGAACAGGAAAGTAATCCTCACTCTCATTGTGATATCGGGAATGCATCATCATGGGTGAGGTTTGTGTTCATTTCTAGCCCACTCTCAGAGATCTTGGGACAGTGTTTTTAAACACTCATTTGAGTAGATTTGTTTGTTTATTGTGGTACAAGGGTAGCTTTTGAGATCATCATCAACAAGGGCAAATTGTTCAAAGTGAAATTCATTGGAGCTTCACATCAGTGTAGCAATATTGTAGAGGTCATCAGAAGCCATGATTGTCATCTTCACTTCTTCGGGGTGGATCTTCATCAATGACAAACAGGTATCTTCATCCTTTGTAGCATTTCTTCTTAACCCTCCCTCATTCTTTCTCCTCTTCTCCACCTCCTTTCTAATTCTTCGTTGTGAGCAATCATGATGTTTGTCCTATTCATTTAAATGCAACTTTAGCAAACATTGTAATAAGTCACCCTTCATTAATAAAAGGGGACTTAATTTCACTCCTAGGAATATTAAAAGTCACATGTTAGAAGGAAAAATGAAAGGTCACGTGGGGGTAGGTGAAGAGTCTTCTCAAAGTCTATAAATTGTAATGGCACCCTCATTCTTAGGGGTTGTCAAATTTTGTATGCTCATGAGAGATTACTACTTGTGAAGAAGCAAAAGAGATAGCATTTTTCTTCTATTCCCCCTTCTATGTTCTTCCATTTCTTACTATGTACAACTTTGTCAAAACATCAATGAAAGAGAAAGGAGTTTCTTGCCTTTTTTGATGAGAAGATTATTGAAACTTTGTGTTCCTAATCTTATCTTTTCTTGTTTTAAAAGTAAAGTTGTTTTCTTTCCATCATGTGTTGTCAAGTACTTTGATTAATGTCTGAGAATTTGATTTTCTACTTGAGATTTTAATCCCCCTTTCTTTTTTCCCACTCCCTTTCCTACCTTCCAAAAGAAATTCCTCCCTTACAAGAAGGTCATTGCAAGCTTTTGTCAAGGAGTCTAAAAGAGGAGTGTTCTGTTGGAACCCCAACCTTTAGGCCACCACAGATTTTAATTTCATTCACGCATAATAAATGGAGCAGCACCATTCAAGTAGAGGGACCTAGGTCTCAACCTTCGTTGGCGGATATCCACCAATTTGTCCACCTCACAATTTTTCTCGCCACTATGTTAGAGGCATCAATAGACTTCAAAAACACCATCTCACCATTTGAAGCCGCTAAAAATTAATGAGGGTGCGGTTCCTTCCATCCGTGCCACCCATCTGAAAGAATGGTGCATCCGTATTTCTGCCATTGTTTCTTTTGATCTTCTAGAATTGTAGTTGCATCTACAACTGCACCCTTGAGCAATTTCCCACTCAAGTCTTTTGGAGAGGGTGCCTTGTACCCTTTCCCTGCAACTTTGTCAATGTTGTCACCAAGTACTCCCAATACGGGCTCTTTGCCACATTGAATGGAAGGTTGTTGTAGTACCAGAAATTCGCACATGTTTTATCCGCTTCCTCGTGCATATCCTTGTTCCAGTGTACCTTGCAATGAAGGTTGTGCTCCAGGTATGTTCCTTGGTACAAAAAAACTATGTATGCCTTTGCTTGAACTCAATGAAGCAGATGTGCCTCTTTCGGTTCATATGCGTGGACCATAAGTAGAGCCCACAATTGTTGCCGCATCATCCTCTGAATCCTTTGTCATTCCAGCCCCAGGTCTAACAGTTTTTGCTATGGTTGCATGCACCCTTTCCCTCTCTAGTTTCTTCTCCTCTAGCTCAGAATTTGCTTTCATCTCTCGCTTTGCCTCTTCCGTAACATTGGGGCAAACCACAATGTCTCGACAAACAATACATGCAAGGTGATACTTCAGTGATTGATGCCTCCAGAAAATGTTTTGCCACAGAAATTGCAAACCACTGTTCCCGAAATTGCTCCACGTACACCATACTTCCAAGTGATGGTACAGCGTTCGTAGGAATTGTTCTGCCAGTGATGCTGATCCAGAGATGTCGAACTTTGAGCCATTGTTAAGCTCTAATCTGCAACACAATGCACATTTAAAAAATAAAAAAAGCTTAATTAAATTAAAAAACGTGTCTGAATAACCATATTTCAACCGTAATTTAATAAAAATAACATACCTCCAGTTCCAAATGAGTATTAAAAATTTAAAATGATTCACAATTAAATTGAATGCATATAAAATTACAAAACATATTCGAAGAATCGATTATAATACGAATATATAAAATTTAAATAATTTAGAACAAATTTGCGTAAAAAAAAAAATACCTCCGTCTGCAGAATGACTATTAAAAATTTAAAAGCATTCACTTTTACATTAGATATTTAAAATTACAATATGAATATATAAAACTTAAATAATATAGACCAAATTTGCAAAAACTTGAAAGAATTTAAAAAAAACTTACCTCCAAATGCAATTCTCCAAATTTCCTCTTCGAATTCACTCAAAAATCCGTTCAACACATGCAATGCAAGCTCAAATGGTTGTGTGAATGAAAATGAAGTGCTTTGGTGCCTTAAAAAGAGTGTTTTCAACGTTTTATGCGTATTGCTCACTGTGGCAAATATACAACACAAACTTGCTTTAGTATTGCGAATATTTGCCAAATTATTCGCGAATATTCGCAAATACTACTTGCGAATCCCTTTGGCGAGTTTTAACTGCGAATATTCGTTTAGGTTTTTTTTTCGGCGAGTACTGCCAACTCATTGAATACTCGCTTGAGTATGCTAACTATGAGTTAAATAGATTTACAAGGATTATGGCGAGACCGACTAAAAGAGGTTAAGCACGTGTATATTTCCCTTGTATTGGGTTTGTAGTGTGGGATATTGATAATGGAAATAATCACATGAGAGAAGATAATTACGATTGATTCTTACCGTTTCTTCTATGTTTAGAGGAAGTTGTATTGGAGAACCACTTTCCCTATATCCGTAGGATGTGTTTGTGGGCAACTAAGTAAATGGTGGTTTGCTTCTCTTCATTATTACAAGTTTGAACATCAAGCAAAGTATCCTTGACTAGTGGATGTTGAAAATATGGAATGGTAGCCTTTGTGTGAGTGATGTAAACTTCATCCGCCAAGTGAGATGCCTCACACAACTTTAGGTAGCTTACATTGAATCACATGAGAGGAGATAATTACAATTGATTCTCATCATTTCTTCCATGCTTAGAGGAAGTTGGCTTAAAAACCACTTCGCCCATATCTACGGGCGTGTTTGTGTGCGACTAGGTAAATGGTGGTTTGCTTCTTTCCATTATTACATGCCCGAACATCAAGAAAAGTATCCTCGACTAGTGAATGTTGAAAATCTTGAATGGGGTAGGCCTTTAGATGAGTGATGGAAACTTCCTTCGCCAAGTGGAAGTGTCTCACACAACTTTAGTTGGCTCACACCGACAACATGATAGATGCCAAGTTGAGTAGGATGATCTAGGTGAAAAACATTGAGCCTAACTTTTTGGAGAATAGTTTAAGGCCTATCTTTGGATGGGATGCCTCTTGGGATTACCCATCCCGGACCTCCCCTGGACACTTCTTGATGAATGTTAGCAAATCATGCATTAGCCCTCTCACAAAGATAGATGATGACACATATAAAGATGTAATGGGACTAGCTTCTAGTCTTTCGCCTTTCATTAGGCCGCGCTCTTTGGGGTCTTGCTCCCTCACATGGTTATTTGTACACATATCCTAACCACATACGTTAGAACTTTATCATACTGGGTTTTATTTCTTTCTTTCTATTAGCTATTTTTTGATCCTAGGTCGCTTTTACCCTAACACTCTCTTATGATAGTTGGACATATTCTCAAGTTTGATTGACCTATTTTTGGTCATTTGTGGATATTAATATAATCACTATTTTTATTTTGGAATGTTTGCTTATCCAAGTGTAACAAAAGACGATCTCCAACTTGGAAAGAATGAGGCACTCAAAGGTGAAAATCATGAAGTGCCTTGAATTTGGTCTAACACCGATGGAGATGTATTGAATTTTGATATGAATTTGGGCTGAATTATGTGCAAAAGAAAAAGCTTTGCTTAGCTCTCATTGTTGTTTTGGATGTATCTAGAGTTGGGAGAGCAACCAAACTCTTATAATGAGCCAAAGGTTGGAAACCGTAACAAACTTCAAAAGGTGAATGTTGTGTAGGAATATGGCTTGCTTAGTTGTAGTTACATTGAATGATATTCAGGTAGTTGTCCTTGGGGCCTCTACTTATTTTCTAATGATAAATGCGAAGAGCATGGGTGGAGGTGCAATTAGCAACCTCAATTCGGCCATCAATTAGTGGACACCACATGGAACACTAACTGTGTTGGTGCATGATATCAACATTACCATTGTAAAAAATTGACACACCCAATGAAAAGTTGTAGTCATGATGAAGATGAGTGTTAGGCTCACCGCTAAAGAAAGTCCCTTGAAAGAATTCCCATGGGCAAGAAGGTACTGGTAATGGTTGATACAATCTTAGCTTGCAATTGGAAGGCTTAGATTGATTAGAAAGAGAGCACATGCAAAAGTAAGATTCTTCAAGTTACTACCTAGAAGGCCAATAAAAGTAGTGCTGAAGATGTTGCAAGGTCTTTTGCACTCCCACATGTCCTCTGTAGGATGACGAGTGGGCCTTCATGAACAAAAGTTGACGAGAGAGGCTGAAAGGAACACAAAGCTTAGTTAGCTTTTACAAGCCATCCCTTTGTACTCAAGGAAAGGTGTTTCATTGTCCACTTTGGGTTGTTGTAAAGTCATCAATAATTGTTGTAAACTAGGGATCCATCAAACAAAAACTTTTCACTAATCAAAGGATGTCCACCTGGTCTCGAAGATGCTGAGTACTCGAGAAAGAGGATGACTATGAAGAGTCACTACTTTGCTTTGTTGCAAAGTAATCAATAATTGTTGTAAACTAGGGATCCCTCAAACAAAGAACTTTTCACTCATCAAAGGCTGTCCACCTGGTCTCGAAGATGCTGAGTACTCGAGGAGGATGACTATGAAGATTCACCACTTTGTTGGTGACTCCCCTACTATACTTGACCGCCAAATGTAACTGTTGAATATAAGCTGCATATTTTGAAAGCCGATGTTATTGAATCTTGGACTGAGTTCAAAAAGAGATTTTGATTGCTTTGGGTGGAAGATTGTTAGCATCTGCCTTAGCTTGATGAATTATACAAAGAGCCAAAAACATGTAAAATTGACTTGTTTAACTGCTGCCTTATCAAAAAGAAAAAGACTATTACAAGAAGTGAATTCATATACTTTATTGTCCTTTTGTAATCTGTAGGTCTTTTGAAAGCCATTATACTTGTGATTGTGCTGATAATACTACAACAATCTAGTGGAGTGACATAACAATCCATTGACCAAACACTTGCAAGATTCAATGTGGATTGTCCCTCCTTGGTCCATCCCAAGTGGTACAGGCATGGATGTGCTATAGTTGGAAATTGAAAGTTGACCACCAACCTTTGAGAGATCAGGTTCTTTGGCTGCCACTATGAGGATAAGCTCTTTTGGGGGCAATTGGTATTCAGATGGACCATCTTCCACCTTTTCGGTACTCCTTGGACACACCAAGCCACCTTTTGCCTACGAAACAGAGATGAACAGGATCATCAAAGAGGATATTTATAGGCAGTTCATCCATACCACTTGGGTAAACCCTCAGGGGGTTTATGTCCCAAGATGGCCTTTTACGCTGAGCATTTTTAGAGTTGAGGGACGGTCTCATTATCTGCCCTCAGTACACCCTTTGGCATTGGATGCATGCCCTTTGCATCCCCCTTGGTTAGTTCAGGGTTGGTTCTCATAGACTCCGTTGTGAGATGGATCACCACCTTGATCGTTTGGACAAGATCTGCCAGTTGTGTAGCCTCCAGAGACCAAGATAGAAACACACTTCATCTTTCGGTGCCCCATTTACTATGAGATCAGAGGGAGGTTTCACTGTTTATTTAGGAGGATGCAGGATCTTTCTGACTTCTTCAGGTTTGAGGATTAGAGGTGTCTGACTTTATATTTACAGGAGGCTTCGAAGCTTCGTGAGCACACTCTTTAGCCGCATCCTAGACCGGACTCTACCTATGGATCACTTCCTTCTTCACAATGTTACCGGCGGAGAGAGAGGCATTAAGCGCCCTTGTGAGATTGTCCCCGCTTCTTCCTCTAGATTGGTTCAGCCTAGGGAAACCATCCATGGTTCCCCGAGTCATCACAGGCATGCCTGTACTAGGCTTGGCCTCAAGAGACAAACGAGATCCACCAGGCATCAGAGGGATAATACTGTATCTAGACAATGACATAATAGGCAGACTCTCTCTTCGGCTGGTCGGCATTCTATCCTCAGCTTCTTCCAGTCGGCCTCGAATGTTAGGAGAGTTGGATCTTCCATCCCTTGATGGGCTTTCCTCTTTTCTTCTCCTTAGTTGTCTTTCCCCCTTTCTTCCTCTCACTTGTTTTTCCACCCCCATTTTGGGTGCATGTGATTTCTTCTTCCTGTTGGCCACCTCTTCTGGCTTTTGTATTTCGTCTTTCTTGGGAACTCTTTGGTTTTCCTGCCTTGTATCGGTGCTCGCTGTTTTCTGCAGTCCCTTTGACCTACTTTTGTGGTCATTTGTTGGACATTAATATATTTATCTTATCTTATCTATCTACCAATCTGTCTTTTGACTTGACATTTTTAGTGAAAAAAGCTTCCCTATTGTTGGAAGGGTAATCATGAGCATGGGCTGAGGTTTGGAAGAATTTGGATAAGATACCTGAATCTCTAAGTCTTCAGGTTTGGCTTCCTCTCAGCTTGATGGGTATTAACTTATTGGATTTAAGGACACAACATTCCTGGGTACAATGTCCATTTTGCTTGTAATATGCTCCATGCTTGGTTTATTTCAATTGAAGGACCCCAATCCTTAGTGGAGCCTCATTGTGAAGAATTCTCATTCTTTAATGATGAGCTTGCTGGGTTAGAGGGGCAGGTAGAAGCAAAAGATGTCTTCTTCTTCTGGGAGGCAAAAGACTAGCTGGCCTTGGGAGGTCCCTTTTACTGCTTGGCCTCTTCCTTCAAATCAAGCTGGAAAGCATGGTTTCTTACTTATGTGATAAAATGAGCATACATCAGAGAAAATTACAGAAAATACACGCCAAATTGCAGAATAGTGGACAAAAGGAGAATGCTGTCATAAAGTGATGTTGTACACTCCTAATTAGCATAATTTAAATAAATTTAAAAGGATGAGGATGGGGATGAGTGTTGGTGGGATAAGGCCAAGCACATGCAGACTGCTTATGAAGTGGCCTCTGGTGAATTGGGCCAAGTGTGCATGTGCGGTATATTTATGATTCAGATAATCTTATCTGTAATTGATGTGGGTATTCTAACGAACGAATCTAAAACACAGATGTAGAACTACCTATATGCTAAACCAATACAATTTGCAATTGGAATTTGAAAAGCAACATATGTAAGGCTCACAATTGATGTGTTACAGCTATGGGCTGCTATCTTCATCGTATATGCTATACGTGCACATGTCCTAATACATGTCTCTGCCAAAGTCACTCTTCATACAGTTAGGTAGTTTTTCTTGCACACAAATTCAATGTTATAACACTGGAATCCAAAGAAGTATGCTGATTCTAACCGTGATGCTTAAAATTGGCTTTTAACATAGAAATGAAGTGCTTGCATAAGGATTGGAAAATAAGACAGCAGTTGTAAAATGAACTATTGAGAAAGGAACATATATGACATCCCACAACATGGGAGACTGAAGCTATATGATGCAGTCACAGTTAGGGGGTCCAATAAAGGACAACTGTGACCATGTAGCCTAGGAACTTAACATTTATAAATGATACACACATACACATACAGCCCATAGCCAATAAAGGACAACCTTAGACCATGCAGCCTGGGAAGTTAACACTTAAAAATGACATACACACTGCACAGAATGAGAAACAAATCCAACTTTCTTAATTGCTTTCAATGAGGAACCACAACACACACCAATGACAAGCTTTTCAGCTTTATTTCAGATTTCATAATATGCAGAGTTACAACGGTAGTTCATTTGTGGACATGATTCAATCCTACAGTTCACACCTCAGATCTGCACTCTATGGCAGATATCTGCTTACAATTTTCTAATGGCTGCACTCCTTGAACTGGCCTTCTCCTCTGGGTCGATCCATGTCAAAACTGCAAACACACTGCTTAAATGAACACAAACCTTTTGGGTGATGCAAGATTTTTGTATTCCTTGGGTGCTCCTGTATCAAACATCCGGGGTAATTTTTTTTTTTTTGTGAGCCCTTGCTCACAAAGTTAGGGTTTTGTAGTAGTACCACTCTTTCAGCCAAGTTGTATGACTGTTTCTCCGCTTCCACCTTGTTAGGTACCTATGAAATTTTCCAATTTGTCTGTTTCTCCATTTCCAGCCACTTGCTAAACCATACACCATCATCCTAAAAATATTTGTGATCATCCCTCTTTGTTCCTTTCTTATTGCTTGGGCATAGTCTGTGCACCACCACAAATATACTCTTTTTTCACATTCCATCTTCTTGGAGGGCTTTTGACCCACCACTATGCATCCATCACCACCAAGTGTATTCAACGCTGTTTTTTTCAGCCCTAATGGGCTTTGAATCGACTACTTCCTAAACTCAACATCTCTGAAACTCCTCCTATAGAAGCATGCAATTCATGCTTTCCTTCCTCGTCTAGCTCATATCGTTTTTCTTTCCAACCACATACTCCTTTCTCCCAAGAGTATTTCTCATCCTCACTTCTCCTCTCATGGATTTCTTGTCAAAGAATCCATCATATCCACTCTTCATCATACCTGCAAACATATCACATGCTTGGATTCAAAGGCCCATTCAGTTAGATTTTGGACCCTTCTCCACAACACTTTCATCTTCTTCTATGTATTCACTCATACCTGCAACAAAATCAACAAACCACACATTTCGAGCATCAACAATGCAAATGGGCACTGGCCCATTTAACACCACCACTGCTGCAACATCACTCTTCAGCTACTCCTCTTCTATTACAACTTGTCTTTGCATGCTCTCAACCTCTCCATTTCTCAACTGCTGCAATAAACTCAGCATACGTAGTATCATGAGAATTTGGCATTCTCATATGCATCTCCTCCAATGTCATCTCTGCTGCAACACTACTCTCTTCTTCTCCATACAATACTTCCTTCAAATCAGCATCATGTGCATTCACTTGCACATCCCGCTCCATCTTCATGTCCTCCAAAAGACATGCTTTAACTTCAAAATCATCCTCTTCCACACATGCTTTGACTGATAACAACATCAGCTCTTCCATCTAATTCTCTTCTCCTTATGAATCCAAATTTGGAGGATAAAATTTGTAAAAAAATTGTTACTACAAAAATCAGCCATAAAATTCGTGATTAAATTCGACTACAAAGAAGTATTATGCTTGTATTTTAGATTAAATATTCAAAAAAGAAAGAATGAACTTCAATGAATTCTAATGAATTTCAACATTTTCTAATGAATTTCAACAATTTTAATGAATTTCAATGAATGTTTAACGAATAAGTCATATTTGGTATTTTTGGTGAACTTCATTTTTTTACATCAAATTTGCCGAATGCGGTTACTTAGATCACAAGTATGCCACGTGCAAAGAAACTTGCACTCTCCTTGTCCATGTAGAAACAATGTAGCTTTTGCTTCACAAGAGCCTCTTCGTTAACTCCTATTTGGGCTGCTACCACATCTGCAACACCAAGTTCCTGCTTCAATGTTCTTGGTAGAAACATATCCACCATCTCTATCTCCTCCTTTTCCTCCATGCCACATGAGTGAAATTTCTCCGCTTCTACTATACCTCCTCCTTTATGTGTTTGTGTTTGTGTTTGTAGAAACGTCTCTTCAATATCTCTTTCCTCATCCCTTGCCATCTTCTTCATTGCTGAACCCACACATAGGTCTACCATATTATGGAAATCAAAAGCTCCACAAACACTCCTTGCATCTCTTCACCATGCCCCATAGACACGCTGTCCAACTCTTCACTATTACTCGCATTTTTCTCATAGCTTGTAGTCAGATGGCGGACTATCAAATGTCCATTCTCAAAAACCTCTATTGCTGCTCTATCACTGTTCTTCTCTTAATTTTCTGCCCCACTTCATATATGGGGTCTTCAACTATGCTCTCACCATGTGCATTTACCAGCACTTCTTTCACCTTGATTGTTACCTTTATGGAAACCAACAACTTTCCTTGGCAGTCTCCATCATTCACTTCTATTGTTTCTTTCATGGAAACCTGCAATTCTTCTTGGTTGTCCTCAACCATCCTCCCCTACAAAGCTGAAAACAAAATCTTGCTCCTATTTTTTTCAATTGATATTTCTGCATCTTCCCACTTAGAGAATACATCAAACTCTCCCCATCATCTATCTATGGGTCTCTTTCTGGCTCACAAAGTATTAACATCATATCCTCCTCCATGAGGATTTCTTCTTCTATGGGCTGCTCACAACCTTCTTTCTCTCTGCTGTTTTTAAAAACAGACTTGGGTTTCCCACATGAAAACCTCACTCTTATTACCTTTCAAGGCAATCCTCTTCTCTTCACTCTTCACAACATCATTCGGGAGAACTTCTTTTGCTTTCTCCTCTCTCTATTTTTCAAAATAGACTTGAGTTGCTCACATGGCAACTTCACTCTCTCATTACCTCTCAAGGTAGTCTTTTTCTCTACATGCTCAAGCCTCAAGACTTGAAGCTTCTTCAACCACTCTACTTACATTCTAGGGTGCACAACATGACCCATCATCTTGGAAACCAAATGTTCCCAACTCTCTTGTAGCCTTTCACTTGTCTCCTCTCTTGGAGAACTCTCCAATACACAACTGTAACTCCACAAAATCTAGTCCTTGCAATTTCTACCCTCCCAGGGTCTTCAATACTCTTTTGTTCAAAACAACACTCTAGATCTGATATCCATCCCATGAACTCTTTAGAAGTCTCTTTGCCACAAAACAACAGTAAATTGCTAGTGGCCTTTCCTTTGTCTTTCAGTAAGAACTCTGCTCGACTCTTTTGTTGATTTACTGTTCTTCTCTCCAAGACATCCAACTTTGCTTGAAGGGATATCAACATCTTCACCATTTCTTCTTTATCTTCATTCACAGCTGCAACAACTCCACCACACTATGTAGTCTCCATTTCATCCACAATCTCACTTGGATTTCCTTCAACATCTTTGCCAAGTCTTCTACTCTTGGTGCTCTTCACCTTCCAAGAGGTATTCGGTCTCTTTCACATCTTGCAACTAACAAACAAGCTTCTCTTTCACAACTTACAACTAGACTCAACAAGAGCTTCACACACTCAACCCAACAAGGCAATCCTTGCTTTGATGTTACTTGATGCAGTTACAGTGAGGGGGTCAAATAAAGAATAATCTTAGGCCATGCAGCCTGGGAGTTTATCACTTATGAATGGCATAGACATATTCCATACACAGAATGCGAAACAAAAATTCTTTATTGTTTTCAATGATAAATTACAAAACACCCACCCACAACATGAGTTTCAGCTTTATCTCAGATTTCACAATATGCAGAGTTACAACAGTAGTCTATAATAAATCTCTGCTTACAACCCTCTAAGGCCGGATTCCCTAAACTGGTGTTCCCCTTTGGATCGAACCATGCCAAAATTGCAAACACTGCTTCATCTACACGAACACGAACCTACTTGTTTTTGGATAATGCAAGATTGCTTGTACTCCTCAGATGCTCTTGCATCACTGTACCTTGGAGAAATCCGAAGGATTAAAGTTCAACAACTTGGGGCTGTGCCTCCGCATATCAACTGAAAGTAGTGAGATTTCATGTCAAGCTCTCTTTGGAGCCACCAAGAACACCGTGGGTGTACAGTCTACTGCCTTGGAGAAATCTGCTAAGGAGGAAAAATCCAAAAACTTGGGGCTGTGCCTCTGCATGTCAACTGAAATTAGCAAGATTTCATGTCAAGCTCTCTTTGGAGCTACCAAGAACACCATGGGTCTACTAACAACATCTCTGTGATGCTTCTTTTGTTTGCTTTGCTCTGAAACTTATGCAAACACCCACAATACATCTCTACACATGCTTAGAATGTTTACTTCCATTCTAGATGCCATCACAAGAGTCCAATGGGCATATTTATGCATACATTGGATCACCAGAATGCCACAGAAGCCCTGGTTCGTTATTCCATCTCAGCAACGAGGATGTGAAATGCAAGGGCTTATGTTCTAGGCTGTTGGTTTCCATGTCTGTCATATTTTGACAAATTTGAGAGCAGCCAAATTCTCTGATGAATTTGGTCTTCGATGATTAAACTTAATTCATTGTCTGCAGGGGGAAATTCAGAGGCCACCAAAGTCGCCTCATGTTACTGACTTTCAGATTTAAAGGTGCCAAAGGGGGTCTTATGTGGGGCCATTCTCAATGCCTCTAGCAACTTCCTTGTAACCTTTTTTTTTTCTTGCTGCACTGGATTCCCTCTTATCTGACCTTGTTTATCTTAGTCTTTGCATTTTGTATGTTAGTGTGAGTGTCTAAGTTCCATGTTTGAGTGTCTCTAACTCAATTACAACTGAATTCAGCAGTCAAATCTGATCCATTTTGTATGTTAGTGTGAGTGTCTAAGTTCCATGTTTGAGTGTCTCTAACTCAATTACAACTGAATTCAGTTGTCAAATCTGATCCATTTTGGATCGCCCCTCCATACTAGGCTTTATATCCACATTGAATAGATAAGGTAATACCTTCTACCTTCTCTACTAGGTATCATTTTTCCATAGAACTGTATCTGATTTTATTCCCTGTGAATCTTATTTTGTTACGAATGCTCTTTTTGAAGGTGCCTCATGTTTGAGCTCATACCTTTGGAGTGCAACTCTCTTTCTCAATTGGAGTGTTTCTCGATGGATTGCATGCCACACTTCTCTTTGGAAGCGTTTTATGTTTTTTTAACCCACAAGTTCTTGTGCCCAACTTCTTGGCTTGTCCATGGAGCCTCTGTCCATGCCTCTCATCAACATGGATTTAATAATGGACTTCTTTGGTGCCTTGTTGTTCTTCCCATTCATGATGTTTGTGGCGGTCTCATACATAGCTTATTGCTTCAAGCTTGCTACTCTCCAAAGTGGAATCACTGGTTCTTGTGCTTGCCAAGTGATTTTCGAGCAATTGTATGTCTTTACCATATGGAAAGCTACTCTTGATGATTGCTCCTCATAGCTTATCCTATCTTAGAACGATAAATGCATTTTGTAACAAAGAATGCAAAACACCTCGAATTCTAACAAATGAAGACGTATTGGAGTACCTTCCATATGGATATGGTGTGTACGGAAAGCTTCAATTTCAGCATTTGTTTTTCTTGGTTCACCAATATTTTATAACATACACCTATAAATGAAATCAGCAACTTCATTTGCAACTTGAGTGCTTTCTCATCTTGCTGCCTTTTGCCAATCATTAAATCACACATGCTTTTCCTCTTCTGACACAGAAGCAACTCTCTAGTTCATAGAAGATGCTTGTAGATATTTTGCTTGCATATCTTCATGGACTGACCTTATGCTTGCATGCACTAGCTCAATGGAGTGGAGGAGCACATACTTACTTTTCATTCTTGAAGGCTGCCTTGTTTTTGAAATCCTTGGCTTGCTTCTTTGGCTACATGGAATGGTGATGTATCACCCTCCATCACTGGAATCGTGGCTTATCTTTGGAGATGTTGTACATTCTTCTGGAGATCTAAAAAAATATCTTGAGAGTGTTGGCACCTCACGTGGACATATTTTGTTGAGATGGTAGCTTGGATTGATCTTTTGAAGACAATTATGTTTCAGCTATCTTTGAGCATTCTCCAACTTCAACGATGCCACCAAAAGAATAACTTAAACCTTCATATTGTGGCCTAGACTCAACCATATTAGGATTTTTTTCATTCCTCGGCCATTCTTCTAGCGACCTTGTCCACTATAATGCATCTTCTTCATCAACTTTGAGCCAATTCCTTTATTATGCTTTTCGAACTACGAAACTACCAAGGACTCACAAAAGTTTTCTGCAAAGGAAGCAGCAGACATTGGGGTGCTTTCAATGCTTACCTCCGTCATGGTTTGGGAATCTTGTGTAGATATGCTTCCCTTGAGTAGACCACTCTTATTTTTCTCGCAACTCGTTACAATTGTACTGGAGCTTCTGCAACAATACCTTGTGGATGCTAATTCTTGTTGTAGGTTTCCCCTGGCTTGAGAGTTCCTTCCCATTTTACTAAGATTAGATTCCCATTGTTGAAGAATTAAGCTGTACACTTCAGCTCTTCCATGACTTGTATGAGAATTTTTTTATGTTTAGCCATTCTGATGGGCAGCTCCTATTTCTCCACCTTCAAATGTTAAACCATACTTTATAGCTTTTGATTTGACTCCCAAGTCTGCTAAGTGAAATCTTGAAGCTGTTGTAGTCTTTCCTTCTTTGAAGCTTTTCCCGTGGCTAAACTACGTGACCAAAAATACTGTGAACTCCTTGTCCCATATATGAAATATGGAAGCAAATGCACTTAAAGCTTTAGTGTGTTAGCAAAATCACTCCACTAGCCGCAGGCAAAAATCTGTCTAATATCACCTAATCCCTATTTGACTTGGATATTCCAATGTATGAATCCTAAACATGGATTTAAAATTGCCTAACTGCTGATCCAATGCAAATTACTACTGAAAAACCAACATACATAAGGCTGAAAATTGAAGTGTGGTACAACTATAGGCTGTCATCTACATCTTCCTTGCCAAGTGCAACATTTACGTGGCCTATACATGCCTTAAATTTTGAAAATTTCACTGAAAACCAAATAAGTATCATAATGTTCTAATTGCTATGCTTGAAATAAGCTTGACATCATAGTTACCAGTGTTCGGCGGATCTGTATGAAATCCGGTTCGAACTGCATTTTTGAAGCAACCGAATAAATCCAAACCTCACTTCGATTTTTGCCTTTTTTTTTGGCATATTTTTGTTTTGGTGAAAAAAAATGGAAAAATTTCCTTTTTTGGAAGCATATGTGAAACATTTTGTTTTGGTGAAAAAATCGCAAGAATGGAAAAAAATTTGCCATTTTTGAAAGGGTCCGGGAAGATGTAGCAGCAAAAACTTGCATGTGCCATAACTTTTATTCTGGCTCCGTTTTAGGTGTCGTGTATATATTTTCTCGAGCTCTACGCATTGATGGCAATATTTTTCTTATTTTCATAAAATCCATTTTGTACCTTTTTGGACCAAGCAATTCTTGCAATCTTTTGAAAGAATCATTATGATGATGATGATTATGGTAGATGGATGCTTTTTTGTATGATTTGTCTATATATAATGATATAAGTATACATTAATATAAATTTATAATAATACAAGTATGAACCGGATTTTCTCCGGATTTTTTCGGATTTTTCGAGAACTCCGTATTTTCGGATTTTTTTGCCCTTCCGAATTTAATCGGATTTCCGAACCTGGTAACTATGCTTGACATAGAATTGAGTGTTTGCTTAAGTGCTGGAAAATAACGCAGCAGTAGTAGAATGAACAATTAAGCAAGATCATCACAATTATGGCTGAAATGTTAATCATAAATATTTAAATATAGTTTTATCCAGAAGCCTGTTTAACTAATATGGAATGGAATCTTGAAGTCTCTTTAACATCACACAACATGGAACGCACAAGCTATACCATAGAGAAAAACAGTAGGGATGAAAACCCCAGCAACTGAAATCAGCTATATTACAAGCCTTGCTCTCTATGGAGCCTCTATGATGCTTCTTCACTCTTGCTTTACTCTATAACTCACCCGAATACTCGCATTGCATCTCATACACTCTAGATGCCATAACAAGATCCCAATGAGCATACTTATACATACATTGGATCATCAGAACAGCATAGATGACCCAAAACGTTATTTCATAATTGACAGTTGAGATGTGCAATGTGCATACAACTGAAATATGTTGCTCCATCTAGACGTATCTACTGCAGCTCCTTATGTGCAGACGATGCATATTACATACATGCTGAAAATAGTCTTCTACAATTACTTTGATGCCCATAGGCAGATTACAACAACTGTATGATGCTAAAACCTTACTTTTACATCAATGTTGCAATTATTGAAGTGCCCCTCCTCAGCATGCTATAACAACTGAATGATGCTGAAACAACTGATTCTCATACCACAATCATTTTCCCATTCGCATTTACAACAATTGTATGGAGAAATTATACTACTTACAACAGTGGAGAATCCTTGAATTTTAGTTTGAAGCTTTTATTTGCTAGAAGTCACTTTGGATGCTTCACTCTTGGAGTGCCTCTTTTTCGTCATATTCCTTCCTTGCCATGCAACACAACAGGCGGTGAGTGATACAATCTGAAAACACACTATTTGTTGCCTGTACTTGTTATTCCTAAGTGGATTTGTTGTTCCATGCTCATCTATGATGAGTACAAGGCTTCTCATACTTTCCCATATAAGTGGAACTAGTTTCTTAGTTGCTCTACCAACAAATGGAAGCGTGCAATGTTTTGAACATTCTTTTGAATTGCTATTCAACACCAATACATTGAATGCAACTCACCATCTTTTTGCAAATCATGTAAATGCTCAATCCAAGAATTAAATGAAATTCTTCTTGATTCTTGTACTTTGGTAGGATCTCATGCTCTGCCATTTCCTATCTTCCTGATGTTGTGATAGAAGAATTACAAGTAACATAGAATGGTTACAACCGTGATGACTGACTACTCACTGGTATTCTCTCCATCCGTTCACCATTTCACTCCTACACTGTTGTAGATCATTGATCCGTTATCACGGGTTGTCAATTCCTCTGTCCATGGCCCTTCTTATGCATTCCTGGAGGTGTCCATTTGAAGAACCAATCTTCTGAACTGTCCAGAATAAGAAGATCAATTATTCATGTACACCTTGACTGTTCAATGGATGCCAGTTAAACGGCCTCTTACTGCAGACTGGTGGTTACAAAACCTTCCCTTAATGCAGACCAATGGATGCGAAACCACTCAAGTGTTAAAGAGTTGCAAAACTGCCCTGGCAGTTTTGTTACTAAAAAAAATCTCTTAACTTCCAAAGGCCATAACTTCTGTATACGAACTTCGAAATTAGGTACCGTTTATTTTGGAAGTATAATTTTTAGAGAGGAATCCATTTATGCAATCACATTTGAGTATTGATGAAGCATATTATTGTTTCACCTTGATTCATTTGGCCTTGTTTTGCTTAGGATTTTTCTTTTGCATGTGAGTGTGAGTGTTTGAGTTTTATCTGAGTGTCTTCAACTGAATCACAACTGAATTCAATTATTACAACTGATCCACTTTGGATATTAATCACAAGAGAGGAGATAAATAGGAAAATGCACTTGAAATATTTTGGAAATATATTTTTTGAGACGCCCATCAGAATTTTGTTCTCTTGTAGTATCAATGTCTCTAAAAATTTGTTCAAGGAAAGGAAGGAAAAACTACATCCGAGCAGAATCATTTTTTAGAACAAAAATAAGTCACGTTTTTGGCTTGGTAAAATTTCTTGAAAATAGGAGAAAGGAAGGAAAAAGAATGTCGCTGGTGTCATGTTTGTGTCTTGGTAAAATTGCTTGAAAATAACACAAAGAAAGGGGAAAAATTTTCACCCACCCGACTCATTGTTGGTTGAAAAAATACATAGTTACAAGGGGACGCGTCCCCCATTTTTGACATGTCCGAGATGTCCCAGATGTCTTGGGGATGAGGGGAAACGTTTCCTCCACGTTTCCTACAATGAGCACATGCCGGAAACGTCTTGGGGACGTTTGCAGAGAAGGGGGGAGGACATTTGGACGCCCCAGGGAACTTCCCGGGGACGTCTAGACGTCCCCAATGTCCCCACGTGGTCTGCCGCCTTTTAAAAAAAAAAACACACTTTACACACTCAAAACTATTTTTTTAAAATTGTAAATCACTTATAACATAAAAATAACATTCCTAACCTAACCCTAACCCTAAAAGTGCAATTTTATGTTATAAATTTACATTATGGGCTCATTTCATATTCACACCAAGCAAGAGCAAGAGCAAGAAGAGGTATTTATAATTTTATTTGCTTACAATACTTGTTAAAGTCTTTTTTTTTTTAAAAAAATTTAGATTATATTTGCATTTTTAGGGGCTTGTTTTTAGCATTTGCATCTACATTCACAATGTAATCATGCATATAGTTTGTAGGATTTAAAAAATGCATATTGCATAGGGTTTGGTTGTAAATGGTTACTTTTTTTTTTTAATTACATTTTTATTTCTAGTTTAAAATTTATATTATATTTGCATTTTTTAGGGGCTGTTTTTTAGCATTTGCATCTACATTCACAATGTAATCATGCATATAGTTTGTAGGATTTAAAAAATGCATATTGGCTACGTTTGGTTTAGAATGGTTACTTTTTTTTTTAATTACATTTTTATTTCTAGTTTAAAATTTATATTATATTTGCATTTTTAGGGGCTGTTTTTTAGCATTTGCATCTACATTCACAATGTAATCATGCATATAGTTTGTAGGATTTAAAAAATGCATATTGGTTACATTTGGTTTAAATGGTTACGTTTTTTTAATTACATTTTTATTTCTAGTTCAAAATTTATATTATATTTGCATTTTTAGGGGCTGTTTTTTAGCATTTGCATCTACATTTACAATGTAATTATGCATATAGTTTGTAGGATTTTAAAAATGCATATTGGTTACATTTTTTAAAAATTAATTCATTACATAATCAATCAATCATATAGTTATGGTTGTTTTTAATTCATCAGCAACAATCATCACCATGAGTTCTTCTTCGAGTATGAGTATGAATCAGAGCATGAATCGAGTAGGAGAGGGTCAACAAGAACTTGAGATAGGTGGCCGTGGAAGAGTTGGTGATGCCACAATGGGGAGAGTGGAGAAGGGACACAAAATGTAGTGGCAACGGCTAAGAATCCGTAGTTCAAATTGGTAGTGCTACCAATTGCCCCTCTCAAATGTTGTCCAAATTTGCCATTGGACCATTTGATAAGAAGAAGCCATTGCAACAATTTGCCCAAATAATTGATAACCCCAAGTCTGGAGGGGGAGCAAAGTATGGAAGTGCAACATATGTGCACTGACTTGGCATGGCAACATCACTAGGACCAATGCACACTTGTTGCACCTTACAGGAAGGGGGTTGGCACTTGTAAGGGCCTTTCACTAGAGCAGAGAGCTGAGATGGTGAGAATCTTCAATGGAAATACCACGGACAATGTGCCAGAAGTTCGTGGTTCTACTGGCTAACACTCCATTGAGCTCTCATAGGACTGGCAAACATAGTAATACTTTGGTTGGTTCTAGTTTTGGAGTGTCAAAGTGGAAAGCAAAGGGAAGAGAAAGGCCGTGGGGCAGCCCCAATTCAGTTGTTGACATGTTTGATTCAAAGGCAAGGGAAGAGGCAGATGATGCTATTGGGAAATTTTTCTATGTTGCTGGGATTCCATTTAATGCCGCTCGCTCTCCTTATTACAAGGAGGCTATGGCTAAGGTTGCAAAAGCAGGTACAAGTTATGTGCCTCCTGAGACACAAAACTGAGGACAACAATCTTGGATAGAAACTATTCCAAGGTTAATCTGTTGATGGAGGAGATGAAGGTGACATGGGTGTCACATGGATGTAGCATTATCATGGATGGGTGGACGGATATTAGACACCGTCCTCTCATCAATATCATTGTCTCTTGCAAAGATGGACCGTACTTCTTGAGAGCAATTGATTGTTCTTAAGAAGCGGAAAGATGCTTGAGTTCCAGATCAAATTTTGAAGGATGCCATCGAGGAGGTTGACCTTCAAACGTTGTATAGGTTGTTGTCACAGATGCAACTTATGTGTGTGAGCAAGCAGCAAGCTAGTGGAGCGGGAGTATAGGCATATTTATTGGACTCCATGTTGTGTGCATGCCATGAACAATGCACTGAAAGACATAGGGAAGATTCAATGGGTCAACCAGATAGTGACTGAGGCCAGGACGTGCAGAAGTTCATATGTAATCACCACACATCATTGGCACTTTTTCGAAATTTTTCGAAGAAGGAATTTTTGAAACCAGTTGACACCCGCTTTGCATCCTATTTTATTTTGTTGGAGAGGATGTTTGAGTTGCAGGAGCCCTTGCAAATTATGATTATGACACAGATTGGACTAGGTGGCGTGAGTCCAAGACAGATCAAGGGAAAAGAGTGAAGGAAGTGGTGTTGAGGGAAACATTTTGGGTTGATATGAAATACATCATATCAATCATAGCTCCAGTTTTTAGTGTCATCAAATATGGGGATTCTAATAGCCCCAATCTTGGTGAGATCTATGAGTGCATTGACAACATGCTTGGGCAAATGAAGGCAACTATTCGGGTGAGGGACCCCACTTTGGAGTTCTATAATGAACATATACAACCCATTATTCAAAGGAGATGGAGAAGTCAACACCCCTCTTCATATGGTCACGTATGCACCGAATCCCAAATGGTATGTGGAGAGGCTGATAGAGTTATCCCATCGATGATGATGAGGTGAAGAAGGGCCTTATGAAGGCCTTTAAAAAATGTACAATCCACAGGAGGCTTCACAGATCAGGTCGGAGTGGCTCGACTTCACCGAACTTGATGGGTACAAAACATCAAAAAGGCAGACATGGTAACAATAAGCACAGAGAAGCCAAAGAGTCGGTGGCGACTGTATGGGCTTCCAGGATTGCTGCGACCACTTGCCATTCGCCTCCTTTCCTAGGTTTCTAGCTCCTCTGCCTCCGAGAGGAACCGGGTCTACATATGGTCGGATACACTCTGTTAAGAGGAATAGGCTTACCTCTCGCGAGAGCAGAGAAGCTTGTAGTCAGAGCATACATAGTTCGTCATGCGCCTTATGGATCGCAAGACACCTGAGTACAAACAGACCCCAACATTACGATGGGATGTAGATCCCGAGGAGCCGAGGCAAGTTAAGAGGACAATACTGCAACGGGGATTGATTGGGCTTACCTTTGAGGACGAGGATGCTAGTTCCAACGAGGAGTTCATGGATATTGCTTCAGATGTTGATTCTGATTTTTAGGTTGATACTTGTAGTTGTCCTCTTTTTTTGTAATATTGACAATAGACAATTGTTGGTGTATTTGGCTATGAGATTAATGATATGAATATCAACTATTGTCACTTGATCAATCATAATTTAGAATGGTTTTACTTTTATATTTATAATATATAATATATTTCACTTTTCATCTCGTCTCAAATTCAAAATTCAAATATGTATTATGAATTTTCAATTTATGACATTAACATATTGATATTATGGTATTATTAAGGAATGTATTTGATGTTTATGAGTTCAAGTTTCACCTTATTTAAATCTCAAATGGTTTTATTTCAGCTTATTTATATAGTTTAGTCACTATATCTTTATATTTTAAATATTTATATATTTTTAATTGTTTTATATATATTAAAAAAATGAAATATAGACATAAAGATCCATTTTTTTAGAAATTAGAACATTTACAAAATATTGATACAACTAGTTACTACATCAATGATCATTGATGAATGATGATCAAACACACAAGAAATTAGAATATTCAATACACAAAATTAACATGTATTACATAGATACTGAATTACTGATACTATAGGTGCCAGGTGGGAATGCCAATGGCAAATACAAAATAGGGTAGATATTAGATACTAGAACCATAGATGGAAGAATCTCATAGCTCGTAGTCGTTAGTCATTGTCCTTGTCAGAATCATCACCAGTGCCATTGCTTTCTCCTCCATCCTCTATATCCAATCCAAGCTCTGCATCTGCTAGTGTGGAGGATGACCCCTCAAGAGGATCACCATCATCAAAAGTGACCGGCTCTAGCACTGGTTCATTAAGATCCAAGTTGGCTAATGCCAACTCAACGGTGTTGTCCAAACCCATGTCATCAGGAAATACATCCCACATCTTTGTCCTTCAACCACTCATCCCTCATCCTGTAAATAAGACGGAGGTTGGAGTGCACATACATCATCGTCTTTTTTCGAGATTGCTCAAGCCTACACTTTTTCAAACTACGTGAATTCTTGCATGTGCTCCAATTCCTCTCACAAGATGAGGATGAAGTAACCTGAGTGACGACCCTCATGGGTAACTGCTGTAGAATAGGGCATGCTGCCCCATGAGTTCCCACAAACATAGGGCTTCTTAACCTCTGTCTTCAACCACATCATAGCCTCCAAATCTCCCAATGCCAGTGGAAAACTCTACAAAGTCCTCCTCCACCTCATCAAGGGATGCTCTGTCTTGATATATCCTTCTAAATGCTACCTTCCTCCCCTATGAAATCTCTCTGTCCATGTGAGGAGGGAATCTGCGTGAAGGCTCACCATTGAGCCAGCCATCATTGTAGTACTTGGGATTCAATGAGTGAGCCAAGCAATGCAAAGGTGTGCAATTCTTCTCCCACCTGGTGATAAGAATATCTCGTATGGTGGTGAACAAGACATCTCTACAACGGTCTTCATTGCCTCAATCATAAACTTCTCCTAAGATGGGCTGGTCTGTGTTTACAAACCACAACAAAGAAATGATAGGGTCCATGATCTTAATGGTAAGATCTACCCTCTCCCACCAGCCATCATCTAACACTGTATCCTTGACCTTTTTTGAAGCAATTTGATCCGTCTTTCTCCAAAAAGACCAAAACTTTGAAATAACCATGGCCCCAAGAGCGGTCTTGACCTCCCTCAACCTCCTAAGCATGATGAATGAGGAGGCAAACCGAGTATCTGCAATCTTCAACAATGATAGATTTGTGTACTCTTTATAGATTGTGAGGGCATTGGTATGGTTTTGTACAAAATTGCGGATATGGCGTGCATCATCAATGAGAGTTCCCATCCATGTCACATCTGAAGCAATAGATTTAAGTGCTAAATTCAAAGAATGAACAATGCAAGGTGTCCAAAATATCTGTGGATATTTAGTTTCCACAATCATGCCAGCAGCCTTGCAAATAGGTGCATTATCTGTGATAATTTGCACACAAGAATCAACACCTACATCTTCAATGACTTTAATGAACAGCTCACCCATATATTGCACATCCTTGTATTTTCCAAGAGCATCCACCGCTTTCAAGAAGACTGGTCCATTCTGGGATGACACCATGAAATTGATAAGTGGATGGCGTGTTGCATCCGTCCATCCATCAGATACAATACTAACACCGGATGAGGGCCATGATGATTTAATAGGTGCTAGAATTTTATCCACCTCCTTTGCCTTAACCAACAATGTGGTTCTAAGCTTCTCTAAATTGGGAGGCACATACCCGGTTGGAGCTTGTTCAACTAGAGCTCGACACATCTCAAAAAACAAAGGAGATTGTGCAACATTAAATGAAATGAAGTTGAGATAGAAGAAGAACCCAATGGTAAGATCAACCTCCTCATGCTCCTCTTGTTGAAAGATCTTGTCCATTGGACCACCACTAGGAGCTGCCCTCTTTTTTGTTGGCTGAAATGCAGTCCCACTCCCATTTCTGTTGGATGGCTTCCTCAAGAATGGAAGAGGATCCTCATCTTTGTGTGTCCTACTTGCTGCTGCCACTGTCCCTAAGCCGATAGCATCCTCTCTTGACATGTTTTTTCTTTGGGAAGCATTCATTGATCGGTATGCTCCAAGTCCACACATAAGGCCCAACATATGACCCTTAACTTGGTAGTAGGTTCCAAGCTTCTCTAAATTGGGAGGCACATACACGGTTGGATCTCGTTCAACTAAAGCTCTACACATCTCAAAAACAAAGGAGACCATGCACCATTAAATGAAATGAAGTTGAGATAGAAGAAGAACCCAATGGTAAGATCAACCTCCTTACACTGCTCTCCGGACATATCCCATACTTCTCACTCCCACCGGCCGGCTTGTAATGCGACGGTCATCGGTTCGATCCCGATAGAAGGCTCTTTTTCATTCTTTTCATTATTAAGCATGTTTTGTTAGGATCTATAAAATAGGGAGAAGACTCTTCCTTTTATGATCGTCAGTCCACCGAGTCTATCATGCCCATGACGTGTACATGTAGGATTAACCAAATTTTGATTGAATTCAAGTGGATCTTTCAATTATTTGAAGTTGTTCAAATGATTTAATTTAATATTTGGTTATTGATTGGATGTTCTGTCGAATGAACAGTTATGATCTTTTATTCTCCGGGAAAAAATGTAGATGGAAGTCTGAATTATGAATGGAGTCAATATATCTTTATCTCTAAGAAAATTGGGATAGAGACACATTTGTGATTCATTTTTTATATGGCAGATTGACAAGCAAAGGATATGGATTCATGTAAGTAGAAAGAAAAAAATATCTGTTGTACTTCTATTGTTGGCTATGGGCCTAAATCTCAAAGAGATTCTGGACGATACTTGCTACGATCTTATTAAATTATTTAATTAGTTTAAAGTAAATTTCGAACTATTACATAAATATGTCTAAGGTTCAATATTGAATTCATTTAATAAGTTTTTCCTTATGTTTTGTGTCCATTGGACCACCACTAGGAGCTGCCCTCTTTTTGTTGGGCTGAAATACAGTCCCACTCCCACTTCTGTTGGATGGCTTCCTCAACAATGGAAGAGGATCCTCATCTTTGTGTGTCCTACTTGCTGTTGCCACCATCCCCAAGCCAATAGCATCCTCTCTTGACATATTTTTTCTTTGGGTAGCATTCACTGATTTACATGCTCCAAGTCCACACTTAAGGCCCAACAAATGACCCTTAACTTGGTAGTAGGTGCTCTTGAATTTGAGATGGCAGTAGTTACATGTCCAAACAATATTTCCTCCCCCAACAAGCTTTTGCCCAAGGCTCTTGTTTTCTTGTAACGTACTTCCACAACGGGTATTTTTTTCTTGTGCTTGCTGTCTTGCTACAGTAGGGTTATATGCGTCACTGGCAGCTCTTGAATTTAAGATGGCAGTAGCTACATGTCCAAACAATATTTCCTCCCCCAACAAGCTTTTGCCCAAGGCTCTTGTTTTCTTGTTACATACTTCCACAACGGATATTTTTTTCTTGAGCTTGCTGTCTTGCTACAGCAGGGTTATATGCATCACTGGCAGCTCCACTTCCAACTGATGGAGCACTAACAGAGATAGATGAACTTGGAGGAGGGGGCAGCACCAAAACTCAGATTCTTCCCTTTCCTTTGACCTTTATCAACTGCCCTTGATGGTTGAGCCATGATTTCTGTGGTATGAATGATGAAAACTGCTGCTGTTGGAGAAATGCCAAATGTGGTTGCTAAAATGCCTTCAAATCCCTTGGAAGCCCTTCAAATCTGAATATTCTCCTTCACCTGCACAATGAAATAGAAGTTCAGCCTTTTCCCTATCTGATAATGTGCAAATGAAAAAAATTAACTGCTTTTATAAACGCGGGACATTTTTATTGGAGTGTCGGACATGTGGGACAATGCTAGGACACGTGTCCTAGCGTGTCCCATGTCCAGTATGTTGGATACGGACATGGGGCCTCTGCGGCACATGTCCAATTTTCTAGAATATGATTCATAGACACGTCAATTTTCTTAACCAAGAATATCTTGAAATTCTTTATTTTCCAATATTTTTGGGACAATATTTATACTATGATACCGACCACTCCTATTAATTTTGCCTCCAAAATCATATTATTGCTCAGCTTCAAAGAAAAGCTGCGCATGAATTCTATACACTAAGACCTGTGATCTGTTTGTCCGCTTTCTTTTGTTCTGGTTTAATTGTTTCGGATGTATAACCTTTACTATCCAAAAGATCATTTCAGCTGTATGTTGTTTCATGTGTAAGTAGGAGACTTTGTTTATGCATACATATATAAGGCATATTTGCGAAGCGAAGTGCCTGGTCAACGTTTTCACCAACAAAAAACCAAATACAACCAGGAACAGGAAATATAATTTCTGTTTTGTAATAAAAGAAATATTTCAAAGAAGTTGAGTGGTCTAAACAATAAAGTGTGTTTATTACTTCAAATGATATGATCTGGAGAGTTACATTTTTGTGTTCTTATGCCTGTGAGTGGCTTATAAAAAACTGAGTTTTAAAATACACAAAAATGCAAATTTTTGAATATTGCAGATTTATTTGCTGGGTAGATATTTATGTCAATTGCCTTCCTAGGAAATGAGGGCAAATATCTCTGATTGAGCTTCTAGTTCAACCAAGTAATTTGACAGACTTGCTAAGAAGATGAGCTTTAGCAGAAACCTTGGTTGCAGATGTCATAGATGAAGTGGTGAACATCCATAACACCATCCTTCATACAAGTCTTTCCAAGTTCATTTTATTCGTATCTAAATAAATAGTTTGCTTTTAGTTTTGAGGAAAGCAACAGTCTGCTTTTGCAGCACATTTTCCCATATGCCTACGTAACTTCATGTACAGCTTGAAATTTTCTTATTAGTTGTGCAGTGTGATTTGATGATTTGAAATTGTTCTCAGCCAGTGGTTTGCTTTCAATTGAGACCTCCTGATTGAAACTTGATTTGTGATTAGTTCTGATCTGATAGATTCAGTCTCAAGGAAGACAACAAGTCTTCTTGTGATTGTTTATACACGTGTGGATTACAAATCAAATCGACCGAGCTATTCAGCATTTGCTGTGCCAGCTTTGATCTCAAAATGAAATCTGTAATTGTGAGATCAACTTCAACATAACCACTAACGTTTGCTCTGCATGAATGTAAAGGATGATGTGTCCTCAGTCTGATGGAAGACAAGAAGTCTTCTTGTGATGGTTTATAGATGAGTGGATTTCAAATCAAATAGAACGAGCGCTCTTTTGCCATGCCAGCGTTGATCTCAAAATGAAATCTGTAATTGTTAGATCAACTTCTACATAACAACTAAGGTTGGTTGTGCATGTTTGTAAATGATGTTGTGGCCTTTTGTTTTGGGTGTAAAAGAGTTTCTATTGATAAAAATATTGCAGAAAATATTGCAGGGGACTAGTCGTAGTAGATAACGCTAGTACAAAAAAGTAGGTAATGTGTAAGCAATGCCCCACAAGAAAAAACAACATAGGATGCGTGGCCTGAGCAATATAAACAGAGATACACATCATTGCGCAATCATCAATATAGAAAAAGCTACTTACATACATGCTAATAATAACAAGTACAAGATATAGCTCCATCGATGGCAAAAATGTTCAATATTGTTCAGGCATGCAACATATCTCAAATCAATGAAAATTCCCTTGAGTAAGGCATCAAGATAGGCAATGATAAAAGAGAAATGGAAACGGAATTGCCTGGAATTACAAGGTTTTGGCCGTTTTCTATTGTTTTTATTATTCTTTTATGCACAAAAATTGAAAACTACGTGTATTTTTCGTCTATATATATTGATTTACTCTTTTATATTTTTTTTGTGGATTTTTCCTGCTGTTCCAATTCTGGAGATTCGTGAAATAAACATGTCCTGTTTTCATTTCCTGATAACTTAGGTTGTGAAAACTACAAGTCTACAAGATATCAATAGATTGCATTTGATTTTTTCCTGTTTTCCTTCATTTTCCAAAATAAATATCCAACATCAAATGACAAGATCAGTTCAATGTTTCCACTTGTGACAATCTGCCTGTATCCAAATATATCCTTTTTGGTTTTGAGTTTTTTTGTTCATCTTGTTGATCTGTTTGGTGCAGGTAATTGCAGTAGCAAATTTCAACAATCTTTGAGTTCCCGGTTCTTTCCTCTTAAATGTTTTGTTTTGGTTCATCAAGAAATGGGCATTGACCAAAATCAAAAACTGAATTTTCAACTATTAAAATTTTTTAGGGAAAAGGTGACCTAAGGCTATTCCAGCATTTTTTTTTGTATTTTGATTGTCTGTGCTTGTGTCCAAGTTCAATATTTTTCCGCTGGTTTTGATCATAATGTTAATCTTGCAGCAACTGTTAGTGCATCAGAAACAGACTTCATCGTGAACTTGAGTTAAAGATTTAGTTTGAAATTCAATGTAGTAATGAAGAATATCTGGGATTTTTCATATATGATGCTTATTCATTCACATGGAGGAGTGCATGACCCACTTCATGATTGTTTGGCGATGTCAAAATTAAATTTTCTACTTGCTTGTAACACATTGATCAAGATTCACAGCACACTGTTTGTAACAAAAATAGCATTCAATTTTAAAAAAGAAAGAAAGAAACCATTTTAATGTCCATAGATGACCAAAAGTAGGTCAATGGGAATCGAGGATACAGCAGTCAACAATATAGAGTTCTAGGAAGAGAGAATTCTAGAAGCAAAATAAAGAAATTGAAGAATTGAAAGTCCATAATTGTTACAGACACTCAATTATGTACCAACCGCGCACATACATGGTAGATATAGGTAATAATAAATATGTATGTATTTACATATTAAATGTAGAAATAGAATATAATATCAGAAAAATGAGTAGATAGAATAGGGTGATAGGGTTATATATATGATTTAAGGGACACATAGGATAGGGCATATCCCTGATGTGATGATAGGTCATATCCCTGATGCGATGATAGGTCAGGCCTTTGTAGCAAATACTGGCAATTAATGATGTATACTTAGGTATATAACATACTCACACAAACGCAATGCAAACAGCCAGTGGTTTTATGCTATCATATCTTAATGGTTACCATGTTGCAGTACATAGGATTGATTACTCCACAGCTTATTTACTTTACAAATAGGTATTGTATTCTAATGCCGTAGTGATCGATATATAGTTTGGAGGCTCCTCACGCACACTCTCATTTTGTTCTTATTTGTATTGACTGATTTCATTAACTTCTGTAGATCATTTTTGAAAATTGACATTACCTATCTACTAATCACTTTGGATCTTTCATAGATTTTTATTGCTTCTTTTGTTGTCGCTAAACATTTCTAGTTCTGAACCTTCAGGTTTTTTGGAGCGTTGGTATTGCAAAAAATTGTCCGAGCCATTATGCTTTGTCTAGAAAACCTTGCTGGGGACCCTGTGATAGCTTACAGGTGTTAGGTGCCCTGGTTTTGAATTTTTCTAATGGTGGATCACCATTTTTATGGCTTGGAAAATGGAACATGGAGCACAGTTGATGTTATGGTTTCTGAGAGCATTATATTCCTTATAGATGATCTTGGGTACTCTAATGGGGTCTAATCAAAGTTTGATTGCTGGATTTTGAGCTTCCTGTACATATTTGGCTCTTTGTTGAAATGTTTTGGAGGGAAGAAATAGAAAATAGAGTGAATGTTTTGGTTTGGGATAGTTTTGAGCTGCTTATAGGTTGGCTATGATTCTTCCTTCTGTGCTTGCAGGGCATGGTTATGCCCATTACAGGACAAGCCTTTCTCTGTCCTTCAGACATTGTTGAGATGGATGAGAAAGTGGAAAGACCTGCAGAAGAATATAATGTTTCCAGGCAGGTTGTCTTTAGACCTCAGCCTGTAACAAGTGATGCATTTTTACCAACAGGTCATGGGTTAGCATATGAGTCAGCCTTCATTCCTACAAATCCGAGGCCCTTGATTTTGGTAAACCAAATGGAGGAATGCGTGTTGCAAATTACTCTGTGCAAACTGGCGAGGAATTTGCTTTGCAGTTTGCACAGGAAGCATCTAGGATTCGGAGGGGAGTAGAATTGGAACAGGTACCACTTTCGAAGATCAATATTCATGAGGCCAACCCTTATGTTTATGAGGATTTGACAGGTATTCTTGGTATTGGGCGTTTTGATTCTGGCAACGATTCTGAGATTTCTATGCTGGGAGCAGAAAGAGGCAACTTGAGCGGTTATGAAGGCCATTGCAACCCTGCATATACAGACTCTTTTCAAGGTATACAAACTTCCCGAACTGGTAATGATGGTGGGTATCAATTACATGAAGGATCCTTTTCTCATTCTGCCCGGCAAACCAGACTTCATCACACGTCTTACTCTACGCACCGATCTTACTCGGCCCCTCAAATGATTCATCCCAAGGAAAGGTGAAGTTCATGTGTAGTTTTGGGGAAAAATCCTGCCCAGGCCTAGTGATGGGAAGCTTAGATATGTGGGTGGCGAAACACGTATTATAACTGTCAACAAGGATATTGCCTATGAGGAACTCATGCAAAAAATTACAGAAGTTTATGGTCAGGTTCTTATTCTGAAGTATCAGTTACCAGGTGAGGATCTTGATGCTCTGGTGTCTGTGTCCTCTGATGAGGATCTTGAGAATATGATGGAAGAATATGATAAACTGGAGAATAATGATGGGTTTTCGAGACTGCGTATTTTTCTCTTCACTGCAACTGATAATGATATTGCTCATTTTGATGTCATAGTTGATAAGAGGCATTCTAAGCAGCAATATGTTGATGCAGTCAATGGTATTGTGGAGAGTAATGTAAGGAAGCATTCAGATAGTATAGCAAGTTTTTCGTCGCAACATCTGGATAATTTGTTTGGGCTGGATGTTTCAGAGAACCAGAACACTGCTAGAAGAACTCAAGAAGGCTTGGATTCATTGCGACCTCAGTTTTCAAAAGATGGCACAAAGATTGTGAATTTTCCTAGTGTTGTCCCATTGTCTTCTAAGCCGACAGTAACTAGTGCTGCTTTTGCAATTAAGCAGCCTACAATTTCAGCTCCATTCTCTTCTCTGCCTATGCATGTCATGCAAACAGTAGTGACAGAAAGTCCTATACACTTTATCCCAGAGCAGTTAAATTTCCAGCCATACTCTGTAGCCCTTCCATCTGAGGGCATCCATGATATAGATTATGGAAGACCCATATCCTCTGCTGGATTTCAGCATGAGTTCCAACATACAGAGACTGGAATATCTCTAGATTTTCAGCACGATGATTTTATGCTTCTAAGCCACTCAGATTCCATGTACAAAGGTGATGGGCGGTTCACCGACACTAAGGTTGTCCAACCCATATTGGATCGCAGGTCAGATGGGCTTCATTCTGCAGATCTTCAACGGATTGTTCAGTTTCCACATCCAGTGAGTCAACCTGTGTGGCATCAGTTTGATGCGGAACAGTATAACTACACGCCAACAGATTATGCTGCCCATGCAAATGCTGGTGGCATGCATTTGCAACAGCATATCCAACAACATATGATACAGAATATTCATCTCAATGCTTTGCAGACTGGAAACCATGGTACCGCTGTTTCCAAACATGCTGATCGAGTTCATATATCCCATGATGATAAGGTTGAATATCCTCAAGATTCCATTGTAAGTAATGAACCTGGTTACACTGCCTTGAAGCGTGTGGGTTCATCTCCTCACCAAGGTGGTGGAGTCCAGTTGCATGTGCAGGTGGAACAAACCCATAATACACCACATGTTGATCAACAATACAGTGGCACAAGGGTGCCACACGATAACAATCAATTCAAGGGAGATTTTTGCCCTTCAGCATCTCCTGATTCTAGCGAACATTTGCATGAACAAGCTGTTTATCAGCAGGCATTTTCTTGTGATATGTCTCATTCAGAGGAGCAATTTGCCCATCAGCAGTCAATTTCTCAAGAAGAGGTTACAAAATTGAACGAACGGCTCATTCGTCCGCAGGCATTGCCTCATGTATTTTCCGATACTGTGCTGCAAAAACACATTACAAATTCGGTCCATCCTACGAGTGAAGGAATTCCTGTTTATCAAGGTCATCACTCAGATAGTATATTAGGAACAATACCCTCTTATGCTGGACCAAGAACTTCTCAAGAAAGTTCGATATCAATTCTAGATCAAGGTAGTGTGGATGATGCAGAGAGTCAAACTATTCATCAGGATGAGCAAATTTCACCAGTCTTTTCTGGATGGCAACAGGGTAAAGTTACACGGGAAGTGGAGAGGGTTTCAAAGAGCAATCAGTACATAATTCTCATTTTCACAAGAGCTTAGATGAGAGCGATAAAATTGTTAAGCAAAATCATTGGAACAGGATGATAAGATGCATGCAGCTATGAGGACAAGAATGGATCAGTCTGAATGTAGTGACGAAGATAAAATTGCTCAGTTATCAGGGGTTAATTTTGCCAAACCAGCTGTAAGCTATGGTGGGATAGAATCTTCAGAGGTCACAAATACATGTGTGTCCCCCAGACTAGGTGTTTCTTATCAAGCTTGTCAAAAACTGAAAATCCTGAAATTTTAATGCCAACATCATGTCAACTTAAGGTTCCTATTGTTGCTGAACAGATTGTAGTAACAGGCATTGTAACTGAAGCAATACAAGCCTCACAGATATCTGAAAGGATAAACCCCACCTCATTGCCAAGGTCTGGGCCCAATGCACAGGAAGGTAAAATACATAATCTTCTTGAAGAGCATACCACCCATCATCATGCTGGAAATGTTCATCTTAAAATGCCTACTGTGGATCTAAGGATCAATGATGAGAGATTGTTAGAGACTGGTTCTAATCCTTACTTGCCTACAGCTGTATTTGAATCTTGTGTTTCTTCGAGTACATCTGAGATATGGTGGGATGGAATGAAATCAGAAAGAGATTATACAGTAATTGAGGCATCTAGGTATGCAGGTGAGCCGAAAGGGAACTTTCTAGATGAATTATCTCGTGATCAACTCCCTTCAGTAGTTTACAATGATATGAATAGGCCTCAATACCATCCTGCACAGCTTTTGGGTAACAGCCTGATTGATGAAGATTATGGACATTCGTATCCAGTTTCTGGTATTCTTTCAAGTGCTATAATTATTGATGATATTGACAGTTCTAGTGCTATGCATGCACCTGTTAGTACTGAAGAAGACGAAGTTTACCAGAAAGCAGATTCCTTGAACAACAACATTAGCAAAGGCTTATTTCAACCACCATCAATTGACCAAGCGGGAAGGAATGAGCTGGATGAGAGCTATGCTAATGATTTTCCCTCCCATTTAGATGCCGTGAGTGTTGCTTTGGCCCAAGTTAACTTCCATGAACATTTAGGCATGGAAGTAAAAGGAGAGTTGCCCATTGTTTCTCAGGTGATGGCAGCTGCTCTGAATTCAAACTTCCCTCCTGCTTCAATTCTTTCAGGTGGTGAGTGGGGTCTAGTAAGTGAGGATGTAAGAGCAGATGATAACATCTCACTTGGAAAAGTGGCTGAAGTACTAGACGAGGAATCCATAATAATTCAAGATTCAGACAATGATGTATGTAATTTCCGGTTCTTTGCTTATGAATTCTTTAAGCATTGGTAGGGTTAATGTGTACTAAGTTATGAACATTGCTTTGTCTGACTAGGAAGCTAGAATTGAAGACTCGACAAGGATGAACCTTCCAGTGATGCAGCTATGGCTGAAGCTGAAGCGATAGCTCATGGGTTGCAGGTTAGAGATTTACTTGGTCTTTTTATCTTTCATTGTTGTGTTTCTGAGCTAGTGGATATGTTTGATACTGGTTGTTTCTAATGAGTGTTTCTTTATGTAACTCTTTGAGTAGATTATAAAGAATGCTGACCTTGAGGAACTGCGAGAGCTTGGATCTGGCACCTTTGGAACAGTGTACCATGGAAAATGGAGGGGATCAGATGTTGCAATCAAACGAATCAAAAATAGCTGTTTTATGGGAAGGCCATCCGAGCAAGAGCGCATGGTGGGAGTCCTTAAACTAACCTCTTGTCTGCTTTGACATCCAAAAATTGTTTTTTTCTCTGCCCAGTCGTATTTTGTTTGACAAGTCTATGCCCGTTAAGTGTTTGGTGGTTAAATATGGCTGGCAAAATGAATTAACAGAGAGCTGACTTTTGGCGGGAAGCTTGGATGCTAGCACAAATGCATCATCCAAATGTTGTTGCCTTCTATGGTGTTGTACCAGATGGGCCTGGAGGAACTCTGGCAACAGTGACAGAGTACATGGTAAATGGCTCACTTAAACAAGTCCTTCAAAGGAAAGATAGGTATGGTTTCTGATGTCGAGTTTCAATTTTCTAACATGCTTTCTATTGAATACTAGTTTCTTTTCTGTGCTAAGGGTAAATAATTTATTAACAAAAAAATGGAGCAAGTCCCATGCTTAAAACAAGAAACATTCCATAAAATCCGGTACAAGATTGACAAGAGAGAGAATCCCTTGAAAGCGAAGGCATGTATGCATACTCAAGAGATCATGCATGTTTGTAATGCTTTCCTAAAAGTCTTCTTTCTAACTTCTATTTAATTTAGTCCAAGACAAGCATGCTAACATAAAGGAACATACAAGATTTATGCATGATCGTTCTTTTTGCATACATGCAATTGCATGGACTTTCTAATGTAAGCATCATAACTAATGGTCATATTTGCATGCTTTTTAACTAAACATTCATGCCTGCTTCTCTGCTTGATACTATCCTAAATCAATTTTCTGAATATCTTGATATATGCTATTTTCTTCTTACTGCTGATATGCTTAACAAAATCCACTTTTTTTTGATATCATGCAATATTCTGTGAGATTTGGATCAGATTAACTCAATAAAAGCTTAATTAAATTAACAATAGAAGATAACAAATTTTAGTTAAGGAGTCAGGCTTTATCACAACTTCTCATGTAATCCTTACAATCTCTATCTAAGGTGAATTGTTATTGACGTACATCTCACTTACTAATAATCAAGTACATTATTCTCTCACACAAATATGTTAACCCACACACCTAACTAGATAAATATTTACTCGCACAAATATTATGTGACTACTAAACTATAAAATATCCTACATTCCCCACTTAATACAAACATGGGGAGAAGACACCACTCAAGGACTGAAACAATCATGTTCTTGACACACATTGGAACACATCAACCATAGATCCATCAACCAGTCAATGGGAAGACATCAATAATAGATTGAGACCGATCAACCGTATCCGATCTGAGGATACATCAAGCATAAACCGGGCCTCAACCTTGTTGCAGATCACAAGCATTGAGAGGGGGTGAATCAGTGCAGATTAAAACTTTTACACTCTTGATTCAATTTTATATTCTTTACCAATCTATATGTATGAGCAACATATAATCAATCAAGTATTCATCAAACACATAAACACTGAACACAAAGATTTACCATGGGAAACCCTTTCGGAGAAAAACCCACCAAAACCGTTTCTTATATTACACAAAGCAAGGACTCATAAGAATATAACACATCTTACAAGATTTGTTTTAGTGAGACACCAATCCCACAAGGAGCACCAACCCCTACACCTATGCTGATATTACACACAACAAAGGACTCAAGTGAATATTACGCATCACAAGAGATTTCTTTCTGTAGGCACCCACCTACAAGGAAGCTACAACTCCCTGAATGTGTTAAGCTACAACTTAGACTTCTTTACATATACATTTTGATCATGTAGTTACAACAATTGCTAATATAATGGATTATGATCACTTTCTTGGCTCAATCTGTGTTCTTCCTCTGTCACTCTCTTCTACTCATTTAAACTTGCCACTTTTATGCTCTGCTTATCTGATCATGTTCTTCATTATTTGCTTGATCTCACCCTTTTTCTCTTCTTCACCGCTATAGCTCTTCTTAGCTTGATTGCATCATGTTTTCTTCTCTCTACCTTTGTCACTCTCTTGGCTCTAGTGCCTTAGTTTTCTCTCCGCCAAAAAATGGCCTTCTACGCCATTCTATGCCAATCACTTTCTGGAAGTCAATAATGGACTCATCATTCGGCCCACCTATATCTCCCGTCATTGGATGCATGCTCTTCGCATATCTTTGGGCCAGTTTAGAGTCGGATCCCACAGGCTTCGGGTCGAGAGTGATCACCATTTGGTTCGTTCTGAGAGGATCTGCCAGCTTTGCTCCCTCCAGGAGGTTGAGACAGAGGAACATTTCATCTTCCGATGCTCCATCTATTATGAGATCAGAGGGAGGTTTCATTGTCTCTTCCGTGAACATCCTACGTTCACGACCTTCTTCAGGTATTATGATCAAAGGTGTCTCGCTCTCTATTTACAGGAAGCTATTAAGCTCCGTGACAGGGCCCTCCATCCTCCTTCCAAGGAGGCTACTACTCAACAGATCACATCTTTCTTTGATTTGCTCCTGGGTGTGAGGGGCACTAAGCGGGGGCATGATCCTAGTGGAGATCTTCTGGCTAGATCTGTCAGGATTAGAGGAGCTTCTTCCTTGACCAGAGATTTCCGGATTCGTGCACAGCCAAGAGCCCCCTCTTTTAGACGACAGACCACTAGGTCCACCCAGAGAGCTCGACATTCCACGGAACATGGGCGTCTCCAACAGTTTCCAGTCCCTGACACCAGACAACAACACATCACCAATTTCTTTTCAGCTGACCTTGGGCGATGGTCGTGAGGGTTGGTGTCGAGGCCTTTCCCTCCACCTCCCTCTCATCCCTTGTGCTCTTTCTCTTCTTCTTCTTCTTCTTCTTCTTTTGTTGTTTTCGGAGACCCTCTTGGGTTTTCCCTGTTGTTTCTACTTTGCTTTGTATTGTGCAGTCCCATTGACCTATCTTTGTGGTCACTTGTTGGACATTTAATATAATTATCTTATCTTATCTTATCTATCTCATGAGCAACAACACTCAAATCACTTGAAGTTTTTCTTTTATTGCACCTTTTTCTCAAAAAGCTTGCTTCAAAATTTACATCGTGTACTCTTCTTGATCTATCACTTGTGAATTTGGATCATTAAATTTTCCTAGCTGAGTCCATATTTTATTCTTTCCTTGTTCGGCTTCATTCCTCCTTCCACACATTTGACAAACCAATTTATTAGCCGACTTCCAAAATTAGAAAACTTGCATTGTTTAGAATTTGCATTGTGAAATTAAAACGGCGACCCATCTTCTTTGCATTATTTTAATTCACCTTGAAATCGGGAATCTCCATCGAGCTTATAACCAAATTGCCTCGTGGTCAACATGCATTAAATGTTGGTAGTTGGAACAGAGAATTTCATTGGTCTGTGTGAAGTTCTAGTTGTACTTGCAGTTGCAATTCTCTTTCAATCAAATCTCCTTTGAAATCTGAATGCAAACTTTCACTCTTTCAATTTGAACTCCAACTAATTGTCCTTGATCCACTCTAGTTCACTTTGATCGTTCCGCGGCTTCCTTTGGCGTCTTTGATCTTTTCCTTCATATCGTGGCTTCTCCTTTTGTCCTTCGGCTTTTCCCTTCTTTATGCGGCTTTTAGTTATCCGACATATTTATGCATTGTGTGGCTTTTTCAACTTCTCGCGGCTTCCTCCTTGTTTGCTACCTTCCGCGGCTTTTCTCCTTTTCTAGTTCTTCGTGGCTTTCCTTTTGTCTATGGCAAACTTCTATTCTTAGCGGCTTTTTTGCTTATTCGGGTTTTGCATCTTTTTCCTTTATACGCGACATTCTCCAAATCTTCATATCTGCAACTTTACCTTCTGACCTTCTTCACTCTGCGGCACTCTCCTGCCTTCGGCGGCTTCTTCTAGAGCTTTCCTTTAGTCCGTGGTTCCTTCCTTGAGCTTCTTTACTCCACGGCTCTCTATGTACTTGGCGGCTTACACCTTATATCCGCGGCTTGCACAAATGTTGTCTAAGTCCTTTAGAACTTATCTTTGATCATCTCAAAGCCTTTGTGAGCTGACACTACCAATCAACCTTCATCTGCTTCACATGCTCACTTTACCAATTGACTCCTTTTGCCATCAATGCAACTTGATATCAACTCATCAATCTTGACATCAATGACAACACATAACAATGACAAATATTCAACAAACCTGTCAATGGGAACACATCAACCAAACCGACAAAGGTAGTGGGAATGGCCTAACTACAACTCTGATCAAGAATGCATTCTGCTGCAATACCTGTGATATGGACCTCTTCTACTTTACTTTCATGGTAGTGGATTACATACATATCGCACCACACAAAATAATTTGAAAAATGAAAATTGAGGACAGACAACATTCTCTGCCATTGGAAATTGCCCTCGATGTTAGTTGATTTGGCGCAGATGTTTTGACCACTACTGCAGTGTTTGACCCCTTCGTTAGTGGTGAACTTGAGGTTGCTGTTTGGCCTCCTGCGTCTGTCCTCCATCAGAAGTTGCTTTGGTCCTTGAAACCGTAGTCCGCCATCATTTTCGTCTATCTTGCTTTGTTCCATTATTTGGGTTTCTAAAACTGATTATTCCTCCATATCTTTCAAGGACTCTGCCTCTTTTCTTGTGGTCTCTATCTTCTTCTTGATTTCATGTACTTCACTTCCTTAACATCTGTGCTTGACTTAGCTTGCTCCATATTCTTTTGAACTTCTGGATATTCTTGAACTGGATGTCCGTATTTGTGACATCCTGTGCATCTGAAGGGGACACTTTTGTAGTCCAGAGCTTGGTTCCATACAATTTCATCAGATTGCAGGGTAACATTTCTAGGAAGTGGCTTGTTAATATCTATCTCCACACAAATTCTGGCATAATTTGAGAGACCTTTTCCATGATAAGGCTTAGAGGTTTGACTGCCTTACCTTAAGTGTTAGCAATCATATCGAAGACATATTCGGACCAAAATTCCCGATGGAGAACATACATTTTAATCTAGATAGGTGCCGTTGTTGGTATTTCTTCCGTGGGTTTAAAGATGACGTGCTTGTATTTCATGAAGAGACTCACATTGCTGAAGAAATAAGGTCCTCCCTTGAACACAATATTCTGATCTATCTTGTTGGCAACAACTGCAGTGAAGAAACTAGATTCCGTACAACATGATATGATGCTTCTAGATACCATATGCACAGTACGATGTGGTATGATCGTATGACGCAGTATGATGCTTCTAGAACGTATGACGCAATTTCTGGATCCTTCTTTGGCCTCTATAAAAGATGCATGCCCCTTTGGGGTTGAACACACTATCGTAATTCTGATTTTGCTGTTAATTAAGTACGACAGATTTTTTTACCCCGTGGTTTTACCTGGTATATTTCCAGGGTTTCCACGTAAATCTGTTGTGTATTTGGTGTCCGTTTCTTGTCTTCGTTTCATTGCTGTATTCTTTTTGTGCACTGCTATTTTTTTTTTTCAGAAACCTCTCGCTCATGTTCTTATTTCCACCTCTCCATGTGCCTTCCAGTTCGTAGTGGTCCATGCATGGATTTTCTCCCAAGTCAGCTTGGGTCCCAATAATGTACAGATCAGACTCTTCCACCAGGGGTCGAGACACTCTTGTAAACTTCGTTATAATCCAGTTTTATGATTGTCTCTACCTCTATGGTTTGCATGCATGGATTGTTTTTCCCATTCTGATGATCCTCTTTCCTCGCGCCTGCTGCCACCATGGCTGCCTCCATCTCTTCGTCAGATATTGAAAAGTTTGCTCCCTTAAGTTTTTGCCGATAAGAAAATCCTGGGGAGAGTGCCCCCACCACACCCTCCCCATGCCCCCCGCCGCCCCCTTCCACATTTCAAACTCTCTCAGATCTGCCCTCCCTCTCCACTCAACCAATCTAGAAAAGGAGAATCCTCAAAACAACAAAGATTTTCACCAAACCCTAGCAAAGCTCATTCCCAAACCTCTATCCTGCAATGCTAGCTTAATTTTTGACTGCAGGAAACTGTTAAGATTCATAATTTGGGAGCAATAGAAGGAAAGGGAACTAAAATTCCGTTGAATAGTAATATATAATGTCCTTGTCAAGTAAAGAGAAGTTAAAATCTATGAATATCACAAGATATACAATCATTGTCTAGGAAACTTGAAAGAGAGTTAAAATCTACTGAATATCACAAAAATAATGTTGTTTGCAGGTCGATTGATCGTAGAAAGCGGTTGCTAATTGCAATGGATGCTGCTTTTGGAATGGAATATTTACATGGCAAGAGTATTGTGCACTTTGATTTGAAATGTGAGAATTTGCTGGTCAACATGAGAGATCCTCAACGTCCTATATGCAAGGTATGGGTGGCACTCTTCTTGCAGCATATTGTTGTTTAGTGTCTCATCTCCTGTTTTCCTCTTCTGAAACTGTTTCTGGTATTTGAGTCATTACAATTTTCTTTAATTCTTCCTCCCATCTGCTCGTCAATGTGGATTGTGTGTAAATTAAGAATTTAGTAACCTTAAATTTCCATGGCATATTTTCAGGTTGGGGATTTAGGTTTGTCAAAAATTAAACACCAAACCTTAGTTTCTGGTGGTGTGCGGGGAACTCTCCCGTGGATGGCGCCAGAGCTATTAAATGGTAGCAGCAGCATGGTTTCTGAGAAGGTGACAGAAGATTTTGTTTTTTCTCAACTCAGGTTCTTCTGTGCTCAAAATACTGATGTGTAGCACTGTTGACTTTGGGTTCTTATTTTTCCGTCTGTTTCTGTTTTATTTGCTTCAGGTTGATGTGTTTTCTTTTGGAATAGTTATGTGGGAGCTCCTCACAGGAGAGGAACCATATGCCAATATGCATTATGGAGCAATCATTGGTATGCCCTGGACATAATTAAAATTTGTGAGAATACCCAAGGAATTTTTATTATTTAATCATGTAGGTGGTTGATAAAGATGGCCAAAAATTATTTTGGTAAATCTCATGGTCAATTTTGGAACCTCCTCTCAAGCTTTTAAACTGTGCAGGAGGTATAGTGAACAATACATTGCGCCCACATGTTCCGAACTGGTGCGACCCTGTATGGAGATCATTAATGGAGCAGTGCTGGTCGGCTGATCCTCCCTTAAGACCACCTTTCACAGAAATAGCCAATCGATTACGTGCAATGGCCATGTCATTTCATTCAAAGGGTCATGGTCATCATGTTCATCATGGTTAGAGCTATGCTAGTTAAACCTAAGTGAACACTTCAGCACCTTTTTCTAGTCAAGATTTGGTACTGATCTTTTCATGGTGGGGACAGTATTGTTGTACTGTTTATAGATGTTTTTCTATGAGCGATGGGAAATTGATATTCCATGAAATATTGTGAACAGAGGCCATTGGAACAAAACTTTGCACGCACTTGTAGGTTAGCTGTGAGATCCCTGCAGATCGGTTGTTTTAACAACCATTTGTTTGTAGTTTATGTTCAATGGGTGTTTGGTGTAGGAAATAAGTGCCCTGCCACATAAGATTTTATGTACAACTGGCACCTTATGCCATCTGCATCCAAGATTTGATGCAGGTAAACTGAAAGGAAAGTTGTGTTAGTTTCAGGGCTTTTTTAGAAGAAAATATTGTATCAAATTTATGTAAAAGAAAGGTGTTTCCAATATGGAAGAATGGAGGGTATTTAAGCCCTGCAGTATTAAAATGTGGGGCATTCCTTACATCTCTTTTTGTTAGTTTACACCTCTGTCGTTCAGTATTGAGATGGTACCTCTCAATGTCCAGATTTGTGGGCATATTTAGGTGTTTTTTTTTTTTTTTTCTTGTAGTAATTGACTCTGATATGTGCAATGGCTTAAAGTTATTATGCTCATATTGATTTTAGTTGTTGCGAAGGTCAAATTTATACAATAATTATGAGTGAGGCATCCAGAATATACATACCTAAGTGAAAAAAGTGGGAGGTCATGCTTGGACTTGTTCAGAAAAAAGTGCTTATTACGTCACAGGTATAGAGGCTTATTTCAAACTGAAGCATGACATACTTTGAGTAATGAAACATTACCTTCACAGTTCTCCAGTTCCTTTTCTTCAGCTTTATCATTGAATCGGTCTTCATGTTTAGGATCAATACCATTCTTCCAAATTCGATGTATTCAAACGATCAATGCCGTTTTCAATGTTACAAGGATCTCCATTGAAAATTGAAAACATTTTCGGTGTAGAAAATCTTATCAAAACATTGCTCTTGTGGGTTGAGTAACTCGATGGCGAAAGTCAGTGATACGTCCTCTCCAATTCTCTCTATCAATTTTGTTATTAAGCTCCGTTACAGTCCCCAAAATCACAGCTAAATTATTGCGTACAGAGATTTTTAAGAGGAAACTAATATCAATGCACTAAACCTTGACTGTACTTTCTAATCTCCATTGCCACTAATGTTTAATTCCTAGTTAAGTGCTCTTCAAGTGGCTTCTGTTCAACCTCAGCAAAGCTACGTCAGTTCTGTGGGGTATCCTATAATGTGCAATTCTATGATTTGTGCAATTTGGAAGTCCAAACTTCTGCCCCCTTTTGTGGGAATCGGATTATAATTCTAAACTATTCGAATTATACATGTAAACATATGTCCAAATTTGTATATATCTGTGGTTAGCTGACCATTACTCTATGGTTTAATTCAATATATATAGGCTGTTCCATATGTCGTAACATACTGATTAGGAAAGAGACTATATTCACTAAACACAATCTTTCTAGAAATGTAGAAAAAAGAATCGTTAGATGTAAGGATAAAAACCCCATTTTAAAAAATTACTCGGTAAATACAAACTTTTTAAAGTCTTAGAAATTAGATGAATATGTAAGATATGTTGGATTTCACCATTTAAATGTATGTCAGGAGTAGATTAATCAAATGAATATTTGAATAATATGAGATAATAAGAAGTAATAACAAAAACCCTTATACCATTCAAGATAATTAGACGTGAATACAATTTTTTTATTCTAGTTTTTTTATTAAACATACACTTAAAAACTTTTAAAAGTCTTTGAAATTAGGTGAATATGTTACATATATTTGATATCAAAATCTATAAAATTAGGTGAATATGTTTAGATATATTTGATTTCACTGTCTATATAAATATGTGAGAAGTGTATTAATCGAAACATAGAGATGGTAAGAAATTATAACAAATTTTTTAAATTTCTCATTATCCTAAAATATAAAACCCAACATCTTTTAAATTAAATGAATATTATAAGCATGTTAGATTACACTAATTAAATGCATATATACTACTAATGTTAAATGTTATTATTTGCTTGTGTCTTCTATATTAAAAAAATAATGTTTAAAGTTTTTGTTAATATATTATGGAATCTCAAGGAGAGCAAATGTAATGTATCAGGCCCCATATTAATACAACTTTCAATAATGTAAAGATATATTTGAAGTCATGGGGAAAAAGACAAACAAAGAAATGAAATTATTAATGATTGTAGTCTCTTAAAAATATAAAATAAAAGTTAAGAGTTTGGTCTTTCTCGATTATTAGATAATTCTATTTAAGATATTTGTATTAGTGTACAAAAATGAGTATATATTAGCTATATACATGTACTATTTATGTATATTTAAAAATGATGTAAACATAAAAAAATGCGATTCACATATATAAATGGGTATATTTATACATCTATTTATGTATACATAAATAAATAGATATTTGTAATACCCCATGTGTGTATATAGATATAGATGAGAATATATATACATATTGATCTCATGCAAAATGTGCAACATGAAAAATTGAAACTTTTCAACATGAAAACTAAGCCCATAATTGAAAATTATGTTTCCCGGTCACTATGCATCCTTCCTCTGGCCAATTGCCCCTAGTACTACCCTCACCCGGCTCAAAGAAAGTGCTAACTAGATTAACTAGTGTGTAGGGAAGAGTGCCTAATGTGATTGATGAACTCATCAAGATTCAATGAAAGGTAGTTTCCTTAGAGACCTAAAAAGGTCATTTTGGCCATTATGTAGTTGGTAAACATCCTCCATAAGCGTACAAGGAAAATCTAAAGCATTTGAGGGTGATGTTGGAGGATATTGAAGGTGTCCAAGCAGTTTAGGAAAGAAAATTTGATTAAGGGACGATTTGTTCAACATCAAGTAATTCTAGGTTTAAGGAATGAATGATCCAATGGTGAAGGCTGACTTCTTTGGATGATTCTGGGAGTTTTAGATGGAGTCAGGAAGCAAACAAATAGGCATAAGAAAGCTTTGGAATCCTCTACAAGGTGGAAACATCAACTTTTCTCCAAGGCTCAAAGTTTTCTTGAGATAGTTCAGAACTTTGCAACTGCCTCTCTTAGTTCAAGATGAAATAAGCCCTAAATTTGGAACTGCAAGAAGAATTGGGTGCTCAATAATGGTTCCATTGATATCATCAAGTGTTTTGGAGTCAAACTCATATAAATGTTTGACTCCCAAAACACTTTCCTAGGCAAATCTCACTCTCGGCGTCCTGATTTGGACACGATGAATTAAAAACAACTTTCTTGAAGTGTCAAGTCACACTTTTTCACCTCCAATGTCCCTACTGTCCCCACAAAATTGTGACCCCCTTGTCAAGCATATTTTTCGTCACTTAACAACTCATAACTTTTGCCCTTAGGATGCACTATTCCACTCCACCACTTGCCCTCTTTCATGTCTCCTCACCCTCACATCACACTTTTTCATCCTAAGTGTCCCATCTTTCCCCCTGTCCCCTAGGGGAAAGAGGGGACACAAAAGTGCAACCCGTCTTGTCCCATTCAGCCTCTCCTCTGGTCACTTGAATACTCATTTTTAGCTCCATATGACTCTGTTTTGGCCCCCAGATCTCATTTTCAGCCCCCTCATTTTCCCAAGTCGCACTCTTTCACCTCCTCTTTGTCCCAACCGTCCCCTAGTGGAGAGAGGGACACAAAAGTGTGACCTCACCCTCATGTGCAATTTTTTCTAACTCCGATTAACTAACTAGGGACTCGACAAGTTAAAAACTCATACAAATTGAAATTGCTCTCACTCTCCAAACACTTCGCAAAGTTTTCATGTCAAGGTGCTGATAAAACATCCTCCCAAACTCCATTTTTGTCTAGACATGCTACACAAATTTTGCCACACATCTATAAACTGAAAAACAAAGATTTGATCATAACTCCTCATCCGTGCACCCGTTTCCCTCAAAATTTTGTCAGTATCTTCCTCTCCAAAACACCTTTGGGGAGATTGGCAAAGAAAATTCATTGATGCTCTGGATTTTTTACAACAAAAAAATGAAAATATCAAACACTAAAACTTGCTTTTTCATTTTTGCGAGATCCAAAGAAACCAAAAACCATGAAATTCGGAGCAGAAGGTCCTGGAACAAAACAAAAAATATAACAATGGTTTCATTGTAAACTTGACACCTATAAGTACACTTTCTAAAAATAGCAAGTAATCGGAGCGGTGAGTGTCTCAAAATAGTAAGTTTCTAAAAATAGTAAATCCTCAACATTTGTAATACTCCAAATGAACAAGAAACATCATAAAACAAAAATAGTGGAAACTTACTAAAAATAACAGTCTTGGATAGGACCTGCTAAAAATAGAAAGTTTTGGATTTGAGTTCAAAAAGTCTTGTGGTGACTCCTATTCTACCTATCTTGGTGCTTTTTAACACTATGTTGAACCCATTTCAACCTCAATCACCAAGTATCTTGGTGTGGGAGACAATGATGTCACTCACATGGATCTTGAAGACTTAAAAACCGGATGCTTGGCGGACCTCGTGAACTAGTGGAAGAGAAAATATTCTCGAGCGGGCTATTCTCAGAGGAGGTAATCCAATGTCCATATAAAGCACTAAACTAGTTCTTGCCCATATGCACACACTCGTGAGTTGATTCCTGGATAATGCGAGAAGATGGCAATTCAATCCTTACAGTGCTCACTCCCAAGGGCATCTCTTAATGTCTACAAATTCCCACTAATAGTAACATGGTCATCATAATCAAGGAATTTGCATCGCAGAGTGGGCGAAGACTAACTTATATTTGCAAGTCTTTGCACTCAGTTCATGGCTCAGGCAAGGAAGAAAACCTTTTTGTGTTCCCAAGAGTTTCCCAAGAAGTGAATTCCATGAAGGATATTCATATGCTATTATCCTACTTGAGCAGGGTGATGGGAGAGGAAATGAAAAGAATTCGGGATCGATGGCTCAGTTCATTCTTGTTGCTATTGAAGGGAACCAAGTGATAGATTGGGGGTAGATTATCAGTGACAACATTCATCAGTAGTTGCTTGAGTTGCCTTCCACTAAGAAGTTCACCATGAATTCGTACCTGGTATATGCTCTTGTCTTCACAAGACCCTTAAGGGGCCTAACTGATGATCTCAATATATCTCAAAAATCACTTATTTGTGAGAAGTATCTATAGCTTACCTATAGAGAAAACAACTATCATTTTGCCAGGGTGAATGATGCATTCACTATGTTCATCATCAGACTTCTCGAGGGCAATCTAGAGTTGAGGATCTCTTCTCAAGAAACTTTACGCTAATCAAAATGTACAGAGTCATTTTATCCAATTTTCTACCTTCACCTACATCAGGATCTTAGGTTATGATCTTGCTCCTCGTAGGATACCCATGTACCCTAGCGATAAAATCATAATGTTTGAATTATGTAGGCAACTAGCTCATGTTCATGCCAGGTGTAGGAACAACAAAAAGAAGGGTGTGTCTTTTCCCATCTCTTTGGGGATCTATTCATGTAAGAGTGTCGTGAATGCATCGAACATTGAAGCCTCTTTTGCTTCTCTCAATCTCTACTCTTACACATCCAGGCCTAAATTTGACATCACAAAGAATCTTGAAACTTTCACCTTCCCATGATTACATCACACACCTCAAATAGGGGACTACTGGGATAATTATATTGATGACTTTGAAGTGAGAAAAAGGGACCGTATGCGGATGGCAGTTGATCGGATGAGAGATTTCAATTTTGATTGGTTCATCGAGGGAATACAAGATGATGGGACATATTTGGTTGACCTTGAGTATCAGGGGTAGTGAAATCTTCACCCCTTCGATCACATGGAACACTAGAGAATCAAGTGATGTCAAAGAAAGGAATGCACCAATAATTCAAAGATAAAGAGAATGGTTCGGGAGAAAAAGAACTAAATTCATCGAGTTCGGTGACCTCTTAACCTTATCCAAACATGTATCTCACACTTCCTCTCTAAAGACATCCGAGAAGACCATGAAATCCTCTTATTCAGAAGAATCCTTGAAAAGGAAGGTCGTGGAGGAAGAGTATAGTGAAGAATCTCACCCCAAGAGACTTCACAAAGAAGGCTAAGGTCATTGAAGACCCCATTGAAAATCTTGAGCAAGGTGAAATTGACCCTTCACAATCTCTAGTTCTTCATTGGCTCCCAAGTGTATCTTCTTCGGCAACTGATTCATCCCACCATGTGCAAGATGTAATTCCCTATCATGTGCACTTGAAAGTGCACCCATTCATGATGTTGAGCCCACTCCAACATAGACTTTCCCTTGGATTCAAGAATTGATTGGAAGTGAGTCAAGGACGGTGCAACATGCCACGACACCCAATTTTGAGGCTATCTCAAAAATCATGAAAACCAAGCGAAGCAAGAAGGCTCATGTAACCTCTCATTTCTTCAATGGGGCTTCTAGTGCTCAATATGTAGAGGTTTCTTGACCAAAGGTTGTAAAACCTATGGAAGAAATGACTCAAGATGATTACGAAATGACAAGGATTTCTTTGGGTCAAGCCACACACAAAGGTGATGCACACTTGTTCAAGGAATCTTGCCCCCACATGCTTTCTCAAAATGAGGAATACAAACAAACAATAGAGTAGTTAGAGGAGCATGTGAGAACTCTCCGCTTACGTGTGCAATCATTCTTGGATCCCAGTGTAATACCACCTCCTCTCGTAGAAGCCATCACTCCTATCAATAGCTTCGACCCCAAAACAATCAAGAAAGTTCAAGGTTACACAATGTAGGGAAGGGATAATGATAGATGGGTTGAAAATATTCTCAAGAAAGGAAAGGCATTGTTGCCATAGATTCTCTCATTGTTCAAATTTTCTCTCACCACGGCTTCTAAAGTAACAATGACCAAGGAGGAGATTGAGAAGGAGAAAGCCCATTAGGACAATATGTTTCCATTGGTGTCTGAAATGAGCAATCTAGATTCCCATTCCTTGGTGAGTAAAAATGTGTTCACTTCCATGACTGATAACTTGTCTCCTATTTGGTCTCACACGATGAGTGCTCGGTATGACATGTTGAATGATGCTATCACTAAGCTTGATTCTTGTGAGGAGAAAGCATCACAAAATTTAGAAGGTATCAACAATAGTGTGCGAAGCTTGGGTCACCTCCAATCAATGAAAATTCATCAATTGAAGAGCTCCTAAAATCCTTCCAGGAGTTGGTCAAAAATAAGGTAGGAGATCCATTCTCATTTAACAAAGATACATCGAAGTCTCTCGTTGAGATCTGAAGTTCAATTTTTGAATATTATGAAGGATCATCTGGTTTGGTTCAATCAATGTAAGACCATCGACAATATCCTTGAAACCTAGATCAATGCCTTGAGTTTTGTTCATATTCGACAGATGGATAAAGTGGCATCTGCTGCTTGCGCTACCCACTTTAGTAAAGAATTCAAGGGTGAAGAAATCTTTCTAGAACATTCCCCTAAGGTTCCCCAACAATCAATTCTTCATCAACAGAGGCTTCATCTTCATTAGAGTGATCATCTCTTCTCTTCTTCCTTCCTTCTTCTATCTCTCCATGTTCTAATTCTTCATTAAAGAGGTACTTTTCACTATTTTGTCTTATTCACTTAAGTGACCTTTAGTTTGACATTGTAAGAGTTATTTTCAATTAATAAGAAAAAGACTCACTTTTGTTTCCTAAGAACATAAAAGGTCACAAGTGATGAGGGAAGGTGAAAAGTCATGTGGGGGGATATGAAAAGAATTTTTGTAATGTTATAAATTGGAATGACCTCTCCATTCCAAGGGTTGTCAATTGTGAGTTTTTAGTAGATAGATTTGCACTACTAAATACAAACAAGAGATTACATTCTTCCATTTTCCTCTTTGTCTATGTTTCCTCTATTCTTTGCATACTCAACTTTGTAAGCATGATGATCTTGTAAAACTAAGAAAGGACTTGATGCCTTTGATAAATAAATCAATAGAATTTTATGTCTATGGTTTGTTAGTCTTATCTTGTTCTCAAGGTTAAATTCCTCTAATTGAGTGTAGATTTATTCTGGTTAATGTTGTGAAAATTTGCAAGTGCCTATTCACAAAGTTAACCCTCCTTCACTATATTCTTACTCCCCTCTACCTTCATTCACTAAGCAAATTCCTCCCTTGCACTAAGTGCAAGCAATTTGCCACAGGTCTAGTGGAGTATTCCTGTGTGATCCCCGACTTCACAACCACCCACTAATTTGTTTTTCTACATTCAATAAATGAGAACCTCATTACCAAGAGGAGAGATTTAGTCCCGGAGTGTTGGTGAAAACTCAGTAATTTGTCCTTGCGACAAATTATTTAACACACACATAAAATTCACAGATGATGTGTGTATATATGTATTCATATATGCATGGGAGTATGTACATATGTGTTTGCATGCATGTACACACATTTTAGGTTAAAAATGCCTTTTTCTTCTAGGGATATGAACACACACTCTATCACTCACTCTCACACACACACAAAATTCACAAATGATGTGCATATACATATATGCAAGAGAGTATGGATATATGTGTTTGCACACATGCATAGAGATTTTAGGTTAAAGAAGTATTTTTCCTTGGGAATGTGAACAACATCTATTAAAATTATTAACATATAAGGGCATAGAGATTAGATCCTTGTATCTTAAAAAAAAGCGATTTTAGTCGACATCACCACATTTTGTAAAATAATTCATTGCCTTGTCTATGTTATTGCATCTTACAATCATGTCTATCAAAGTGTTTAAAGCTACAAAATGACATTGGATTTCAAGTATGCTTTGCTGGATTTACGAGATGTATATAACAACCTTGATATATGTTAGGTGTAGACCCTCTACTGCAATCTTAGTTGTAAAATGTGGCACCATAAATTACAATTATTAATAATAAATAGATGACAAATCTTAGATATAAGGATGAAACCTATTAATATTTACCATGTAGTAAAAACACTTTTGGTCCATTCAAACCTAATAAAACTCCAACAACATAAAATCATGACAAAAATCAATACAATACAAAGAGTCATGTAGGGAAATTCAAATATGTATGATGGCATTTTGATAATGGTTGGGACCTCTTGCATCTTATGCACTCCTTTCTCAAGTTGATTGCCTTCTTTTTCAAATGGCTTCCTTTGTCAAATTAACTCCCTCTTTTGTCAAATGGGTTCCTTTGCCGAATTAACTCCATCTTGTGTCAAACGGGCTCCTCCTTCATCGAGTCGATTCCATCTATTATTATACATTTTTAGGGTTGTTATATAAGGATTCATTATTTCAAGAGTTTGATAACATCTTAACAAAGGATTTTTATTACACATACTACAATCCACGTGGTTGCATTTTGCGGAATGATTTTTTCATATAGTTTGTCTTGTGTATATCACCACATTTTCATCTACAACTTATGACAAATATTTGTTTTCAATTATAACTTGATAGATGAACAACCCCTTACGTAGCAACCTTGAAATATTTAAGATACAAACTCTCTAATGAAATCTAGGTTGCAAAATGTGGAAGCATAGAGAAGGAACATGAATTGTTGGACAAACTAATGTAATGATTATAGGTTATGGGAAGCATTGCTACAACAAGCATGCAAGTTGTTATTACATCTATATGTGTTGTAAAATTGCTTTTGATTCAATCAAAACATTCTCTAACAAATTTTATACAACACAAAACAAAAAAAAAACTAACTAAAGAAAAATTTCAACACAACTTTATGCATGGAAATCCAAATATATGTGATACTAGGGTGACACGTATCAATTTGAGCCCTCCTCTATTAGATGGGCTCCCACTTGTTTCATTTTCCTTGTGTTGGTATTTGGCTTGAGTTTTTAATTTTCAAAATTCAAAAACATGCTAAAACAAAAAGAAGTAAAAAAAATATTGTTTTTTATGAATGTCCATTTTCCACTTTCTTTTCTTGATGTCGAAAATTTGATTTCAATTTTGCGCATTCTTTATTATCATCGAAATTTCAACGCCATCACGGAATAAATATTAAAAATAAAAATACAAATTTCAAAGTTAATTGCAAAAACCCTGATATTTTAAAGTCAGCCAAAATCCATGTCAAAAATTGGGCAAAATGTGTTGGTGAATGTTAGAAATAAAAAAAAGCAAATGAGATTGTGTCAGGTGCAAAGATATACAAGCTTTTTGTTTTCTACTTTTTTTTTTTGTCTTTTTTGTCTATTTTGCTATTTTGTCTATTTTGTTGGTTCACCAAATGCCTAACACTAACCTTTTTTCAATTATTTGTTTTTACCAGTTGTATAATTATAGACACAAAATAACGCACTTGGGTATATTTCTAGGTCCTAAACACATACTCGGATTCATATGATTCTTAAGCAAGAAAACTAGTAATTGATGACTGAATTTGGCCTCTTTTATGTGTTTATGGTTTTCTATTTGGTCTTACACACCCTACAACCTAGTCGGTATTTTACTTGTTTATCTTTTATGGCTTCGACACCAACGCCCAACCGTGACAACAACACTCAAGTGCTCCTATCAACTCTAGGCATCCTTGACCCTTTTCTACCTTACTCACTTATTTTGGGTCTCTTTTATCTTTTGGGCATCTTTTTCACTTATGGGTCAACCTTCCAATTGTCAATTACGAAATTCAAACAAGGGAATCATATAAATACATAGTTATGTGTTCAAAATAAAGGACCAAGCTCTAAGCATTATTACTATCACCTAAGATTGCATTCAAAAGGAACCTAAAGCACTTCAAAGCATCCATTCAAGGGACGAGGGACTGCACTTTCTATATACACTACATAGGAAGGGCAAGTTCATTCTATTCCATACACACATTTTCACTATCTAGCAAATCTATCCCGCTATCAAGTGTAACTTGCACTAGGGCATCCTAGGGCACAATCCTTACACACACTCACAAGAACTATATGGAGTTTGAGATATAGTGCAGTGCTCGGTCGTGAGTTCACTCAGCCGGGTTACCGCGGAGGTCGGTTTGACTCCCATATTGCATCTTTATTTTTGGGATTTGATGTGGTTTTGTGGGTTTTGTAGGTGAACTTCTATTTTACAGGTTAAAGGTTACAGTACCTTCGGCGATCAAGGAGCGACATACATGTGATCAACATAGAATATTTGCAACACTTGTGTGAAATTGTAAAAATCAGGTTTTGACCATTTTCATAGTCACCGACACCCATGCACCCTTGCCCTAATCCGGACACCCATGTCTAGCCTAGTCCGTGAGTTGTAGAATTTATCTTGAGCATTTACGACATTGTTCACTTCTTGTTCAATAGTTTTCCCGATTCATAACACTTCAGGATCAAGCACAAATCAACTAAGTTCTCTTTCCTATATCTATTGCTTAGGGTTTTCAATTTGTATGCTTACTTTCTTGTGTCATATTGTATTTAGTAGTTGTATATCATTGTTTAAATCAATTCCTTTACAATTAGAGTTTTACAAAAATATATTTTTGTCAAATAATTTGGTGAACCCACTTGCTCAAACCCTACCTTTTGAGAATGCATCAAAATCTTTCTCCTTCTCCTGAATTCACGGATCAATTTTCTTATCTTTCTTTCACCCCAACTAGGGTTTCTGGCATGGTTACTACCGATGTTGATTTTATGCAAGTTGATACTCAATATCATCCTCGCTTCATTACTCCTATGGCCGATCCAACCATCAATGTAGTCACCACTCACCGCGCTCGTCCTCCCACAACTCCACAAGTCTCTTTTCCTCCACCCATCACTTCTATAGTTCTCACCACCACCTATAAGGGTTACAATATCATTGAGAAAATTCAGAATACACCCGCAAAAATATCTCTTTATGATGTCTTACGTAGTGCACCCAATTGTCGTCATACATTAGAGGCCGATCTTCATTCTATCCACATTGAAATCAATAATTCACCTGTGTCCTTCACTCATCTTATTCAATCCCTCAAAAATATGCCACATGCTATATCATTTAGTGATGAGGATATACCTCCATCTGTTATTGATAATCCATTTACACCTTTTCTTATCACTACTACTATTGGTGCCATTTGTATCAAGCGTGTACTCATTGATAATGGATCTGCTATAAATCTATGTGCCCACTCCTCCTCGTAAATTGACACTACTAATGATTTAATTGTTAAAAATTTTACTCTCATTCGCAACTATGATTCCACTAATATTGCTCCACATGCATGGGAACTATCACTTTACCTATACAAGATGGGCCTAAAATAATTCCTACTGTGTTCTTTGTTATCGATGCCTCATTTCAGTTTATTCTTTTGTTGGGTCAACCATGGATTCACGCAATGCACCTTTTCCCTTCTACAGTTCATCAATGCGTTGAATATTACATGATGGCTATGGACATACCATTTCTACTGACCTTGATCCATTCAAGTTTTTCTGTATAGACTCCGTTACTGCTATGCCTATTCCTCCATCGCAACCTATTCCATATAGAAACATGGGTACATATGATATTGGTCAATATAGTACTTCACATCCTTCTTCCAATTTTGTAAGTGTATCATCCATTCCTACCCATACTATCGATATCATTTCACCCACCTTGTCTATTTCCATAACTACCACTATGTTCATGTAAAGATTAAGAAATAAAACTAGAACAACAAAGAAGTTTTGAATCTTAACTAATCTAAATAGAACCATCAAGATAAGAGCTTAAAGAGAGCTACTTCTTTAACAATGCAATATAACTTTGAAAAGCATCAAACTAACATGTCTAAGTTACTCTCTACTCTTTGAATGCTAATAAAACATGAACCTATGAAGATCCTAGCAATCAAATGTGATTGTTTGATATGGTTCTCAAGCTTTCAAGAATGGAGTCTCACCATTAATGGCTACAAGGCCATATGGTTCTCTCCATATTACTCAAATTTTGGGTTGAAGATGCAATGGTGAAGATAATAGCTTAATATAAATGAAGAAATTCTCAAGATCCTAATTGCCTATAGTTTATGCTAGAGGGAGGAAAGTGTTCTTTAAAATGATGAGGAGGGTGTTATTTATATATTTCCAATTCTAAGAATGGAATGATTTTGGTGCATGGGGATACAAGGTAATTCCAAAAAGAACTTTATGATTAGGAGTGGATAAACATGCTTTAGAAGAGCTAATCTTGGTTTAGGCTAGTTAAACTTGATTAGCAAGTGATTAGTGACTCATTGAGAGTTGGGAGGAGTTTGATTAATCATATGTGATTGATTAATAGCCTAGGAAGCTTGTAGAAGTGATCTAGAGGGGAATAGGGAGATGTTTAGCTAATACAAGGGGTTTATTAGCCAAATTAGTTGATTATAGGAGGAATACGACCAAGAAGGTGTCGTGAATGGGCATTCGAGAATGGAGCGAAGAATAGATAATTAACGAAGTGTCGTTAATCGACCAAATTAGAGGAAATGCTAGGTGTAAGTGGATTTTAGGTGTCTACTACCACTATTCCACCTGTTATGGATCCTCTCATTCCTACATATGGCTCCATTCCTACCAATATCCTTGATACTACTATTCAACATGACAATGCCAACACTGATGATTCTGATGATGAGGTTGATGTTGTAGAGCTTAATGATGACACGTTGCGTAATCTTAAATTTACTCCTATTGAGATCGATGGGTCATAATTCAACGATAATTTTGTTGCTATAGGCCCTAGTGAATATCAATTCAAGAAACCCCTCCTTCCACTAATGCTATGCTACTTTTTTGAGGGTCTGTCCATACATTGGACATCATACCACCTGCCTCATCTCACTCTACATTGACACATCCTCCTATCACATGCACTCTATTCATACATGGCTCATATTGGCCTCACATTCCATTCGATCCCACTTGCTTTGATACTGTTTGCACACATGATGGCTTAGCTCAACTAGGATTCACACTTAACGATCTCTCGCCCATCACCTCATTCTCCCCACCTTTATCATAGATGTGTATTTATTACTACTGCTTATGGCCTTTGTGTCTTCCATTTATCAGTATTCCTTGCATGCACTCCTCGTTCCTCTCCACTCACACTTGGGCAGTCTTGGCTTGACTACATTGGTGGCATTTTGGATCCTAATCATATTGATATCACATTTCCCATGCCTTTTGGACGTATTTCTATTTGCAATGATTCATTCCTTGGCTATAATCAAAATCTCACCCACTGGTATGCACACAATTGTCTACAACCACCTTTCACTAATGAAGAATATGCTATGGGTATGTACAATTTACGCTGCAATGGCTCTTTATATGATCAACCCCACACTATTGCTTATCAATTTTTTGACCCAAATCTAATAGGCTACAATCCCAACATTAATGATCTCTTCGATGACTTCACTTGATTCTTCTACGATCACACTTGGGGGGCATAATGCTTCATCCCCCTCCTAATATCATGCTCTATGCTTCATATTTCCTATTTTCTAAGCACTCTTACAAAACTTAATACATACTTTTCATCATCATTACCCTATGGCTCATTCCAGTTCTAGGGTCCATACTTGACTACTGAGGGTCAAAATATGAAATTAACCTCACCACATTCACTCTTTATGCTCTACGCTTCATGATCTATATTTATAGCACACAATTTCATACCATTTCGCTATGACGCACTCTAATTCCACGGTTCATACTCGATTGTTGCAGGTCTAAATCTTAAATGAACCTCACCACATTTAGTTTTCACGATCTATGCTTCATGATCTATCTTTCTACACACATGTTCAAACGATTTCCAGATGACACACTCTTGTTCTATGGTTCATTCTTGATTGTTGAGGGGTCTTTTATAAATTCACATCATCTCATTCACATTTCTTTGGGGGCACGCCGCTGCTCTATCACATTCACACCTTGCATATAATTCCATTCCACTCTTACATAACATTTACATATCTTGGTTGCATCTAATGTTTCTAATTTATTCTACTTACATGATCACACTTTGCTTACTATGTTAGCTAGATACTCAGTATGTCATTATCTTTATCATATACACATGTGCATTCACTTGGTCTCTAGTTGTGAATGCAGATCTTACAGGTTCTTACATGCTGCAATGATGCTTGGCACTGTACCTTTTACTAGTCCCATCGAGGCTCTGGGGCATCTACATTTTCCTATACTCACACATTATAGGTGCTATTGCTTCATCATTTACTACTACTACTTTTTAGCACATTATTTTCCATCGATACATATATGCTTTGACATACTTTTGATCTTTCTAACATGTTAATGGGTGCTTCATGTGTAGCATTTTCTTTGTAGGACTATATGTTGCCATGGTTATCTGATACATTTTACTTGTCACTTTGTTTTTCATTGTATGCCATTGTTTGTAGGCTATACCCTATGTCTTGTTTAATCACTACTTGTATGCTTTTGGCCGCTTTAGCCTTGATTGTCTTGTGACATTGTGAGCGATGTCCTATGTTTGAAACCCACTTTTCGTGGTCTATCTTATATGCACATTTGATTATTACATTGTTTTCCTATGGCATGCTTGCTTCTTTTGCTACTAACACCAGTCTCTAGCCACTTGGTTTACATGTGTCTTGGTTTCCACCATGTACATCCTCTACCCCCGCAGTATGAGTTTCAACACAACATCTGGTCCTCTCTTTTGGACCACACACTCTTATAGTCATTGCATGCACCCCAAACGAGGGGGCATACATTAGGTGAACAAATCATCCCATACAACAACTCAGAGCTACACCATAATACAATATATCACAAAATAAACACATATTATAGTTACAACACTAGCTCAAAATTAGACTTTGGTTAGAAACACAAGACAAACACCAGAACCTAGTACTAGATCAGTAGCACTTGGGCGCTCGTGTCCTACCTTGGGAACTTATTTCCTGGGGGCACATATAATTAATTTCTCATATCAGCACATTCTATGATAGTCTTTAGAGCAGTTTTTAAAGTACAAGCAAAACCCTCCAACAATAGAATGCATTCTATCTCCTTTAATTAGTACAACTTGTAACTAATTTAGAATAATCAAGACAATATGAACAAAATAGGTATGTACCATCTACAATTGTGCTTATTGGGAAGATTCATGGAAGGAGAGTAACACTAGACCTCTCTCCCCAACACTAAACCTCTCTCCCCAACACTTGCTCTTCGCCCAAAAATCGGGTGTGAGATTTCCCAAAAAAATCGTTCTTGGCGTGAGATTTCCCAAAAAATCACACTTGGCATGAGATCACCCAAAAAACTTGCACTTGGTGTGAGATCACCTAAAAACTCACTCTTCATAGCATTTTCAGGACATCTTTCTATCCTTTACACTCTTCTACATCAGGTGCACACTTTCCTTTTACACACTTTTTACATACTTTTACATTCTTATGTACATTTTTATTTGATTTATCATATAAAATAATTTGAATACATTCTTGCTCTTCTTTTTGTAGTTTTTTCCTTACAAGAAGCAACAATACCAAGTAAAACAAAAGGTACACCATGGTACAATGCATACGCTTCACCCCTAGGGTCACTTTCCTTTCCTAGTTTCCATGCTTCCCTTTTACATCATTCCACACTATTCGCCACGCGTTCTACATGGTTATAAGGTAAGCATATCTTATCTAATTTATGTTATCGAGTATTCACTCAACAACATAAAGTGGGGGAAAATGTAGACACAAAATCACGCACTTGGGTACATTTCTAGGTCCTAAACACATATTAGCATTCATATGATTCCTAAGCAAGAAAACTAGTAATTGATAACTATCTTTGGCCTCTTTTCTGTGTTTATAGTTTTCTATTTTGTCTTGCACACAATACAACCTAGTCGGTATTTTACTTGTCTATCTTTTATGGCTTCGACACCAATGCCTAGTCGACAACAGTAGCGCCTTGCAGACAATCCTATCCCTTATGGGCGTCCCCCTACCCTTTTCTATCTTGTTTTCTTCTTTTGGGTCTCTTTTATCTTTTGGGAATATTTTTCACTTATGGGTCGGCCTTCCAGTTGTCAATTACAAAATTCAAACAAGGGAATAATATAAATACATAGTTATGTGTTCAAAATAAAGGACCAAATTCTAAACATTATTACTATCACCGAAGCTTGCATTAAAAAGGAACCGAAAGCACTTCAAAGCATCCACTTATCATCCATTCAAGGGACAAGGGACTACCTTTTTTCATACACTACATAAGAAGGTAAATTTCATTCTATTCCATACACACATTTGCATTATCTAGCAAATCTAGCCCACCATCAATTGCAACTTACACTAGGGCATCTTAGGGAACAATCTTTACACACACTCATAAGAACTCCATAGAGTCTACTATGTAGTGCAACGTCGGTCGTAAGTTCACAATGTCGGTGATCGTCGGGTTAGTCTGAATCCCCATATTGCATCTTTCTTTTTTGGATTTGATGTGGTTTTGTGTAATGTCCCTCTTTCTCAAATAGTTTGATCGAAGACCTTTGGCCCTTTTTGTCTACCCGACGGCCAAAGGGTGAGTTCAAGGGTGACTTAGGTTTATTAATTTTATTATATCATGCTTAAAATAAAATAAATTATCATTAAAAGCACATATAATGAATTAATAGACTTAATAAGTGACTTCGACTTAGGAAAGTACATGGGAATAAATTAATAAATTATTTAATGTGCTTTCCTTGGTAAAAAGTGTGACTTGATTTGGGAAGTGATTAAATAAGCCAAAAAGTACGACTTGCCTTGGGAACGGAGAAAATTAATTAAAAATAAATTATATTCCTTGGGAAAAGTGTGACTTGCATTTTGGAAGGTTTTTTTGGCTTATAAGGGAAAAGTGCGACTTATGTCGGGGGCATTCCAGTTATTATTATTTTTTCTTCCTGACAATTGGATATGAAGCTTTGCAGACAAAATCCAGAGACGAAAACCCTTTGGATTATTCCTCTTATAGGCGGAAACCCCAGGAGAAGTGAGAGGAGTTTATATTCAGAGAACTTCCTTGTATTCACATGTTATTTATCATTTCGTATATTAGAAAGAGAAATAAATTGCAGCAGTGAGCATTCAGACAACTTCCAAAGTGGGGTGAATTATTCTACAATTTTTTTTATGCAGTATCTGAGGTATTTTTCATGCTAGTTTATTAATGTATCTTCCAAATTTCATATATATATCAAATCGATTTGGTTTGAATAAATTAAGGAAGGGTTTTGGCAAATATTTTGTTATCATTCCATTTGCAGACTTTTGGTTGTTTTTCCGTAAATATTTGCCATTATAAATCAATATTAAATTCACGGCTGAATTATTTGTGAAGAAATCTTCCTGTTTAAACCCTAGGCACATTTTCTGTATTTATCCGGCTTGCAGGGTTTGTTTTATTTAATTTGTTTGTGCAGTATGAGAATGGTGTTCTATGGTTTCTTTTGACATTACCAATATAGTTCCAAGCTCGAGCAATATAATATATATATATATATATTCAGAAAAGGGGTTTGGGATCTTTCAAAGTGGTATCGAGCCATGTATCCTCCTAGTCTCGTGTGGGAAGGAAGTAGAGAGTAAAAAAATCAGCTTTGAATGCAACATGTAGAGGTCGGTCCACACAGTACTACACTACTGCAGCGGGCACGACTGCCGGTATTGTAGGAGGTGCCATAATGGATTTTATGGGTGATAGACATGAGAGTCCTCCTCAGGATGAGCATGCAGATCTAGATAAAGACTTTATTAGGGATTTGCAATCCACTCAGAGATAGTTGTTACAAACTATGGAGTGCATGGGCTCTACTTGGATAGGTTGGCATTTGATAGGACACGGGACATATATGGTAAAAGGGATAGATCCGTATCAGTTGTTAGTGGTTATGGGGATCATAACATATCACCTTTAGAAATTGGAAGTGTTAGGGGATCGCCACATAGTGAGAGGAGGCACACTCATACAGATGAGAGGACTACGCGGACCGTAGATAGGCCTAAGTAGCCTAACTTCCAGCCTATAGATGATCCATCACAGATTGAGGTGCGATCAGAAGAAGTAGCTTTTCTGGATACTATTATGGTAGTCAGTGATGAATGGAGGATTTTTCCGCAGCATGTGAGGGAAATTTTTACCCTCCCGTAGTATTGTGCTCAGAGGAGAGATAACATGAGGGTTGGATAGGGCAAGAGGCATAGAGCGCAATGCAAGGGAATCAATTAGGTTATCAATAACGTAACCCTCTCCACTTTTGATGGTAGTGGAAAGATCAGTTCTAAGGCTTGGATTGACAAGCTTGACACCTATCTTACCCTCAAACCAATGAGGGAACAAGAGGATATAAAATTCGCTACTTTACACCTCAAGGGGGTGGCTTATGATTGGTGGCACCATGGGTTAGTTACATAGAATCGTGATCTTCTGTGGTCATACAAGGACTTTAGTGAGAGGTTGATTATGAGACTTGATCGCAAGGATGTGGAGATTTATTACAGGGACTTGGCACAACTCCGACAGAGTGGACATGTTGATTCATACATCAACAAATTTCAACGTATAACAGTTATGGTTCCAGAGATGCCCGAGAAGAGGGTAGTGATGCTATTCATAGAGGGCCTTCATGATAAGATGAGAGGATTGGTCAAGGCTATTAAGCCTAGGAAACTGCATGATGCCATCCAGACGACATTGGACTTGGACACATCCCCCACTTCTTATCAGCCCAATAAGAAGTTTCCCATGAGCTCCAGGCCATTTCAATGCTTTACTATTTAGCAGAAGAGTGCACCACCTCCTAAGGTGGATCAGAAACTCGTAATGAGTTGAGGAGGAAGAAGCTTTACTTTCATTGCAAAGATGATTGGGAGCCTGGACATCGTTTCCTTGGTAAAGGAAAGGTGCATCTCATTGAGGTAATTTCAGATGAGGATGATGACCACTCACTGGATATAGATGCAGAGGGTGAGGACAACGGCCATGATGCACAGGGGGAGCAGCCCCAAGTAGAGCTTGGAGAGAGTGAGGCATTGGATTCATCTACTTGTTTGTTTGGTTGAAAATGGAGCTACACAAAACTTCATTGATGAGGGGGTTGGATGAGAAGTGAGGATTACGGGTTGAGGATTTTGAGGGGTTTAGTGTACGATTAGCAGATGTGTTTATTATTAGTTGCACCAAGAGGATTTGGTGGCTTAGTATTTAAGTGGGGGACTACACATCGATCGATGAATTATATGTTATTGGACTTGGTGATATTGATATAGTCTTTGGTATTCGAAAGTGGTTACAATCCTTGGAAAATATGCGGGACTTCTAGAGAATAGAGTTGGAGTTTATGGTGGATAGGAAGAAGATTATGCTTCAGATCTTTCGACGGTGGGCCTAGAGTTGTTTCAGCATGCGGGATGGAATCAGTAGTTAGACATGGAGAGGTTGCATGGGCAGCCCAATGTTTCATTTCATCTAAACCTTCTTCAGATAGTGAACAACCCTTTCATATAGACATCCAAATCCATGCTTTGGATAAGCATGGCCCGATTATCGGTGACATTCCTCCGGGTAGACCACCGGATAGAAGGTTTGAGCATGTTATAGAGCTTGAGGAGGGTGCTAAACCTGTGATGACTACACCTTATCACCATCTTAAGACATATAAGGATGAGATAGACAAGGCCATTCGAGAGTTCTTGGAGATGGGACACATCCGTCCTAGTTCTAGTCCCTTTGCTTCTTCATTTGTTTTGTGAAGAAGGATGAGACCATGAGGATGTGCATTGAATACCATGCACCAAACAAGAAAACCATAAAGAACATTTATCCTATTCCTTGCATAAATGAGCTTTTAGATGAGTTGCATGGAGCTATCTATTTTTTGAAGATTGATCTTCGATCAGGATACCATCATATTCACATTTGGGATGAGGACATTCAAAAGACAACCTTCAGGTGTCACTACAGGCACTATGATTTCTTGGTGATGTTGTTTGGACTCACCAAAGCACCTGCTATGTTTCAGTCATGTATGAACCATCTCTTACAATAGGTAGTTGAGGAAGTTTGTGTTGGTATTCTTTGATGATATTTTGATATATAACATGACATGAGATGAGCATTTGAGGCATCTTGATGAGGTACTTATCATAATGGAGACTCATTCTTTATTTGCTAAGATGTCTAAGTGTGAATTTGGACTTACTGAGATATTGTATCTTGGGCATGTCATTGGGGACAATGGGGTCAATGTTCATCGAGAAGATACGATAATGCAGATTGGCCACCACCTAGGAATATCTCGATTTACGTGGATTCTTAGGGCTATGTGGTTATTACAGGGAGGTTTGTGAAGGGATATTCTCATTGGTAACTCCATTGACATATCTTACATAAGGGGAATTTAGATGGACATATGAGGCACAGTAATATTTGAGAGGCTCAAGGTAACTATGAGCACCTGTCTAGTTTTGGATCTTCCAAATTTTTCATGACCCTTCATTTTGGAATGTGATGCTTCAGGATTGAGGATTGGTGTAGTTCTTATGCAGGATCGCCATCCTATTGCCTATGAGAGTAGGAATTTGAGAGATAATGAGAGGTTGTACTCCACCTATGATAAGGAGATGCTTGCCATTATGCATGCTTTGGAAAAGTTCAGACAATACTTAGTAGGTGGGAAATTTGTGGTGAGGACCGACCACAACAACCTGAAATATTTCTTGGAATAGAAGGAGCTCAATGAGAGGCAACAAAAATGGGTCAACAAAATCCAGGCATATGATTTTGACATTGAGTATGTCAAGGGGACGAAGAATATAGTGGCTGATGCACTTTCCAGGAAACCCCATCTCGTTGCCCTATGTTCTTTGAGCAAGATTTTAGTAGATTGGAAATCTCAACTATTAGTTGAGTATTCCAAAAATACGTGGGCATGTGACATTATGGATGGAAAAATTCAGGATGAACAATATAAGGTAATAGCTGATTTGATTTTGTATAAGGGCAGAATTTACCTAGTTCTTGAATCTGAGCTTAAGGAGAAGATTATGCATGCCTTCCATGATGCACCACTTGTAGGACATCTAGGGTACTTTAAAACATACAGGCAGATTAGAGAGAGATTCTCTTGGAAGGGTCTCAAGGATGATGTCTTGTGCCATGTCCGTGAGTGTATGACTTGTTAGCAGAACAAGTCGGAGCATACTTTCCCAAAGAGTTTTGTTACGACCATTGCACGATTCCGGAGCGTAAGTGGGAGATTATTTCAATGGATTTCATTACAAGTCTTCCCGTAGTGCAAGGGAATGATTGCATTTATGTGGTAGTTGACCGATTAACAAAATATGCACACTTTTTTACCGTCCCTACCAGCTTTAAGGCACCACATGTGGCTGATTTGTTCTTCCGTCAGTATTCAAAGTTGCATGGAATTCCAAAGAACAACATTAGTGATCGGGATGGGATTAAATAAGAAAAAAAGTGTGACTTGAGTTGGGAATGGAGAAAATTATTTAAAAATAAATTATATTCCTTGGGAAAAATTGGCTTATAAGGGAAAAGTGCAACTTGTGTTAGGGGCATTCAAATTATTATTATTTTTCTTCTCGTAGCTTGGCTCAAGCTTTGTAGACAAAATCCAAGGATGAAAACCCTTTGGATTATTCCTCTTATGGACGAAACCCTAGGAGAAGTGAGAGGAGTTTCTATTCAGGGAACTTCATTGTATTCATAGGTTATTTATCATTTCAACAGTATTAGAAAGAGAAATAAATTGCAACAATGGGCATTTAGACAACTTCTAGAGTGGGGTGACTTATTCTATAGTTGTTTTATGCAGTATTTGAGGTATTTTTCATACTAGTTTATTATTGTATCTTCCACCTCAAATATATATCAAATCGATTTGGTTTGAATAAATTACGGCAGGGTTTTGGGCAATATTTTGTTATCAATCCATTTGTAGACTTGTATTTTTTTATCATAAATATTTTCCATTATAAATCAATATTAAATTCATGGCTGAATTATTTGTGAAGAAATATGCCTGTTTAAACCCTAGGCACATTTTTGTATTCATCCACTTTCGCATGGTTTGTTTTATTTAATTCATTTGTGTAGTATGAGAATGGTGTTCTATGGTTTCTTTTGACATTACCATTATAGTTATAAGATTGAGCAATATATATATATATATATATATATATATATATATATATATATATATAGATTCAGAAAAGGGGTTTGGGATCTTTCATTTTGTAGGTGAACTTATATTATGCGGTTTCAGTACCTTCGGCGATTAAGGAGCAACATACAAGTGGTCAACAAAGAATATTTGTGACACTGTAAAAATAAGGTTTTGACCATTTTCACGATCCACAGTGCCCAGTGCCCTTGCCTAGTCCATGCGCCCATGTTCAACCTAATCCATAAGTTATAGAATTTATTATGAGCATATACGACATTATTTACTTCTTGTTCAGATTGTTTTCCCGGTTCATAACACTTCAAGATCAAGTGCAAATCAACTAATTAATATTTCCTATATCTATTGCTTAGGGTTTTCACTTTATATGCTTACTTTCTTGTGTCATATTGTATTTAACAAATGTATATTATTGTTTAAATCGATTACTTTGCAATTAGGGTTTTACAAAAATCTATTTTTGTTAAATCAATAATGTAGAAATTGTACATAAATCAATATCTAGTTGAAGATCATTATTTATAAGGGCTAATTGGTAAATAAACTTGGGTAATCATAGTTTATATGTTGTGCATTAATGAGGGTAATCATGATTCCCTATTTTTTTTCCAATTGGCTATATTGTATGTTTTTCCTTTGAATTAGCTTGCCATTCATATATTTTTAATTATAATTGTCTAACACTTTTGTTTAATTTATTTTTATAGTTATTTTACAATGGAAAATAATGCAAACTAATAGGCATCTCAAATTCCTCTTCCAAGAAGAGAAAGACATGTGGCTAATGCATTTGATTATCTTCCCATGCTCCAAACAATATTCAATTAGAATGAACTCAAACTAGAGGAAAAAAACTTACACATTCTTCTTGTGTTGCTTGTCAATGAGAAAAAATGTTGATGAAATTAACTTGGCTACTAATTTCAGACATCCTCTATCATAAAAAAATCACAATTTAATGGTTGATATTGAAACTCAACACCCCAATGTTAGGCGATTGATGTGAATTTCACTCAAGATTTTTAAGAGCATAGCCTATAACCTCTTCAATCCAATAAAAATACCTTCATAGTAGGTCATCAAACACCATTCAATATGATAGGGCACTAAACTCCCCTTATCTCAGTCATCAAACTACTACATTGGATGTTTCTTCAAACAAGTTGGCCACCAACTTTTATTTCCATGTATTCATAGTAATTCAACCTTATCACAAATTCAAAACATTAACAAAACCATTTCTACTAAAAAAAAACAATAGATCACATGACCATTGTGTTGCCCAATATTTGAAATAAATCATAATACACAACAAAATTTGAAAACACCACAAAGTCATGTTTTTAATTCGATTAGAATAGTTGAATCGGAAAATGCACATTCATAATATATAGCCACACAATGAAAGTCAAGAAATTCATATGTTTAGCTTATTCAAACGTTAATGCAAATTGAAGGTAATGAATTCAATGTTCCAAATAACAAAAAATGTACTTGATGCAACCGAGGAATATGTGAGAGAGAATGCGGGTTGAATATTGGTCGATCAAAGAAGGGCTTTATAAACCTAAAGAAAGGGTCATGATGATATTATTATCAAATGGGGTGGGAATTAAATTATTTACAAATGTTGGGTCATGAATCTCTGGGAAATCTATTGATGATGTGGATAAAAACTACACTATTGGTGCAATAGGGTACTATATAAGTAACAATTACGATGAAAACTCTAAAATTGAATATGCTCTTCTCGTACTTTGATAAAATGCTTTGGAAAATTTTTGACTAGTTGTTATAAAATGAGATCCGCAATGACTTTAAGCCTTATAGCTTAGTGTTAGTGTTTGTTGAATCAAGCATGTCCCATAAGACCTTGATGTTTTTGAAACACATCAACACTCATCGAGTGTTTCATGTGGTTAATGCAACCTCTTTTTGTTAGGAGATGAAGTTGTGGGCCAAAGAAGTTGAGGAATTGAATATGTGTTGACCTGAATAAATGGTTTTATAATGGGTGTTAAAATTAAGGATGTAAATGCCTATGCTTCTTATATGTTTGATTCATACGAGAAAATAAGTGGAGCATTGTTTTCAAATTTGTTATTGATTCTAGTGTCCATTACGATAGAAGCGGGTAGGTGTGTGAAGTATTACTTGAGCTAATGCTAGTTAATACCTTGATGTCTTATACAATCCTACATTTTTTTGATGATAAGGACTATAAATGGGTTTTAACACATTATGTCGATCATGAAGATCAAAAGAACATAATTAATTACTTATTATGGCTATGCCAAAAAAATATTAGTATACTTAATGATAGGGTTGTGTTGGTGAGAAAATTTGTTGATGGGACAAATTGGTGGATTTTTTCCAACGCTGCGGGACTAGGTCCCTCTGCTTGAATGGGGAAGCTCCATTTATTGAAAATAGGGAAATTATATACACTATTCTATCAACCAGGTGGTCTTTCAACCAAGGACCGCACAAGTCTACTTTCCTACACTGTGGCAAATTTTTGTAGAAACTACAAGGGAGGAAAGAGATTGAAGGAAAAATTTGAAGGGAATAACAAAGAGGGGATTTTTCACAATAAATAGTATATAAGAGTTTATTGTTTCAAAACCAGAACATTATCTGTGAATTCAATGAGAAGGATACCATGAGAATCACAAGGAACAAAACACAAAAGGCACAAAGTCTTAATGCATGCCATTCAAAAATTACATTGCTCATGGATTATAGTTAAGATGAAGAGGAAACATAAAAAAGAGGAATAGTAGAAATTTGATCACTTGTTTCTAGAGAGAATATGGGAGCTAGTAAACAAGATTAACTATCCTTTGAAATGAGGTTGTTCTCCCAATTTATAGCTTTATAATCCATCTCTTCATCTACCCCCACATGATTTTACATATTCCCATTATAAGTGACTTTTCACGTAACCTTAGGAAACAAAAAATAAGTTCCCTTTTTATAATTTCAAAAGGGAATTTTACATTACACAAATATTTTATAGTCACCTTAATGAATAAGACAAAAAGTCATGATTGCTTACAATGAAGAATTAGAAAGGGGTAGGGAAGAGGAAAAAGAATGAATAGATAAGATAACGGATGCGAGATGCCTCCGCCTTTGAAGAAGATTAGCTACATTGAATGTAAGGATGAAAATATGTCCCCCGATGGCCCTATGCAATATTACACTCGATTAAGAGCTCTGGTGAAATATTTTGGATACTTTACCCCTTCTGAAGTTTTTTAAAATGACAAACCTTTGAAACACCACTCGAACACAACGAGGTGGAAAGTGATGAGAACATGAGAAATAGACCATTGAGAACATTGGAAGATGAATTCCCTCATTGAGAAAATCCTTCTGATCCTTGAAACACTATCACAGCTTCATTGTCAATCATTCACATGAGTGATATTAGATGCACATTGTTCACACGATCATGATCTTTGTTTTACCACTACAAGAGATATGATGATGAGTGAAGTATGAGACCAAATAATTTCAATTCTAGAGTAAGGGAAGAATAATGAAACGAAGACCAATGGCATCCATCTTTTGATCGTGCACTATAGGTGTAAAGAATTGAAAGGGCCTTCAATACAAAATTGGCATTTTTCTCATTTTGATACTCTTTGCTCACCGCATCGAGGAATGCATGAATTGTCTTGAAAAAGAGAGATGAGCTCACGTGAGTTATGAGACCATTTTAGAATGTGTGAGGAATAAAATGTGACCAATTTTAGCTCATTTTACCCATTTACTATTTTTATAATATTCACCATTATGGTCCCATTTAGCCAATTTTTGCCATTTTTATTAATCTTGTCAATTTTGAATGTCTCGATCATGTGCAAATCAAATGAAGAGTATGAATGAAATTTTTTCTTGGAATTCCTATTTTTAGTAGGAACTCCCATAGCGAGTTAATAAAAAATAGAAAGTGGTCTTCCGGTGTTAGATTCGAATGAAACCACTTGCATAAGTTTACATAATTCATTTTGAAGCTTTGCTCCAATTTTTAGGGGATTTCGTTCATTGGAACCTTTGAAAGTGAAGAGGTACCTCCCTGCCCTTTTTCAATGTTGTGTCATGGAATCCATTAATGGAGTCACTAGGTATTTTAGAAAGTGCACTCTCCCAACTCAAATTGAAACCAAAAAGTTTTGTTGGAATAGGCTCCTCGTTACGATATCGTGTTCCAAATTTTAGCTCGATCCACCAAATGCCAATGCTTGGAAATTAAAAAATTGAAATCTAGGGCACGAAATGAGGGTTTTCAACCATTAAAAATGCAAGGCATGCATGTGTTTTTAGATACATGTATCTTTAAGGCACTTGGAAAAGAGGAAGATTGCAAAAATCTCACTTTGATCCATTTACCGGATTGTGAGATATGAATTTTTTAAGATCACGGGTATGGAGTCACTCAAACAAAAAATGGGCATGGAATTTGGGATAAATATAGATTTCATGAGTATTTTTCCATTGAGATCATGAGAGAATGGAGGAAAAATTGAAGGAAGATGAATGTAAGAAAGATTTTTTAGAAAAATTTTGGTAGCATTTATGGGGTTTTTCATGCATATGGAGGAGATTTGAAAAAATATATCACCTTTTTGTCCCCATCATCCCCTTGGAATGGGATGAAAGGGACATAAAATGTGTCTTATCCTTATGATGACATGTGGTAATCACTAATTTTTTGGCGGATGAGGGAGAAAAACTAGTTTTTAGCACCCGGGGACCAAATTTGGGTCGTGTGAGAGACCATGTGGGAGGAGAATTTTTGAGTCCCCATTGTACCATTGGAATGGGACGAATGGGACAAAAAATTGTGCCTTAGCCCTATATGTGATAGGTGACAAGGTGAGGTTTCACAGAGTGGGGGCTAGAAAATTGGAAAAAAAGAGCTTATTGAGGCTTCCCAAGGTCATCTGATGGGTCCAGAGGATCAACCGGGGGTGGGGTACATTTTGTGTCCCATTTTTCCCCTTGGGATGGGACTAAAGGGACAAAAGTGTGCCTCATCCTCATGTTGACACATGGCATTGGAAAAATTGGCTAAGTATGGAAGGCTTACCTTGGGAAGGACCTTGAAGATGAAGTTTCCGGAGCTTTGAGAGGACCTTTTTGATGAAAAATTATATTATTTTTACTAAAAATATAATTTTGAATAAAATGGAAGGGGTATTAATGTATTATTCAGCTTGAAACTCCCTAAGAATAACCTTATTTTTCAAGATCACAGGGTGTGCTTGCCAAGAATGAGATGTGGAAAGAAATTTATGGATCTTGTGAAAAATATGAAAATATCACCATGTAGGGAATTGAATCATATTTCAAATGGTATCTTTTTGTCCTCAAATTCATTCCAGAGTTCCCGAATCATCTTCCAAAGCTCGTGTGTTTTTCCGAACCGCAAGCTCCATCACCTTCAAAACCCACTTTCACTGAAATTGTCCTAAACCTTCAAACATTCTCTAAAATTTCCTCACTTATAATATGATATTATATCCTTGATACCACTTCTTGATGAATTTGGGCCTTCAACTTTGCTCCGTAGGATGCACACCTACCTTAGAAAGGCTAAAAATAGCCATTTCTAAGTCTACTAAAAATCTACCTTGAGAGGCACTATCTCGAAGAACTTCATGAAATTTTTTTCATCTTTCCAACACATGGTCAAGGTAATAAAAAATATATGAGAACTAATAGGATTGGGATAGGGTTGACACAGGGAATGAACCGATCCGAGGAGTGCTCGGGAGGGTTTACAAGCAAATTTTTTGACACTAGGATAAAGTTGCCATGTTTTCAAGTTGAATTTTCCTTGCAAAACACATGAAAACATGTTTTTTTAATTTTGGATAAATAGTTTTGAAGGGACTATACCCTATGTACAAAAAGGCTCAAAAAGCCAGATATCAAAAGGAGAAAACCCATCCAAGAAAGGCTAAATGCCTTAAACATGGAGGCTCAAAAGCCAGATAAATCAGTAAAGAGAGTACAAAATGATCAATCTAGATAGTGGTATGAAGAAGAAAAAAGGGTGAAAAAATAACAAAGAGGGATCCAAAACAGGGCATCCCAAGAAGAAAACAACATCAAAACCACCGAAAAACAACATCTTCATAGAGAACAAAACAACATCTGGGCACCGCATCACTTGACTGCCTGTCAATCTTGACCTTAATTTTCTAGAGAGAGGTGAAGAGCGCAATGGTCGTGGCATGAGAAGGATCGTTCATGTCCGCCTGAGCAAGTGCAAGGTCACGGGTCTCATTAGAATCCCAAATGTTATCAGGAATGCCACTAAGGCTACACACACTTCTCATGTGTTGTTCCATAAAATTATAAACACTTTTCAGAGCAAAGAGGATGCAATCTTGACGCCCCTTGGCATTGGCCAGCCTGGTATCCAAAGTGAAAGTAGCTTCTTGAAAATCTTAGTACTAGTATCCATGTCCTTAGAATTTTGTAACTTCCTCTTACCTTTTGTTTTTTCCATATTCCTCATAGCATTTTTGAGGTCTTTGATCTCTTCTTCAAGCTTACTAACCCTGGTAAGAAGGTCCACTTCTCTGGAATTATCAACAGGTTTACTTATGTGTAATAAGTTCTCTGCAAGTTCCAAATCCCTATGACTACGCAAAATCCTCTGTGAAGAAGGTAGAGCAACCTTAGCCTTCTTGTATTTCCTCTTCATATCCGAGGTAGCGCTTTCCAAATCTCCGATAGTGGGAGAGGGATAATAATAGGGGGAGTAGGCAGAGGGCGAGAGTAGGAGAAGCAATGGTGGTGGATGAGCAGGATCAGACCTTGGTGAAGGGAACAACCCTAGTATGTTTATGAACTTCAAGAACAAACTTCTCTAAGGAATTAAGTAAATAATGTAGGAAATTGACGGTAAGATTCCTGTGAAAATGATTGAGGAATATTAAATGTTTCAGGGGAATGGTGACATATCTTCCCTCCAAAGAGACGTACCTAACCATCATATGCACTATCTCAGCAAAGGGCTCAGGGATAGAGGTCACCTTTATTCCAGCCGCAACAAACTCGAGGTTCTCCCCTTCATCAAGAATTTTTTCGTCTCCACCTCTCTATCGACTCATTTGTTGAAGAACTTGGCTCCATCCAGGTTCAGCTCTGTGACTGGGCAATGAGTTCCTCAGAGATCTCGACCTTGACTTCCCCATACTCAACCATGTGATTTCTCCATCCATTAGTGAATTTCACCGAGATGTCCTGGTCAAATCCCTTCATCTTTTCAATGAAATTTGAAATACCCCCCATTTGTAGATAATTCCAAAGAATTGTGTCATTTTTCCAGGATGGATCATGAATGGGTTCGGTTTTGCATGGAGGTCCCCCCATTTTTCCTGTATTGTTTCGCTCTGTACAACGGTAAATTTTTTTGAATCCCATACGACTCAACACCACCTCTACTTTTGGAGACCTCTGAAGCGTGTGGAATTTTAAGAACATCATTAAACTTAACTTTGTAATTAATAAGCACCTCCTTAGCATCTGCTCTGTATCTATTAATGATTGCATTCAAAATCATGTATATCTTTAGTGATGTCATCAAGTACTTTGGCAGGAAGGGGGTCGCCACTTAGCCAAGTTTGCATTGTATTATTGACCCCAATATTTTCTAAACTATCGGCCACTCTATTGCCTTCACGATAGGTGTGGATAATCTTATAATTATCAAAACAATTGCATATTTCAATAGCTTCATTAATGAAGTCCTTGATGGACCAACTTGGAGGTTGCTTTTGATTTAACAAATTAATAATGTTCAACGAATCCCCCTCAATTATAATATTGGAAATATTACAATCTCTAGCCAACCTTATTCCCCAGAGCGCTGCTAAAGCTTCCGAGTAGTGATTTGTTTGCTTACATGAAAACATGTTACCAATATGAAATTATATGAATTCCATGATTACATGGCCATTAAAAGTCTAGTATACAATAATAAAGTTTCAGCTATGTGAAATGAATCCTATCCATGTTGCACAATTTAAAAGAAAGACATGGACATGGTTACATAGAAGCATGTTGTAAGTAATGGTGATACTTTCCACACCATTTCTAAGTTGTAATCAAAGACACAAAACTTTCCAAACTTGCTTCATGCAAGTTCAACACTAAATTTATTAATTAATTTTTATCTCACCATTTGTTGTCATGATTGTTTACATCTTATTTTTTTGACAATGTAGAACATTACTATCGGGATCTTAACCACGAGTTAGATCCAAGCAAATGATGGGAAGACATCATTGATGAGTGTATTATATATGTCAACCCATCATTAGATCATGACTTGAAAATTATGAAGACTTATACTATCAATAGAATCAATGAGGCAAAGGTGCATTGCATGTCACACTATTTTTAATTTTAAATTAAAAATTATCTAATAAACAAACTTACAATTGTTTCTAGAAACTATTAAAAATTACACGCGGGATGATGGCTAACCTTGTTTATTGTGCTTGCGATGCTATATTTCAAATTATTGTGAAGATGCTTTGTGAATTTGAAAAAATAGCACAAAATTATGACAAAACATTCATCAAAGAATCACGCCACATATAAATTTATTATGATTTAGAATGAAATAAAAATGAGGATTTCATGTAGGTAGGGAAAATTGTACCCTTATAGAGGCTGAAACTACAAGGGTCTCAACTATAGACAATCAAATAATTTGCTTCATGAAAACATTTTAAAGATTTCTAAAAATTATACACATTTTGTTAGAAATTTTTTTATCCGTGTGTTTTAGTGACTTGTTTGGGAACTCACCACATGTTGATTAGGTGATGAAGGCCTTATAAATGAACAAAAGTATATAATTCTTGTGACAATGTGGCAGTATTACAAATAGATTTACATGTTGCAATTACAACCGTCTAGAGGAGATAATATAATTTATTACAGAAAATGTATGTAAAGAGTATACAAATGTTCTTCCATGAGATACTCATAATATTGGGTTTAGTTGAACTATATGTTGTATACCACATATGATTGAATTGGATATTATTTTGCAATATTGGAAACCTTTCCATTGAGTGGTTAAGGTTTTGTTTTCCATGTCTAGGAGATGATATGATCCCTTACATGCTTATTTAAGGAGCTGCGCCTTAGAAATGAAAATGTTAGTTCATCCTATTACATTGCATTGACTAAACAACAAGGTTATTGAGTGTAAACATAGGGAGATGAAAAACTTGAATACTAACTTTGGTCGAGGAAGATGCACTTCTTTGGAATATAGAAACACATTCAAGCATGATAAAATGTGTCTAGTTAATTAGATGAGAGCATAATGCTTCAAGTTGGTCAATACATTAGAAAGTAAGTTTCAAATGACGGTGTAGAAAAATGCTTTCTTTCAAACATCAAAACCCAACTTAAGGTCGAATATGAAAAGACCCTAAGAAAAATTACTATGAATAGGGAAATGGAGATGCCATCCAATTTCCTTGGTGTTACAACTAAAGTAGTGAAACAAGTCTTTAACACATGTGATAAACAAGCTAGGAAAGCATTAAATGCACCAACAAAATCAACTATCTTCCAAGAACAAGGACCATAAGAAAAATTGGTGAAGAGGCCCATCTCAAAGCACACCATTTTGGAAAGAAGAGGAAAATCGAGGAGGATGAGAATAATCAAAATATATTATTTGTGAAAATATATAATCAACTAGTAAGTGGTATTTATTAGTTTAACTAATATTTTGTAAAGTTTTAACAATTTTTAAACTATCCATTTAATTGATTTGCATTGTTATCATCGGTAGAAAATAAAATGAGGAGATCTCACAAATAGAATAAAATATTAGATTCAGAGTTATATTTTATACCACTATTACAAAAACAAGGAACATGCTAGTTGAGGAAAATTATGGCCCAACGTAAATGATTGGAATTGAAAAATAACATGTCTCAAAGAGTAGGAAAAAACAAATCAAAGAAATGAGACCATGCTTACTAAATAAAAGAAAGACAAAAGATGCATCCAAGGCTATGAGTGAATCATTGTATGTTGAATGATGACATCAAATTTACATAAAATTTTGTTTCAACTTGAATGAATTATTAAGTTATTGACAATTGAATACAATGTTTTCCAAAATGAATAGTTAATTTTAAAGTAAAAATTTGTTTTATTGCAATTCTTTTCAAAGACATTGTCTTAGGTGTATATAAATCATTTGAACTATAACACTAAGGTATTAGTCCATACATACATCCATCCATACATACATACATACATACATACATCCAGACATACATAAACACACACACGCGCGCGCGCGCACACACATACACACACACATGAGTGTAAAGCACGAGTAAAGTGAATAAATTTTTCTCAATATATGTACATGATGAGGATCATGGCGTCATATCAAGCATAACGAACATAACACAATAGATATGAAGATGATCATGACAACATAGGAAACACATAAGGAACATGAGCACGATAAGTATCATAGCAATATGACAAGGATTACATAAGCATACTAGACATGATAATGATAAGGAACCTAGCAAACATGTTATTGAAATGATTAAGCATCATAAACATGATATGCACATAAGAACATTAAGCACATAATCCCATCAAAAGTATAATCCCATAAGCCACGTTATACACATAAAAATTTCATGCACATAATCTCAATGGACATGAGCATGATTAGGATCATGGAAACATAAAATCACATAATCACAACCACATAAGCATGATAAACATGAAATAGTATAACTGAAATGTGTTGCATTCCTGTAGTATAATGAAACATAACTTATAACTGAAATATTTGAAGTAGTCTCAAATAACAACTTGGTAAGTTCAATTAATTATTAATAACTATAATTTATATTATAGTCACTTAGCCATTGTGGATAATTATCTCCTCTTCTTTGTCTCCATCCATCTCCGGATGCTACCATGGTTCCTTAAGTTGCTTGACATTGGGTTGTTTTGGTTTCTTCTCTCGTTCGACACGGGGTTGCTTTGGGATGTGAGGAAATAAGCCAAAAAGTGTGAATTGCCTTGGGAATGGAGAAAATTAATTAAAAATAAATTATATTCCTTGGGAAAAGTGTGACTTACATTTTGGAAGGGTTTTTTGGTTTATAAGGGAAAAGTGTGACTTGTTTCGAGGGCATTCCAAATTATTATTATTTTTTTCTTCTCAAGTGATTGGCTCAAGCTTTGAACAAAAATCCAAGGACGAAAACCCTCTGGATTATTCCTCTTGTGAACGGAAAATCCAAGGGAAGTGAGAGGATTTTCTATTCAGGGAACTTCATTGTATTCATAGGTTATTTATCATTTCAGCAATATCAGAAAGAGAAATAAATTGCAGCAGTGAGCATTCAGACAACTTCCAAAGTGGGGCAACTTATTCTACATATGTTTTATGCGATGCACTGAGGTATTTTTCATGCTTTGGTTTATTATTGTATCTTCCAGCCTCAAATATATATCAAATCAATTTGGTTTGAATAAATTATGATAGGGTTTTGGGCAATATTTTGTTATCAATCCATTTGTAGACTTCTAGTTGTTTTGCTGTAAATGTTTTCCATTATAAATCAATATTAAATTCATGGCTGAATTATTTGTGAAGAAATATGCCTATTTAAACCCAAGGCACATTTTCTCGTATTGATCCGGCTGGTAGGGTTTGTTTTATTTAATTCATTTGTGCGGTATGAGAATGGTGTTCTATGGTTTCTTTTGACATTATCGGTATAGTTCCAAGCTTGAGCAATATTATATATATATATATATATATATATATATATATATATATATATATATATATATAATTATAGTCATTCATTTCAATATTCTCATTATCTATATTCTTTGCAAGTAAATGAAACCTAATTTGATTAACTAAAATATGAAAATTAAGATTTATATTCTAAGTTAATCTAAGTAGGTATAGAAATGAAGTAAATGATATGAATTGAAATATGATTCTAAATATTTTATTTGATATTTAAATGAAATGAAATAATTTTTATTTGATATTTAAATGAATTGAAATACTGATTCTAAATAAGATACTAACTTGAAAAGGACTTACCTCGTTGTGATGCCAGACTAGAATAAGATGATGTGTAGATGAAGTAGAGTGTGAAGGTGCTACCTAGAAAATTGCAGCAAGTGAAGATCTGACTGGACTAAGGCACCTAGAAGAGGACTAAGGCACATGTGGGCACCTTGATCTACAGTATGGGCACTCTGGTCTGCAGAAAATCTCAGAATCGGAATCTGACAATGTCGCTAGATCTTCGTAATAACTTTATCTTTGTCACATGGTTGTTGTAATACCTTTGCTTATGTATCTTCGTGAATTTGTGATGAAGATCTACCTGTAAAACCCCATACAAAGCATCAAATCCCTAAAAAAGAAAGATGCATATAAAGGGTTAGACTGACCTTAGCTACCACAATGGTGGACTTACAACTAAGCATTGCACTACATTCCAGACCCAATGTAGTTTTGTGTGCTTGTGTGTGCAATTATGTTCCTAGGGTGCCCTAATGTCAATGATGCAGAAGTAGGGGGAATAACTAGATGTAAGATGCAAATGGTGGATGGAATAGAATGAATACAACCCTTTCCCCTTATGCTTGTGTGATGCATATGTAAATGATGCCCAAATGCAGTCCTTTTCCTTAGTAGATAGCTAGCTCTTGATAGTAGATAGTTCGCCCATAAAATAATGAGTATGCTATGTTTATATAGGGATCTCTTGTTTAAATTTTGACACTAATGACCCAACATGCCGACTAGTACCTAGGGGAATGAGAGGGAAAATGATAAAGACCGACCTCAAATAAGTAAATTAGACCCAAGTGTTATAGGGACCAGGGCACCTAAAATTAAGGACCGGGCACCCATGGGTGCCCCAATACTACCCTAGGTGCCCTAGTCAAGGACTAGAGATGAAAAATGACTAAATAACGACACTTGATACTCCCTAGAGATGACTAAAACTATGTAAATAATTGATGACTATGCAAGAAAAATGAAAAATGATGAGATGACCAACTAACTGATGACAAGACTAGGGGATGAGGTCATTAGTGAATACTTTTCTTACGCGAGATCCATATATAAAAACAACATACTTGGCGATATAAATGTAATAGTAAGTGTGTGATTTTGTGACTACATTTGCCCCACTTTATGTTGGTGAGTGAAAGCTCGGTAACATGAGCAAGTAGAGATAGAGATGCGTACCTAGAAAATCGGAGAAGCCCATGTTGTAGTAGAATGCACATAGATGTGTAGTAAAATTGTGCCGAAAGAACCATAAAGCATTCGAACCATGGATCAATGGGTTGATCCATGCAACGTAATGAAAAAAGTGTACTAGTATGATGAAGTTCACTAAATGAGAGTGATGATTGCAATGTATGATGATTTCAAATGTGTATAATGATGATAATATGGGGAAGGGAGTGATTAGTTCTTTACCCAAATGCATGTATACGAATAAAAAATCGAGAGGATTTGGGCTTCCTTCCGCCGAAGGGAAGAGTGTAGGGAGAAAAGTGTGTTATTCTCCAATCTCTAACTACATCCTCAAGATCTAGCCACTGTAGACAGGACTCAGATCAAAGATTTGTGGTTTTGGATCCAAACAATTTTGATCAAATAATTGACCCATATAGGAGTGGTATAGGAAATGCACTCTTGCCCCCTCCACTCCACTGGGTGTCATCTGAAGCAAAGTGTGATGGTTTCCAAGTTAGGTCATCTGGAAGCAAACACAGAATGTATAATAACTTCCCAAGTTAGGTCATTTGGGAAAGTAATGAATGTAATCTCCTAAGTTAGGTCATCTAGGAGGCCACACATAACTCCCAAGTTAGGTCATCTAGGAGGCCAATTGTGTTAAATTTGTATTGATTGATATGATTTTGATTGTTAGAGGTGTGAATGCGTTGATTGATTGATTGATTTGAATTATTACTCATAGAGAGATTTTACGCTAGTTTCCCCCAGTTAGGTCATTAGGGGAATCAATATAAATTGGTGAATGATCACATGGAAATATTTTTAATCACTTGTTTCCCCCAGGTTAGGTCATTAGGGGGAAGTGATGAAATGTTGTAGAAAAAAATTGTTTGTTTGTTGCCCCAATTAGGTCATTAGGGGGAATTAATGGTGAAATGTCATGATAGTGAGTTAGTAAATGTTTTGGAATTATCACATTAATAGTGTTTTAAATGCATGGTGATATAAGGGGAATTATAGATGACCCCAATGATATGCCCCCTTTTGAAAGGGTAATGATGAGAAGAACAAACATTAAGCTGAAAGTAAGCATGAAATAGATAGAAAGTGATAGAAATTGCCAAAAATGTGTATGAATTGGATGAAAGACAAATTCAAGGAGAGATAATGCACGTGTAATGTGTATGTTATGGTGGTAGGCATAATTCTAAAAATAATTCCAAAAAAGGGTGTAAATCGGAGTAGAAATGCTCAAGATATGACAAAAATGGTGTGGTGTGTATTAATGGGGTGATAATAATCACAAAATAATGACTATAGTAAAATAGGTGAAAAAGTAAGTATAAGTAGTGAAGTGAAAAAAGTGTTTAGTCACTTTATTTTTTGTTTATGTGATTGTGAGATTGGGCATGAAGTGAGTGAAAATTTTGTGAGAGAGCAACGCATCCTAGTCGGTTTGAGAGGGTGGTGACCGCCGTAGCATCACCGCCATAACGTTGGTAAGTGCATTTTTTTCAAAAAAAATGTATGTTGTATTATTCTTTTTATTGAATTTTTACAAATTTGAGAATTTTAATTTTCTTGGCATTTTAGACCTAGACAATAGTGGTGAGGGCACTAGTGACCCTTGGGACAAGAGTGCCCAAAACTGGGTGCTAGTGTCCTGCTCTTCTGGGTGCCCCAATCCTGCATCTAGGTGCCCTGGTCCAAGAATGTGTGCATTTGGCTTAGAATGGTGAAAATCAGATTTGCAATGTATAGTAATGTGATAAGGGAGTGTGTTTTGGATTTGTATAATGTTCTAACATTTTTTTTTGGTTGTTTTGTGTTGTGTAGAGGGATATTCACTCGAGGGAATTTCGTGGAGGTTACCATTTGAGTACGTTGTTTGGGTTAGGTTTATCGATGAGGATTGGGATGTTATGGACCATGTCGGCATACGACACATAACATGGATGGGGGATGTGCCCCATAATATGCCTATGTTGACTACACTATGTGAGAGATGGTGTGCGGATACATGTGTACATTTTGGTTTCCTAAGGGGAGATGACTGTGACATTGGAGGATGTGTATCGATATTGTGGTTTTCGTTTATTGTGGGAGAGAGAGTACAAGTGATGCCATTGGAGGATATGGAGAGGTAGATGTGAGTAGCAGCGAGATGGTATTTATTGGGGACTCGAGTACCTTCTGAGGCCATATCAGTTTAGATGTTATTATGAGGTCTAGTGTTTAGCACTTGCGGAAGTTCATAACAGTTGTTATTGCTTCATCTATAACAATGGAGGGAGGTGGTGTAGGAATCTTGTATAAGATGCATGATATATGTTGGTGTATAGAGGAGGAGAGTACTATATATGTGGGTGTAATGTGTGTTGGCCCACCTATATAGAGATTTGTACCAATTTACTCATGATGAGCACAAAGGGGGATAAGAGCTACTACGTTGTTACATGTGTGGGTGTATGAGCATATAACAGTGTTGAGGCTAGTTGGGGTCCATGAGCAGAGTGGGCTAGACCCGAGATATATGCGAGGAGGTGGTAATATTCATGGGCATAATATGGAAACATATACCTATAAGGAATTTATAGATAGGATGGGTTCCAAGGCAATTACATGGAGGCCATACCATGATTATGGAGGATGGCTCAAGGATGCTATAGAGTTGTGGTGTATTCGAGAGGACTATGTGGTTAGAGGATATATTTCCAGGTGTGGCGGAGCTATTTTTAAGTGGAGAGTGACTATCACGATAGTTTGGTATGGCCCAGGATGTGCCCTTGGAGCCATATATATGGTTAAGAGCCATCAGGGCATCGAGGAGGGTTGGGGTGAGACCAGGGCCCATAACAGAGTAGCTAGCACCTCCCGGGATGGATGATATAGACACAATGATAGAGGTGATAGGCTCAAACGATGCTAATAATACAAAGGATTACCACACATGGTGGTGGGCAACACATCGATGGGTATTGTCATTCTCATTATTTGTAGGTCCAACATGGTTTACCACATGTAGGAGGAGGAGAGGGGGAAGCACATGCCCTTGACAATGTGGCAACATTTATAACGGAGCGTAAGTATCTATATATAGTCTATTTTTTTTTTTTATTATTATGATGATTTGGTAATGGCTATCTAATGTGTTGTGTTATTTTTTTAGGTGATGCATATTGGTCCTTGATAATCAACACATCCATCCACACATTGACACAGAATGTGTTGACCGATGTACTTGGTGGAGGTATACTTGAGCGAGTGGATGAGATAATGGGAAAGCATGCCCATTTATTTGAGCCGATGGTGTGTATGTAGTACCACATGTATTGTATTGCTATCCGAGAGAGATGAGGCACATGAGGAGACTCAACGAGCCAGAGAGGCATTGGGTGGTGGTCCCCTAGCGTAAGATGTATTTGTTTGATATATGGATTTGCAGTGCGGTTCTCGGAAGTAGTCTACGGAGAACACCTTATTATGTAGGCAAGTAGAGAGGTATTGAGGCTGCGAACAATGGTGCTAAGTGTTAGTGGTGGCGAGGCATCTAGTTCTAGGGCTCTTGTAGTACTTGAGAGTGATAACATGATGATGAGGTGTGATGGGTATTATTATATATGATGTAGGGGACTTTCCCCCAGTGATGATTGTATTTACTATGTATGGACAAATGTGACTTATATATGATGAGCTTATTTTGTGTTGTATCGATGTTGTATGATTTTTTAATTATTGTTAATGTATGACTTTTTTTATTGTTAATGTTGATTGATGTAATATTTGTGCAATAGTAGAAAATAGGATGTGTAATAGATAACAAATGTGAATAATTATCTAAGTGAAGTGTTTATTAAATGGAATTTGTAACGTAGTTAGTAGTTATGATGATGAATGAATGTAAAAAGAGATGATGTATGATTATCAAACTAACGTGTTGTGATGAATGTGTGTCGTAATAATGTAATGTAATCATAATATGTTAGTGTGATAAATGGGGGAGGAAATTAGTGATTCCCCCTAGTGTATGGATGATTAGGTTCATTTAGTTAAGATCCCTCAACAGTCAAGAATGAACCACGAAAAACCAAGAGTGCATCATTGAGAAATGATTGGATGTGCTAGATGAACGACGAAGCACGTGATGAAAGGTTCTTAAAGTAAAAATCCTCAATAGTTGTGTAAGAACCATAAGAACATAAGTGTGTCATCGGGGGTAGGTGATAGTAATCACCTACCAAATACCAAGGTAGTGCGAAGTGGTGGAAGCATGTGGGATGGAAGCAATATGAATGTATGAACCGAATCTGAATATCATATGGAGTTGCGGTGGGAGGCGCGAGAGTGGAGTGTTGTGGAAACCAATGTGAAGGAGCAACATGATGCGGTGGATGGTGTGAATGTGATGAATGAGATGGATGAATGGATGAATGGATGATGGATGCATGATGTAATAATGTATGGATGTGGTGGAGAGTGCATGCATGAGTAATAAACTGCGGTGAACGTACCATATCCTAAGCACCAGATGTAGAGATGACTCAATTGTAGCAAAAATCCTATGGCGAGGTAGAGGAGAGATGGATCGCTCACGTGAGCGAGAGCCAAAGGAGATAATGCCCTTATCCTCTAGTTGTTGCAATCGATCATGAAGGGAAAGACAATCATTGTCCCTATGGCCATTTATGCGATGATAATTACAATAAGGTTGGTCACATTGACGCTGTAATCGGTGTTGTAGATGATGTTGGTTGGAGGTAGGAGAATTAATTGCTTAGTAAGTAAAACACACAACACATCATGTGGTCGAGTGTGATGAGAGAAATGTAAAGGCTCACATAACCTAGGTGGAGTGGTGGGAGAAGTAGCCTGTCATGGAGCTAGAGAAGGAGTATGTTTTTGTGGTGGAGTGGGTTGAGCTTGTTTGCTTTGCTTGTGAGGAAAAGGTGGAGACTATGTAGGATGCTCAACCAGAGGCACTAGCGGAGAACTAGATGAGGCAATAGTTGTAGAGATGTGTGGAGGATCTATGATGTGTGTTGAGAGAAGATCTTGTTCTAGGTCAATAAATTTATAACATAGAAGAATGAATGACTCACATGTATCATACTGTAATCTTTTCTTGAGTGGAGGAATTAGGCCATGATAGAAAATGAATTGCTTCTCAAGGTCTATAGGTTGGAATACTAACTGATGCATATAAGCATTGAATTGTAAAATATAATCCTTGATAGGTTTAGAGGAGCCCTGATGTAGAGTAGGTAAGTGGTCATAAGTAACTTTAGGGCCATTGTTGATTATAAACCAATGGAGGAAAGCATCCTCCATGTCATAGAAAGTACTAATGGACCCAAAGGGGAGATGAGTGTACCATTGTAACACCTCATCAATAAGACTATAGCAAAAGGCCTTAAGTAATAATCTATCATTAGAATGAGAGGCCATAGTCATACAGTAATGTAAAAGATGAGCATGAGGGTCACTAATACCATCAAAACATGTGAAAGTAGGCTTGATAAAATCCAGAGGAAGTGCAAAGTTATGAATCTTCTCAGGGACATGATATCCATGTAATGAATTGTTGTCAATAAAAGCATAGTAAGCCTTACTTTATAAAGTGAGGGATTTAACTTGAGATGCCAAATGACCTACGACATGCATGAGAGAGATGATATCCCATGAAGGAATGGTGGAAGATGGCAACAATGTATTAAGCGGTTGTAATTTTCCATTGTGAGTGATCATAGGAATATCAAAGGGTGATAAGGGAGATTCTAATGCTAAGGGCACACTAGTAGTAGGTGTCGAGGAAGCTATAGTAGGTGATATAGATGGAACATCCATAAAAATGGTAGGAATAGCATCAGAAACATCCTTAATAGATGAGGAGACCGATGGAGACACATCTATAGGAGAATATGGACTAGGAGACATAGATGATGTAACAAGAGGAGATGAAACAATAGGAGAAGAAGTGATAGATGGTGGTGACTCATGGATAGTGCTAGATGCAATCTCAGGAGAAGGAAACAATGGAGTAGGCAAGTCACACTTAGTAGTATGGAAATAAGGAGAACCATGACTATTAATTACCTCATCATCATCAGATAGAGACTTAGATATGAGAATTTTGCTAAGAATGCTATCAATAGGATCATCAACATAATGTGAAGGAGTATGCAAACTAGTATGAGATGTATCATGAGAAGCAATGTCAGAAGTGGTAGAATCATGAGAAGGAACTATATCAATGGCTGAAGTAGAAGGGAATCAGTATGCACATGTGAGCGATTATCAATACCAAGTAAGTAATCAATAAGAGAATCATCTAAAGTTTCCTTTGAAATGTCAGAAGGAGGATCAAAAGTAGCCATATAACATGGTGTACAATGAGTAAAGGCTATTAGATCCTTGACAATACTAATACCTATAGGAGAATCCTCAAAACGAGTAGGCACATATTGTTGTCCATATAGAAGTTGTTGTTTGATATGATCGGGTGTAGTAACATGAGTACTATATAGAGCCTTTAGCTCAACGATGACAACCTCATCATAAATAGGGTTAACACTAAAATGAGACATGATGGGTGTCGGGGTTAGACCATATAGGTTGTACAAATATAAATTAGATTGAAGCATACAAGAAATGAAAATGGAAATAAAACCAGAAGAAACAATACACAAGATATAACATGGTTCACCTAGTGTGGGCTATGTCCACCAAGAAACAACCAATATATTATTCCAGAGGATATACAATTGAAGATCTAGTAATCTTCCACACCTCACATGATGTACAATACTTTTCCTCTTACAAGCTTCTCTGAGCTCTCTCTAAGAATTATTTCTTACAATTCATTCAATCTTCTTAATTCTAACCTCTAACCCTAGTTTTCTAGCTTATATAAGCATATACAAACTTAGGGCACTTTAGCTATGCAATTACAACCCTTAGATCACCTTTTAATCAAAGGTTAGATCTAATCCTGTGTTCTAAATAAAAACATCTCATCCACAAGAAACCGATTCCGGCTACCCCAACTAATGTTGGTTGGTATGATAGATGACTGACACCGGTTAGCCGACTGATGCCAGTTACTATGTAAACTTGCAAGTTGTAAATAAGCTATTTCTGACACAATTCAGCTCCACATATCAACAATTTCCCACTTAGAGATAAATTATTTTACTGTAACGTACAACTCCATCCTTGGATTCTCATCCTTGGCTTTATTTCTCCCTCTTCAAGTCTCAAACTCGAAGACCAACATAAGTGGAGTGTAGCTGTAACTTCTCCTTTTCTAAAAGATTCATTAGCATATCCATAGGGTTCTCATTTGTATGAATTTTCTCCAACTTCAGTTGCCCATCCTCCAACAACTTCCGTATGAAGTGATATCTCAACTGAATGTGTTTCATTCTTGAATGAAATGTTGAGTTCTTTACCAGATGAGTCACACTTTAACTATCACCGCACAAAATTGCAATCCTCTTGCTTGTTTCCCAACTCTTCCATAAACACGCTCATTCATATAATCTATTTCCTAGCCTCTCGTAGCTGAAACATACTCGACCTCTGTAGTACATAAGGCCAAAAACTTCTGCAATCTCGAAATCTAGCTAACTGTCATCTCACCTACTATGAATACATATCTAGTAGTGCTCCTCCTACCATTCAAATCTCAACCATATCTGAATAAACATAACCACATAAAGAAGTATCTGATCCTCCATATCATAAATTCGTGTTGGAGGTCCCTCTAAAATATATGAGTATCCATAGGATTGTTTTCCAATGATATTTACTTGGATTGGCCATAAATCTACTCTCCCACTTTGTTTGTGCAATGTCCGTCTGGAACAAACCATAAAATACATAAGACTTCTAATTGCCAAAGCATATGGAACCCATGCCATGTACTCAACCTCCTCATGTGATGTAGGACACTGATCTTTGTTCAATTTAAAGTGTCCAGCCATAGGTGTACTTACAAGTTTTGCATCCTGCATTTTAAATCTTTTCAACACCTTATTGATATAATCTTCTTGAGACAAATACAATTTCATGTTCTTCCTGTCTTTGTGAATTTGCATGCCAAGGATTTTCTTTGCATCTCCCAAATCCTTCATTGCAAATGTGTGAGCTAAATTTTCTTTAAGCTCACCAATGTCTTGCATAATAGATCCTGCAATAAGCATATCATTCACTTACTATAAAAAAATAATATAGCTCCCATTTTCAAGCTTCTTGAAATAAACACAATGGTCATATTCACATCTCATATAACCATGCTCATGCATAAAACTATCAAACCTCATATACCATTTCCTTGGAGCTTGTTTGAGCCCATACAAGATATTTTTCAACCTGCACACAAGTTTCTCCTTACCCCTAAATTCATACCAAATGATTGCTACATATAAATCTCTTCCTCCAAATCATCGTGAAGGAAATCCATCTTAACATCAAGTTGTTCTAAATGTAAATCTTCTGTTGCAACTAAACTTAGAACAATACGAATGGAAGTCATCTTAACTACAAGAGAAAATATATCACCAAAGTCAATACCTACTTTCTATGCAAATCCTTTTACCATAAGCCTTGCTTTGTATCTTTTCTATCCACCATCTTCCTCCTTGATCCTGTAAACCCATTTGTCTGCAATGATCTCTTACCTGCTGGAAACTTGACTAAATCCCATGTTTGATTCTTTTCCAAGGAGTCCATCTCCTCGTTCATGTCATTCTCTCACTCCGCGTGGGTATCCTACTGCATTGCTTCTTCAAAACTCTCGGGTTCACCACTATTAATCAATAATAAATAAAATAATGAAGGAGTAAATCTTTCTGGAGGTTTACTTACCCTTTTGGACCTTCTCACAGAAATAAGGGGTGCTTGGAGCTCAATATATGCCCGTAGAAACCAATGTGAAGGAGCAATGTGATGTAGTGGATGGCATGAATGTGATGAATGAGATGGATGAAGTGGATGCAATGGATGTGATGATGCAACAATGTATGGATGTGGTGGAGAGCGTGCATGAGTAAAAGCCTGCGGTGAATATACCATATCCCGAGCACCATATGTAGGAGATGACTCAAATGTAGTATATTTTCCATGGTGAGGTAGAGGAGAGATGGATCGCTCACGTGAGTGAGAGATAAAGGAGATAATGCCCTTATCCTATAGTTTTTAATCGATCATGAAGGGAAAGACAATCATTGTCCCTATGGCCATTTATGTGATGATAATTACAATAAGGTTGGTCATGTTGATTATGTCGGTGTTGAGGATTATGTTGGTTGGAGGGTAGGATAATTAATCACTTAGTAAGTTAAACACACAACACATTGTGTGGTCAAGAGTGATGAGAGAAATGTAAAGGTTCACGCAACCTAGGTGGAGTGGTGGGAGAAGTAGCTTGTCACAGAGCCGAAGAAGGAGTAGATAAATCGAGAAAAGGAATCGAGTAATACATGTAGACAAATACAATGTTCGTACCTTCTTTCCTCTTACAACAACAAGATATCCATTGGAAACTTTCCAAGAATTGGTTATGAATGTAACCATGCAACCATCTTCACCTAGTTGTCCTGTAGAAATTATATTTCTCATAAGGCTTGGCATATACCTCACATCTTTCAATATCAATGTATTTCCATTCTATAATTTAATATGAATTTCACCTTTACTAGTAATCATGCATGGTTCATCATCTCCTAAGTAAACATGCCCAAAATTAGCCTGGACGTAATTTCTGAAATAACCCTTATTAGGGATAACATGGAAAGAAGATCTTGAATCTAAAACCCATGATTCTATTTTATTATCTAAGGAGAGAATAAGGGCATCTTGCATTACCTCAGAAGATGCAACATTTTCCTCTTTACCTTTCTCTAGTACATTCTCTTTGTTTTCCTTGAACCAACAATCCTTCTTTGCATGTCCTTTCTTTCCACAATTCCAACAGGTTATTCCTCTACCTTTGGATTTAGATCTGCCATTCTTTGACTTTGATCTCCCATTATTATTGCTCTTGGATTTCTCCTTTTGTCTCCCCCTACTTTCTACATTCAAAGCATTTCCAGATGATGAATCTCCTATACTTTTCTTGCATATTTCTTCATTTAGGATTATACCAATCACATCATCAAACTTCAAAATATTAGTATCAGATGTTGTATTACTAACAACCATTACCAAATTATCCCAACTAACTGGGAAAGAACATAAGAATAACAATGCTTTCACTTCATCCTCATAAGGGGTTTTAACTGATTTTAATTGATTTACAATAGAACATAAATCATTCAAATGATTAGACACAGATTCACCTTCTAGCATTTTAGAATTAAATAATTTCTTCATAAAATAAACCTTATTCAATGCACTCATTTTTTCATATAAATTAGCTAAAGATTTAATCAAATCTACCATGGTTTTTGCTTATGTTATATTTGAAGCTACAGATGCTTCCAGACTCAATCTTGTAGATCCCAGAGCCTTTCTATCAAAAATATTCTATTCTTCATCAATCATCTTTGTAGGCCTTGCCTTATCATCCAACGGTATAGATAATCTTCCACCTGTATCTTCCATAATTGATAATTACGGTCGTCAAACTTCTCCACTTTGTATTTACTATCTTTTTCCATTGTTATGCTCCCACTCAATCAGAAATCCCTCTGTGAGTAAATCTATCAACACACAAAACCCTCAAACAAAGCTCTGATACCAGTTGTTGGGGTTAGACCATACATGTTGTACAAATATAAATCAGATCTAAGCATACAAGTAATGAACACAAAAATAAAACTAGAAGAAACAATACACAAGATATAACGTGGTTCACCCAGTGTGGGCTACATCCACCAAGAAACAACCAATATATTATTCCAGAGGATATATAATTGAATATCTATAATCTTCCACACCTCACACGATGTACAATAATTTTCCTCTTACAAGCTTCTCTAGAGCTCTCTCCAAGAATTATTTCTTATAATTTATTCAATCTTCTTAATTCTAACCTCTAACCCTAGTTTTCTATCTTATATAAGCATAAAAAAACTTAGGTCACTTTAGCTATGCAATTACAACCCTTAGATCACCTTTTAATCAAAGGTTAGATATAATCCTGCATTCTAAATAAAAACATTTCATGCACAGAAAAGAGATGCCGGTTACCCCAACCGATGTCGGTTGGTATGATAGATGGCCGACACCAGCTTAGTTGACCAACGTTGGTTATTGTGTAAACCTGCAAGTTGTAAATAAGCTATTTGTGAAGAAATTCAGCTCCACATCTCAATAATGGGAAAAAAAAGATGAACTATCCTTAGCCATTAGGGTTTGATTGGAAGGCAAAGATATTTGAAAAGTCGGGCTCACCAAAATGATTAACTAAAATATGATAAGATTATATTATAAGTTAATCTAAGTAGATACAAAAATGAAGTAAATGATATGAATATAAATACCAATGCTTAATATTTTTATTTGATATTTAAATGAAATGAAATAATTGAAATAGTAGGGATAAGATACTAACCTGAAAAGGACTTACCTCACTATGATGTCGGATTTGAATAAGATGATGTGTAGACAGAGTGTGAAGGTGCTACCCAAAAAATTATAGTAGGTGAATATCTAACCGAACTAGGGCACTGGAAGAGGACCGGGGTGCCTATGGGCACCTTGGTCTACAATATGGGTGCTTTGGTCTCGTATAAAAGCTCGAATCTGAATGTGAAAGTGTCGTTATGTCTTCACAATATCTTTATCTTTGTCACATGGTTGTTGTAATACCTTTGCTTATGTCACCGTGAATCTGTGATGAAGATCTACCCGTAAAACCTCGTCTGGCGTCAAATCCCTAAAAATAAAGATACATATGAAGGGGTCAGACTGACCTTAACTACCACAATGGTGGACTTAAAACTAAGTGTTGCTTTACATTCCAGACCCAATGTAGTTTTGTGTGCTTGTGTGTGTAATTGTGTTCCTAGGGTGCCCTAGTGTCAATGACGTAGAAGTAGGGGGCAATAATTAGATGTAAGATGCAAATGGTGGATGTAATAGAACGAATACAACCCTTTCCACCTATGCTTGTGTGATGCAAATGTAAATGATGACCAAATGCAGTCCTTTGCCTTAGTAGATATCTAGGTCTTGATAGTAGACAGTCCACCCCTAAAATAGTGAGTATGTTATGTTTATATAGGGATATCTTGTTCAAATTTTAACACTAATGACCTGACATGTTGACTAGTACCTAGGGGAATGAGAGGGAAAATGATAAAGACCGACCTCAAATAAGTAAATTAGACCCAAGTGTTACGGGAATAGGGCACCTTAAATTAAGGTTCAGGGCACCCATGGGCGCCCGGTACTATCCTAGGTGCCCTATTTGAGGACTAGAGATGAAAAATGAATAAATAACGACACCTAATACTCCCTAAGAGATGACCAGAACTGTGTAAATAACTGATGACTATGCAAGATAAATGACGACGACGATCGACTGATTGACGATAGGAATAGGGGATAGGTCATTAGTGATTTTTTTTGTACATGAGATCCATATATAAAAATAACATACTTGGCGGTATAAATGTAATAGTTAGTGCATAATTTTGTGACTACATAATCGACATTTGCCTTAGCTTCCTTAAACAAAATTATTGACACACATGTATGTGTCAATCAATAATTTTCTAGGCCAATATGGTCAATAAACCTTAAAACATGAATACTCAAAAACTTTTTGTACCTCAAAAGTCTCACACTTTGATATATTCTCATATTAAGTGTTGTATCTTTGTAAACTTCCATCACTTGTAGACTGTACAACATCAACTAAAATATCGATTTCTTTTTCATGCCCTATTTTAAACTTCTTAAGGGAAATTTTCACCTTCATTATAAAATTGATGGAATCTTGAGCAAAAATTTTAGTTACTCTATAGATATTCCAACATCCAAATCTAATGTTGAATTGAGACACATAACATGATTTTCATCACTAACATTCTTGCATTCTGTTTTAGTAAGAATTTTTGGTTAATTTTTAATCAAATTGCACACCAACCATTGGTGTAGCCACCTATTCATCTTTAGATCCTATGTTTCATGTTCTTCATTAAAAATTGTCATCTTTGATGTGATTGCAATGTAAAACTGGGAATATCCATCTAATTAGGATCCTCAAAAATTAAATTCATCATATCCCTAGATGTTGGCCTTATAAGGTTTTACAGCCACAATTAGACTGGAGTCTCCACTTGTCCTTTCTACCTTATTCATTAAAATTTTCAATTTTCTTGGCTTCACTTACAATGTATAATAGGACCTATTTGACAACGTCCACTTGTAAATTCTTGAAAAAATGATGAAATTGGCATAAATGATGTTCTTGTTGCTTGATGCAAGAATTTATATTTCTAAATCATTAATAAAATCATAAATCAATGGTTTCTTATTTTCTTAATTTGCATTGACATCTTTATTCCTATAATCAACATCATATACAAGTAGAGTTAACATGTTTATGGAGATATTTTTGTACCTTTTAATAAGATCACAAGTGAAACTTAACCTTTATCATATGGATTAGAAGTAATGTTCTTGTTAACTCTTCAAATAGTTTTGACGTTAAACTTTACAACCAATTTTTCAAGTGTAAGATTACCAACATATTTCTTAAGCCAATACGTGGATGGTTAGTTTGGTATTTGTTTATCCAATAAATTTTACTAAATTGAATAATTTAATATCATAATATATAAAGAACAAGTAAAATTCCTATCCCCTATTGAAGTATTTTGTACAATTAATCTTTGATTCTAAAACAAACATATGCGGTTGGTTTACCCTTTTCCCTTTAAAAATTTAAAATATAGACAACCATATATATGTGGATATCTCAATATTCCTTTTGATAAGGAATAATATTATAAGAACAAACTTACCGATCTGGAGGATTGTGCGGAGAAAAAATCTTCCCTAGATCTCCTAGGATCGGTACAACACATAAGTTGACTCCAAGAGATTTTTGTCGACTATTTGAATGTAAAAAATGGAGTCCGTACGTGTAAACGATGGCTGGTCAAAGTTGCAGTCAACCCTATGCGGGACCGGTCAACTGGAAAATTATGATGAGTGGCGAAAAGTAAATAAATAAAGGTTGTTCGATTTGTTTGCAACCTCCGGTCTTCCACACATGTAAAAGTGGGTAGAACAAGAGGCTCAACTTATGTAATGGAAGGGAGCCCCGCAGTGAGGACTATTGTTGCCAATGTGGTGGGTCCTCAAGCCACCACATGGCTTGCCACCACGAGTTTGAATTCACTCAGTATGCCTATCGAGGAATGACAAGTTGACTATACCTTACAAGTCTACATTGCATGATTAATTCAAGCTCGACGAGCTATGTTTATGGCTCGGCGGGGTGGTTAAATCCCCACCAAGGCCTATTTTATATTCAACGGTCAAGTTGATCACATATTATACACATTTTCTTGGGATTGAATTTCCACAATGTTCGGGTGGTTTTAACTATATGGAGGATCAAACTAGCAGCTCAACTATATGACTCGGTGATCACTCCAATTGACAACTCGACAGCAAGTATGCCTTATTTGCCACAATGACTCGACCTTTGGAATAGGAAGTCAAACCACACAACTCACCATATGACTTAGCCCAAAACTTTAGGTGATGAAACCAACTATTTGGCCCACACAATGGGTGATTCAAACATATCAACCACCACGACATGGTATCAACACAACTTGGCGGCGTTGAACAAAGCATAGCTAGCTCATTGCCTAACCAAATAGGTCGACGTATGGTGTGAGGCCCGACAAAAGGAACAAGATTGGCAAAGTCACGTATACAATGGGATGGGTGAGCCTATTTCAAACCACAAACCCACCTCCCACGAGATCCATGTGGGATTTATCCCATCGCTTTGTAAACATTCGCAGCTAAAAATGGAGGATGGGCATCGAACCCACGACCTAAGCGTGAGAAGTGGAACGAAAAAACTAACTCAGTCAGTGAGTTGGTTCAGATAAGAATTGGCGGATGTGGATGAAATCCACAATATTCGATCCGTTAAGGACTATACAAAGGCCTCTCCCATTTCATTAAAAAAAACAACGAACAATTCAAAGGCATTAGGCTATTTCAAAAGGAGCCCGAGGAGATTTTAAAATCTTCCAAGCTATTTTGAGAGCCTTATAATTTTTAAAGGGCAATTTTTGTAATAAAATCCTATTATTTTAATAGGTATTGTGGGAGCTAAGTCCTATTATTTTTAATAGGCAAATTGTAAAATTGGGAGTTATTCAAAACTCGCCAATTGGCCCATAGCGCCACAGAGCTTGCAAGTACGCCAAGAAGGTGGAGGACGTTTATCGACTAGTCATCGATGTTCTTCGAAGGACTAAAGTGCTATTTGGCAAGTTAAGTTTAATTAGGTTTTTAGGAAAAACCTAAATTTTACTTACAAATTTTGACTAGTGGAACGGTTCGATAAGAACCTGAAGACGTAGGTTATTGCTGAACTCCGTAATCAACTTTGGGTGTAGTGTGTTTTCATTTTTCACATTATTTTGAGTTGTTTTACTTAATTGGAGTAATTTTATTGCCAATCATTAACAAGCCTATAGGGTTCGTGTTGGGTTTTTAAAATGATACCTTAACAAACCACAAATAAGGGATAGCAAATCCCTTCTCTTTAATGGGAGAGGTTCCCTTATTGAAAGCAAGCAACAAAACTTATATATAAATATACAACTTTCAAAGTGTGGATTCCTAATACTTTGAAACTTTTTATGCCCAAAGATCATCAATACAAAAGAATGGAAGAATTAAGGAGATGAGAGAGGAAGAACATAACAATACCTTTAGGAAATATAGATAGCAGAGTATAACCTTATACGTATCGAGCCGGGGAGACACAAAGTAGAATCAATCAATTAAATAATAGATATAATTCCACAGATACAAAGTTCCATAAATCATATAAATAAGAACACAAAGTTTCTTATCATAAAAGATGGATGATTCGTAAATTTTCAGACAAGGAAAGAAGGAATAACAGAGGAAGAAAGGGAAAAAATTTCTGTATTGATTACTTTGAATCTATTACATCTACAAAGTACTAGGATCCAACCCTAACAATGGTGTGGAGAAGCCATTAAATAGCTTCCAAGAATGGTTACATTCGGTTACAAAGAAAAATGATGAAACTGATTCAAGAAACTCGACGTCTAAACTTCTCTAACGTCTCGATCGTTTCAATGCCTGATGGCAAAACCAGACACATTGAATCACAACCATTCATCCTACCTTTGCAAACTTTGAATTTGAGCCATCCATGTGGGAGAGATTTAAATTGAAGCGGACTTGAGGATGCCTTTTGTATTTTGTGCCTTTTAGAGAAATGACACTTTGGAACATTTTGATCCTCCCATCCACTTCTGATATAGGCCTGACATGTGGCTTTATTTGAGTGGCGATGGAGTTGTAGCTCACTTTTGCAATTTTAACTCTTTTCAATGTGGGCTCAAAAAATAAAATTGCTCTCACGACCCGCCTCACCACTTTTACTTTTGATGTAAGCTCAACATTTGACTTTATCCTTGGCATGAGTGGGGCCGCGGGTCATTGTGCGATGGAAAAGTGATAAGCGAGCATGGGAATCTACAAGTGACTCTTCCTCACACCCGACCTCTCGAGGTCATGCCGAGACAACTGGTGGGGATGGAATATATATGGGGTATAGGAAAGCTAGTTAGGTAATCTTATGTCTTCGACACACACTAATGGAATCTACGAATCTAAGGCAAAGAAGGCCCTCCTAACCTGAACTGGTGTGATAGATCAGTCAGTAAGGATGACTGCTCGAAGGCTCCAATCAATATTGAGCTCTGGCGTGATCTGATCTATAGGTTGTGGTATACGAGGAAAATGACCTGGGATTGTTTCGTGTATATCTCCAGACAGGGTCATAAGATGGATGATGGATATATAGTGGGTTCTATGGGTGATTCTCTGGTCTAGTCTAGAAATATTTAGCTTCGTTAGCTACTATATCTAACAAGGATAACTGTGTGATAATATCTGGTGGAAGCGGAGTGGATCTAAATACTAACGTGCGTAAACCAGCATCTACGTCTGATTGTCCTGTGGACTCGTTGGGTTGTAAGACCTGTGAATCACAACCGTAGATTCATGGTTGTTGTGGACCTCCTATGGTCATGTGCGGAATCAATCCCTAATCCCTAGTATCCAGTAGTTGTATGCTTTTTCGGCCTCTACGTTTAGAATTTACAGTTGTGCAATCTTCTCAAAGTATCTTACAGGCGTTCTAGCAACTTGAATTCGTAAGCTAGTGTCTATGTCAGTGAGAATGTCTCCTGCGTCTGGTTGTGGGACCAAAGGATCACAACCGAACGTTTTCTCTCTTTCAGCCCTTCTACAATCATGCGAGATAGTTATCTAGGGTAATCTGTAGTTTGGTTGGTTTGACCAAAACATATGCGCTTTGTCATCTTCTATGTTTAGTCCTCTCAGCTGTGAGCTAATTTCTTGTAGGTCTCATTATTGTTCGGAAGACTTGGATTATGAGATTTTGATCTACGTAAGTTATTGCTGCCACAAGATTGGGTTGGGGCACGATTGGCTCAAATACGTATTCTTTGGGCTCCCTAGGTCCCGTGATTGTCATACAAAAGAAACAATGTAAATCTAACTGAAGCAAAGTAAAACTAACTATACAAAGTATATCTACAACATATATAACTTCTTTATTTTTGTGTTTTTGATGAATTATTTGAATGAAATTGAAAGAGAAATTATTTAAAATATCTAGCAATTGATAACTAAACTAATGAAGAAATTAAAACAAACAAGGCAAATGAGTATATATCTACTTGCACTCAGTGCGATTGTAAGTCTATTCTAAATAATGAAATAACTAATCTAATCTATTTGAAAGACTCTTAATCCTACCTCAAAAGTGAGGAATGAATCATAGTTTCTCATAAACTATCAATCCACACAGCTTCCCCGGTAATATTGAAAGTGAGATTAACTGAAATGAAATGCTTTTACTATTCTATTTGATATACTTTAACTAGAACTTTGAAAGCTTGAACCTGGATTTTGCATAACAGTGGCGAATCCGATTGTGTGTGGCTTTTGTCCCCTCAGTGTGATCTCCTTGTTCCTTTGTGCTCATGTGAATCTAGAAAAGCGTGTAATGTTAGCATCAGCAGAAGTTGGTATCGAAATAATGGCATCTTAGGATGCATACTGAATACAATGTGAGTAGGAGAGGGATAGCGCAAGAGAATAGAGCTTGGCTTATGTAATTCCTAGTGGGATTTATTACGAGTCACACAACATAAAATTTCCGTAACCTAAAACTATCTTGTTTGACAAACAAAACCTGTAACTTTAATGGCTTCCGACTGAAAAGGAAACTATCCTATCTCAATTGATTGTGTGAAACAATAACAACATTTGCACAAGGAGAATATGTGGCTTCTAAACAACAAAACAACTTAACTATGCATGAAACAAATAAACCTATTGATTCCTAAGAAAAACTGAAAGACTATGCTATTGAAATGAGAAATTGAGAGGCAAATTTTGAGGGGCCATTTTCTTGAGCACAAGCCAGCTATTTATAGAATTCCCATTTACCCAAAGGTGAAAATCAAATTGAACTCTTTAACCATAAACAATGCAAAAACACTATTCCAGGAACTAGAATCATAAATACAAGCAAAGGCGGTGAAAAAAGATGGTAAACATTGAAAATTTACACGAGTCGCGTTAAAAAGAACATTTTGGAAAACGCGTGAAGGACCACCACTCGAGCGTGGCGGTGGTTATAGGACCGTCGTGCTTACACTGGTGGCGGTCACGAGACCACTACCTGCAGGGGCGGCGGTTTGTAGAATCAAGACCAAAACATAAAGAAAAAGAAGGGAGAAGAGGAAAACAAAGTACACAAGGGCTAAGCGGGACAAGCGGGATGTTAATGCATACTTGGAGAGATTTTCCGGATCCCGAACACCTTACGAGGAGACCTATATCATCATTGGGGCACGTGTAATGCTTTGTTCGGTGGTGTAGTACCCTATAATTTTGGGTACGTACATATTTCCCCCTCGAGAAGTGTTTTAGCCATGAAGAGGCGTAAAATGGTGGGTCCAAGTATAGCGGTCCCGAAATGGGAGGTTAGAAATTATACTTGACGCGTCCATGTGTCGAAATGACGCCATCCAAAATTCCCGCTACTTGCAAAATGAAAAGAGGACTCAAGTACAAATAGATAAAATATATCGAAAAATAAATACTAAAATAATATGAAATGAGGACTTACCATTTGTGCGGGATAATAACTTACCTTTGTCTTTATGGCACTCCAAACCCGCAAAAGGGCATTCAAACAAGTCAAGATGCTATATATGTAAAAATGGGCCCATTTTCCTATTCATTCGCGCATGTTGATTTGATTAATTTTGAGCTTTGGGACCCACGGTGATGGTTTCGACGAGAGCATAGTCAAAACGTTCGTGACGAAATAGTGATCATGCCTTTACGAGCGGAACATCGACCCACGAGATCACATGTTAGTTTTTCTTGATTTAATGTTTTTATCCCCAAAATGTTTAAATGATGAAAACCTTTGTCATGGGGGATTATTTTTGAAAATGTTAGTTTCAATAGGGTCACTTAGGGGGGGCGCCTAATGGGTAGGATTTGTTTTGGTCAAAATAGTCTTTGTTTTGTGTTTTTAGGCATTTTTTGGGCACATGACTGTGCGGAAATTTGGGACACGATCGCCCGGCTGAGTAGGGCGGCGGTTACACGACCGCCGCCCTGATCGGGGTGGTGGTTACAGACCGTTGCCTTTAAGGCGCTGTGATTACGGAACCGCCACCCTGCTTAGGGCAGCGGTCCTTTACAGAATGCCTAAATAATACTTGTTTGAATTTATTTTTGCGTTTCTAGCATTCTTATATGTTTTCATGATTTTTCCAATGTCATTTGAATACTAACTTACTCCTTTTTGTGTGTTTTTGGGTGTATGCAAGCGAAGGAGGAGCATATCAGATGGAGTTGAGAGAGAGAGTGCGTGATTGGCTTCTTGCAGTGTTGGATGCACTTTCTCAGGATGAGCAGGACACTCTTTAGAGGGCTGGTATATTGCATATATCACGGGTCCCGCATGTTGCACCTTCTAGTCACATACTTTGTGACTTGTTTTCATATTGGAATACCGATCGAACACTTTTCGATTCCCAAGATTTAGGGGTGAGTGGACTATCACCTTGAGGATGTCTACCATATCTTGGGGTCCCGATCATCGGGAGACGACTCACACTTGAGACAGCAGGGTCACGGGCTCAGATAGCACAGTGGGCTTCATACATGGGAGATGTAGTTATCTCCACTGGTTTGAAGAAGGGGGTGAGGGTCTGATCTATTCCTAGCCTACCTATCCCCTTGATTTGTTAGGCCATTATGGGGATCCTTGCCTCGAGATTGATCGGGACAAGGGAGGAGACACTTTACTTTATTGCTGGTCCCCCATTATTGCATAGATTGAGGGACATGGCTAGATTTATGCCTGGGAGATGACATACTTGGGACCACCTATCATGATTTGTACCGGTGGTTCACTTACAGGGGACAGTCATTGAGCCATCCGACCCTGGTTATGAGCTAGGTTTACGAGCGTTTCATCCCTTATGGGAGAGGTGTAGAGGTGGCGGATCCCAGAGCCGTGAGGGCAGCCAAATTGATAGATATGTCGGTGCTTAGAGCACCCCACCAGCCAGTCACCTCCTTGACTACTAATTATATGGAGGCCACACCCTATCAGGCCATGACATGGTTATGGGTCGAGGAGGCCCTCACTTTGATCTCTTGCTCTACCACAGGGTAGCTTGTGGACAGGACGGGGAAGGTGGAGACACATCCTTTTGCTTGAGTGCCTCAACAGTTTGGGCTTCCTTACGCGGTATGCTTCCCAAGGGTGCCAAGTGTTTTTAGATCGGTTCGGGAGGCTAGGGAGGTCCTAGAGGCCGGGGTTGGACTGCATTACTCTCCCGTGTCCCCATTGCAGCTAGGCGGGTAGTACGTGCTCGAGGGAGAGCCGGTGCTCCTCAGGCACCCTTACTTCAGATTGCCACCGTCCCACCCATAGTAGTGACGACCCCATTGATATAGACTCTGAGTCTGAGGAGTTCACAGGGGGAGAGATGGAGGAGGAGACCGAGGTTGAGGTCAGCGAGTCGGGTGGAGAGGAGGATAGTGATCCCGAGTGGCATGACACTTAGGATATCTTACAGGAGAGGGTGGAGCAGAGTGCGGAGAGGGTGACTCTAGTTTCAGAGGAGCCACCTTCTCAGGACGTAGGCGGGGAGGATGAGTCCGTAGCAGACAATAGGTTTCCCGGACATAGGAGGAGGACTTCGTCGCGGTGGCATCTCGGGGGCAGTGATGATCCTAGGGATCCATCTTGGAGGCCCAAAGATCCGAGTGAGTTGTCACCCCTCTCTTAATGTTTGTTTCTAGTTAGGATTGCCTTAGTTGCTATCTCTACTCTTGTTCATTTTATTTTTATCTTTTGACTATTTCTAACTTGTTTTCTCCTTTTCTTGCAGAGACTGCTGATGAGTGGTGAGACTTGATTCACCGGGTATGCACTGATACCCTGATGATCCCCATGGAGAGGACTCACACGGAGCTATCCGTGGATGTAGGGGAGCCTTCAGCAGCCGGTAGGCATACCGACATTTTTTCCCCTGTCTGGCATGTGGCCAAGATGGTGTCCACCCTCCATACCGAGTTGGCTGGGTATAGGACAGCAGAGCACCTGATGAGGAGTCATTCTCATAGCGAGGCCGCAGCTGCTCCTTAGGACCGTGAGCCCTCGGTGCACTCAGAGCGCCGGTGTAGCCGGAGTCCTAGACGTGGTCATGCACCTTCAGAGGGGTCTCATAGGGGTTGAGAGGCCACTTGGCTCTCGTAGATTGTTTATACGATTCATTTTGTATTTCCTGGGCTCATTGAGCATTTTGACCATGCCTAGCGCATGATGGCATTATACAGGAAACTTGATTATATAGATATATTCTTTTTAGATCAGACTCTTGGTATCTATGTTCTTTTGATTCATTTCCACATGTAAATTATAATGTTGTTTTTATATGCCTTTCAGAATGTATGCAATGGAGAACAAATGATACGAATGCTTTCTTTCTTTTTGTACTTCGTGATGCTTTGATATATGATAATGCGTATAATAATGTGATTTTGAACTTTTAGCTTCTAAAAGCAATTTTTTTGGTACTTCATATTTGTTTTGAAAAAATGAGATGATAAACCGGTATGATGAGCAGATGAACTTGCCCCACTCCTAACTCCACGCAACTAGTAAGATGCGAGGGCTCACCACCGAGAGCTAGAAAGGGCACAAGCTATGAAATTTGTTGAATGATAGCGATGAGAGATAGACAAAGATTTGATGGAAACAAATTAGGATGCTACAAACCTATTCTACTCAAGTGATTCCATAGTTTAGAATGTGACTTGCTTTGCGGTTTATCTAGACTCGATCCGTAGATGGCCACATGGTAGACAAAATCTGGTTTTTGGGGTTTGGAATTTTAGACATTTGATTCATTTGTTTTTGACTCAAGATTTCAAAGGTTTATTTGAATTGTTTGCTTATGACCTTCAACGTTTATTGTCAAGAGGACCCCCTACACCTTGCCCCATGCTTCTAGTAGGAAGCATGGGCTTATCACCATGGACAAGGCATAGGCGAGTAAGGGAATTCCCATCCTTTCCCAACCCTACGTCACTAGTAAGAGATGCAAGCTCATCACCGAAGGTTGGTAGGGCAAGGAAATGTGTAAAAATAAAATTTTCTGTTTGATCTATATTTGACTTATTTATTTGAGCAAAATGTCAGTATGTTCTTATTTCCAAAGAGATATACGTACGGGATAGATGTGACACTATGAAGCTTCTAGAATAGACCATAGGCAAGACACCTATCTTAGGAAGAAACCAAAAGTGTGAATACACATGCAGATCTTGGTATGGTTACCGTTAAGACTTTGTCATATCTAGCTTTATATGGATGAAATGATTCAGAAATAGGTGATGATGTTATGAAAATGAAGAAGTATGATTGGAAGGAGTATGTTAATACCATCAGAAGTTTGTAATGCATTTCTTTGAGAATAAGTTCCTTGATCACAAAATTTTATGAAACGAGTGGATAAAATGAACCTAACTACATGAAGATGCAATGTAGATATAATTATACAAGTAGTGTTGGTTGCTTATGCATAGAATCGTTTAAGATGCAAGGAATTGACTGTTTCACTAAATTCCTCACCTTCTAGTGTACATAAGAGATATGCACCATTTCCATAGTATTTAGTGACTTGGTATGGGCCCAACCATTTGGGCCGGAATTTTCTTCCTTCGCAGGTCTTTTTATCGATATGATTGTCTAGTCTTAGAACTATATCTCCTTCATATATATCTCATTCATAGACTTTTTTATTATACTTCCGGCACATTCGGTCAGCATAGACTATGTCATTGTTCAGCGTCTAGCTTGGCCTCATCTAGGATTTCTAGTTGAGAGAGACGTGCTTCTCTATAAGCTTCTTCATCCAGAATCCCTTGTAGTGAGATACAGAGACTGGGTATTTCAACCTCAAGTGGGAGAATCGCTTCGCTTTCAATACCAATGAGAAAGGATTTACTCCTATTGGTGTTCTTATTGAGGTTCGGTGGGCCCACAAGGCCGATATAACTTTAAATTCCAATCTCATTTGTTTTCTTTTACCATTTTAAGGAGAATAGCTTTCAATGTCTTGTTTGTTGCTTCAGCCTGCCCTTTAGCTTGAGGGTAATACAGGGAAGCTGTATGATGGTTTATTTTAAATTTACTACATAGCTCACGGACCTCGTCATTCTTAAAAGAAGTACCATTATCTCGAGATAATGATTTTTGGAACACCGTACACTGTAAATGATCCGGTTTAAAACAAACTTGGTGATCATGGAACCTGCATAAAGGGTGAGAGGCATAGGCTCTACCCATTTGGTAAAATACTCAGTGGCCATGATTATGAAGTTATGGCCATATGTTGACGAGGGAGAGAATTTCCCTATCAAATCTAGGCCCCATGTAGAAAAGGGCCATGGAGTAGCAATTGGTTGTAGAGCTTGTGCCGACATGTGAATCTTGTGGGAAAATTCTTGACATTTATGGCACTTGCGTACAAACTCTACTACGTCGTGTTCTAGAGTGGGCCAAAAATAGCCTATCCGATGTATTTTGTGGGCAGTGACATGACATTCAAAATGGCCGCCACACATTCCACTGTGAGATTCGTAGAGAATCTTCTTGGATTCTTCTGTGTTAACACACCTTAGAAGCATTCCATCGAAAGCCTTATGATAGAGCACTTGTTCTATAATAACGTATTTAGCTATGATAATGCGTAACCGCCTTCTTTATTGTGGTGTAGCACCTTCTGGATATGTATGGTCCATGATATAATTAATAATATCAGTATACCAATAACATTCAGAGATAGGAGGTTTAGTTTCGATGTAATATATGCATTCATTGGGAAAATCTAGATTTGCTAGATCACCTCTGTCTAACGGGTTATCAGCTAACCAATCTGCAATGATTTGTCCCTTAACAAACTTCTGATTTATAAAATTTAATTCAAATTCACCCATTAAGGTTATAAAGCATCCAAAATTTTTAGACAAGGACCCTTGCATGAGGAAAGTTCGTAAATGGCCTGTTTTCACAATGACCCTTGTTTCTTGATTTAGCATGTAATGTCTTAGGCATTTGGTCACAAAGACTATGGCGAGGCACTCTTGTTCTACTTGCGTATAATGCGTTTCATAATTGAGTAATGTTGGCTAATGAAATAGATCACGCATTCTCTTTTTTCATTTTCTTCTTGAGCCAGCATGCAGGCTAGCGAGACATTGGTAGCTCGCGAATATAAGATTAAAGGTTGGTCTGGCTTAGGAGGCATTAGCGTAGGTGGTGACAATAAGAAACGCTTAACTGCTTTGAAAGCCTCATTGTAGTCTTCGGTCCAATCAATACTATAATATTTCTTGAGTAGATTGTTGATTGGATGGATGGCAAAGCTTAAATCTAGGATGAATCTTCGGATTGCACCGAGTTTCCCAAGAAACGACCTGATTCCAGATTCATCCGACAAGTGGGATCATTTCAAGAACAACCTAAATTTTGGCTGGGTCTACGTCAATCCCTCGTGATGATATGATGTAACCCAGAGTTTCCCCCTGTCACACCAAATACACATTTTTTTGGGTTTAGTGTGACTCCGTATTCTATCAAATGTGAAAGAATGACGCAGAGCACTTCCGGTGATCACAACGCTTCCTGGCTTTAGCTAACAAGTCATCTACATAGGATTCCATGATTTTATGAATAAGATCATGAAATATATATGTCATTTCCCGTTGGTATGTAGTGCCAATATTCTTGAGACCGAATGGCATAACAACGTAGCAATAGGTTCCCCAAGGAGTTATAAACGTGGTTTTGGCTTGGTCTTGTTCGAGATATTCTGATTTGATTGTATCTCGAGAATCCATCCATGAGAGACAAAAGCTCAAACCCACCGTTGTGTCAACGATGACGTCAATGGATGGTAATGGGAAGTTATCCTTGGGGCACGCTTTGTTAATGTCTCGAAAATCTATGCAAATGCATATCTTCCCATTCTTTTTGAGAACGGGAATGATATTAGATACCCACTAAGAATAATCAACTGGCTTAATGAATCCTACTTGGAGGAGTTTCATTACTTCCTCCTTCACCATGAGAGCTACCTTGGGTTTCATTGGTCTTGATTTTTGTTTAGTTGGTCTTGCATCTGGTTTGGTGACGAGGTTGTGTACCGCGATGTGTGGTGCAACCCCATCATTTCTGTATAATTAAATGCAAAATCCTTTTGATGTTCTCTAAGGATTCGAGTGTGTATTTCTATCTCTTCTGGGGTTAACGAAGATCCTAGTTTTAAGATCTTTGGTTCATCCTCTGTTCCGATGTTAATGTCAATCGTTTCTTTGATTAAAGAAGTGTTACCTTCTTCAAACTCAAATGGGTCCGGAGGTAATTCTAGATATTCTCCATTCTCTACAAACGTATATGTTGAGTTCCTTTTGTGGGGGAAGCTCTATCATGGGATTTCCAAAGTAAGAAGACGAATGTGGGATTAAAGACAAATCTACCATGTGATGGGTGAGATGTAATGCTGCATAGGCATTTAAGTAATCAAGAGTGGCTTTATCACTATCAACATGATCTAAGATAGCAGATTTATTCTCAGCTATGTTCGTTAAAAGAGGGTTTGACATTTTCTTCACTAACGGTTCAATACGAAGGGATACCATGAAATGGGTGTCTTCCAACTCACTGCTTGGAGTGAAACATGAGGCTGAGGTTGCTATCGAATATGTGAGAAGATTTTGTTCTCACGGGATTGCTTCAATTGATATGAAGTTAAATCCTTTGCTCAAATCTAGTACTGTTGTTTTGTAGAGCTGTAGGTGTTCAACTCTAGTCTCATACACCTCAGAGACTTGGTTTGCTATTAATTGAGAGTCTCCTAACACCCTGATGTCATTAACACCGAGCCTCTTAGCTAAGATGAGGCCAAGGAGGAGGGCTTTGTACTTAGTTTCGTTGTTTGTACATTCAAAATTTAGTTTAAAGGTGAATGGTAGGATCTTTCCCTCGGGCGAAGTAAAGATCACACCTGCCCTAGCCCCATAATGACATCTAGCTCCATTGAAATGGAGAGTCCAATATTTACTTGGGAAGATGGATGTTGGGACATTTGCTACGTCTACTTCTTTTGCTTCGGTTACTTCTACCATGCAGAGTTCTTCTGCTGGAAGAGAACCAACTCCTAGGGTATACCCCATACCTATAGAATCAAATGGTTAAAAATTTGTAGATCCCGTTCTAAAGAACTCGACTATTTTTTCCGTAGTTCCTAATGATACTATTTCTACAATGTTAGCCTCATCTTTAAGGGCTGGGATATTCTTGATTAGGTTCATAACTTCTAGCTCTGTTGTAGGTACCAACTTTTCTTCCGGTTTCGAGTCGGTTGGCTTGTTAAGTTGGTTTATTGGGAGTTTAAACTCAAAGTTAACACTGGTCTTTTCTTCAGAGTCTGCTAGGTGTATATCAAATGGTTTCAGATCTCCTTTTGCTATGAATACCTTTCCCAAGTGCAGGAATCTTATTTCCTAAAATAACGTAGAAGGGATTGCCTCAATACGGTGTATCCATGGTCAACCGAGGATCATATTATAGTTAGTTTCCCGATCTATAATATAAAACTTAGTGAGGATTGTTTTGGGTCCTAAGGTGACTGGTTGTATTATAGTTCCAATCGAAGTGGCTTTAAGGCTATCATAGCCTCTTAGCATATTCTAAGTCGTGGAACAATTTGTTTCTTCATACCCTAGCTTTTGAAGGAAAGAGAAGGGAACTATGTTAACTGCTGCCCCATCGTCAACCATTGCACATTTAACGTAATTGTTATAAACCCATACTTGTAAATGTAATGCCGGATCACCTCTTCGTGCAATCTCAGCGTTTGTTGGCATTTTGTTTATGTCAAATATAAACTCGGTATCCCTATTCGGCTGCCCCAAAGGGTGGATATCAACGTCTATATGATTTACCTGTGTCTTGGGAGGTGGAGTGATGTTAATTAAATGACCTAAACCTAATGCTTCTAAAAGAGCAGCCCTATGGGCGGGAGAGTTCTTCAATAAGTCCAAAAAGGAGATATGAGAGAAGGTCTTTGTTAGGTCATTGATTAAATCATAGGCACCTACGGGTTTTACTAATGGTTGTTGAATGTTATTTGTCTCTAGCGGGTAACTTGGACTGGGCTGGGAGGAATACTCTCATGTCCTTGTTACGGTTTCCACGTGTAGCTCGGTCTAATTCCACTAAACTGACTATCTTGGGTCATAGATGATTTCCTAATTGTGGTGCTGTTGGCCGTCAAAAAGGAACTCAAGAAGAGCAACAGTCAGGGGACAAGAAGTCCCTCCTCTTTAATGGGAGAGGTTCCCTCATTCAGAAACGAACCTATTTACACATATACAAAGCATGATTTTCTTGTGGAACTTGGATATTATGAAATCGTTTTCTATAAGGATCATCAATCACAAAAGGACTGAGGAATGAAAATGTGAGAACGAGTAGAAAGGCACCATTTAGAATTATAGATGATAGAGTAATTCCTTATGCATGCGAGGGTACAATGAATTGGAATAAGATCATTTGTATCACATTCATAAGATGAAATTTGATAAGACACAAAGTTCGTAAATAACATCTACAAGAATACAAAGCTTCTCAAAGATAATACAAACAAATGATCTAACAAGATTAAATGAATAGAATTTTTGAATTTGATCTACAGGTTGAGTATTTGGTGGAATTTTGTTAATCAACCTGTTGAATCGAGCCACAAATTCTCTCATGGGCTCTTGTGATTCCTTCTTTATTTGAGAAATTTGGGCTAGCAAAGCATGCACGTCTTCCGCCGGTTTGAAACGGTTTTCGAACCTAGTTCTCATTGTGTTCCAGCTAGTGATAGCTCCGGCCGGAAGGTGATAGAACCAATCAGCAGCATTATCTTGTAAAGTCTCAACAAAAATCCTTACGGAGACGTCTTCATGTTCAACTCCCAGAACTCCGCATGCAACTATGAAGGCTGCGATATGTTCATCAGGATGTACTTTACCATCGCCCTTGAATTTAGGAAAGTTCTTCCGGTTACCTCTGGGTAACTCATGCAAAGGCTGAGGAAGGGCAAGAGGCCCAACATGATGGCCCCAAGGCAATGGTACCGCCATTCTTGGAAAAATGGCTTGAAGAGGAACTGAAACACCAGCAAGAATCAGAGCTCGAAGATTAGGACTGATTTGTTCTGAAGGAATACCACCCGTAGGGATTCTATTTTGACAGGAGGAGTGCTTGTTGAACGAGCCTCTCTATTTCTTCTTGTTGAAGGGAAAGGAAAACCCTGCTGTTCCAAAAGCTGAAATTGAGAATCTTCAATACCAAGGGCCCTTCTCCCTCGAGTAAAACGTGGAGTCACCAGATCAAAAGATGATCAATAAATGATTATAGAATTGGAATATGATTCCCCAGCGGATTCGCCAAAAATTGTTGGCCGTCAAAAAGGACTTCAAGAAGAGCAACAGTCAGGGGACAAGAAGTCCCTCCTCTTTAATGGTAGAGGTTCCCTTATTCAGAAATGAACCGATTTACACATATACAAAGCATGATTTTCTTGTGGAACTTGGATATTATGAAAGTGTTTTCTATAAGGATCATCAATCACAAAAGGACTGAGGAATGAAAATGTGAGAATGAGCAGAAAGGCACCATTTAGAATTATAGATGACAGAGTAATTCCTTATGCATGCAAGGGTACAACGAATTAGAATAAGATCATTTGTATCACATTCATAAGATGAAATTTGATAAGACACAAAGTTCTGTAAATAACATTTGCAAGAATACAAAGCTTCTCAGCATAATACAGACAAATGATCTAACAAGATTAAATGAATAGCTTGGGAATAAAGGAAACCAGATAGACAAAGAATGAAAAATCCTTTTGTATTGATTTCTTCAAGATTTATTTACACTTTCAGAAATAAGCCAAGTTCTTCCTCCCCTTCAAAATGGCGAGGAGAGGCCATTATATAGTTTACAAATTAGTTACTCCCGATAACTACTTCTTTTAACTGATGATTAGTTAAAGGGCTGCAAATCACAATACCCCAACTAAATACAATAAATTCATGATGAAGAAGAGAAGAAGGAGAAGAATCAGGAGAAGAAGACAAGCGTTCAAGATTGGGAGGGACCCACTGATTTAAGGATCCGCTGTCTGAATCTCTTCAATGCCTCTGCTATGTCTCTGCCATGTGGGACTGATGTGTTGGTAGTAGACTGAGTCCAAAATCTGAGGCACTTCTCCATTTCTTTGTCGAATTCGACATGAGTATGATAATCCTTATTCACTTCTTCTATAGCTGATTGAAGAGAGCAGATCTCCTTCATATTTTCCTTGGAAATGGAACTCTCCTTAAATAGATCACCTTTGACAAAAGCTCTGAATTGAGCTTTGATTTCTTGTAAGGAGAGAGGCACACCGGAAGTCTCATCATGAAGATGGCAATGTATATCTTTGAAGGTAGATATAACTAGTGTTTTGAAGGCCTCACCCTTCTGCCAGCTATTTCTTAATTCTCCCAAAGCCTCCTCTAGGACCTTGATCTTCCATTCCACACTGTAGACCCAGGATTTTGACAAATTATCCTTTGTATCTTCAAAGACCTTGCTTGCCAATAAAATGTTTTCATCTGTTTGTCCCATGAGGCAGAGGTCTACTATGCAACTGCTCCAAAGTTTAAGTTCTTTATCAATGCTCCCAATAGTGGAGGAGAGCTTCTGTTGCAAATTACCCACCTTCCCGTGAAGTTTGAAGGCTTCATCAATGAAGTTCAATCCTACAACCAACATATCATCCACCATGGCCTCCATAGCCCTTCCATATACAGAGTACTTGTGCATGTATTTGATACTCTGCACTTCATCTTGACTCAGAATTACAAGTGGTGGAAGAGTAGTCAATGGGGTAGGATCCAAAACTTTGTCCTTGGACAAAAGGGATTTGATGAAACTTGTAAGAATCTGGGCTTGTTCTTCCAACTGCTCTATGGTTTGCTGCCCTTTCTCTACCCTCCCAATGACTCTAGTGACTCAAGCTTCACGAAGATTGTGGATCTCACCTTCAGGGGTAGATTCTCCCATGGGAATTCTTGAGATCTCAAGATCAGATGCTTGCAAATCTTGCTCTGGCTTGTCTGCTTTAGGCTTGGCTATCTCCAGGAATTGTTGAACTTGAGCATCAGACACTATCCTGGAGGTAATTCTGGCTTTTTTGGCGCGAGTAGGAGGAGTAGTGCCTAACAAGGCCACCACAACATCAAAATTTGGTCCTGAGATCCAGGAGGAAGACTTTCTCTTCCTACTGTCGACAAGAGGTTGCACCCATGCAAAAGAGGAGGAGGAAGAAGCAGGTGGGGCAAGAGGACCAAGAGACAGAGAACTCATGGCGCCCAAGGTTTGTACTACTATTGCCTCGAGTTGAGATATGAGTGGAGCGCTTGAGGCTCTGGGGCAGAGGAATCAACAGTGCTTGGAAGTTTAGTGCTCTGGACTTCTTTGTCCTTATCCATTGGGGCTTCAGGGCGCTTGTAGGAGCTGACACTTCACTCTCTTCACTTTCACTGAGAACAATAATGTCCTCTAGTCCTAAAGGCAATTCTGCATGCTTCCTCAGGGGGTCTTCTTCCACAGGCTCCTTCTTAACTTCTTTGACTTTCTTCTGATACACCTGGGTGGATGAGGAAGGAGTAGAGACTGCAGGTCCTTGAGTTGACGAGGCAGGAGGGGTTTGCACAGGTGCTTCTGATCTGGGTGTCGATGCTTCCCTCCTTGGTGTTGAAGCATCCTTGGAGGAGGATTCCCCTGAGTGCCTCCTAAGCTCACAGACTTTCCTATCAAACCAGATCTTGGTCCTGACTAAGACCGGAGCTAGGATTTCAGCCAAATCATCCTTCTCCTTTTAAACCAATCCAAGTCCTCCAAGGGAGTATGTTTGACCACATTGTCATACTCATATGAGTACAGGTCAGAATTATCATCTTGAAGCCCTTCAGGAACTTGGTACAAATTGAGTTCCTGAATCAATTAGTAGAGAAAACCTGCCGTAATGCCTCCTTCTTGCTTCAAAATCATCAAAGCACAATGATCCCAATAGTCCTCTCATGTCTCCGCTCTATGATGATAGGTGATCTTGATGTTCTGTTTCAATAAACTTCTTAAAGTCAAAACAAGTTCTTGGCTTGAAGAAATGGACAGTAATGGGAGCTAGGGCTCTTTCTATATTTTGTGCATCCAGGGCTGTTTTGTAGGTGTAGTTTCCCAAAGAGATGGGGAAATGCAAGCCAGTAATTTTCTTATCCCTGCAGGGTCTATGCAATTTGTCCAATTGCTCGTACACTTCAATCAAGCCCATTTTATCATTGCATAACATAGGAAGCTTGAGGGGAGTGCTTTCATAGCCAGCAAGCCTGATATAGGAAAATTTCCTAAATTGAATAAAGTAGGCACCGTAGTGCGATATCAGATTCATAGCCTCATCAAAAAATATCCTTGCGGTGTCGCTCTCTAGTAGCCTGACAATGTACATGGTGAAAGCAGCATTCACCCTTCGGACATTACGATTGTTGGTTTCTAGGGTGAATCATGCGGCGATGAGCATACACGGGGTCAGCCTTATGAGCATCGATGTATGAGAAACCAAACCATTGCCTCGATGCTACCAGAGTATACATCAGGTATGAAGTCATATAAAATTTCTTAGTTTGCTACACATTTGACAGTTGCTCTACTAGATTCATACTAATGATCTCTGCCCAGTTGATATTCTGAGTTCCCTCGCACACCATATTGATAAGTGGGCACATCCAGAAATGGAACTCATTTGTAGAGGGTAAACCCATGACCCGAGCCAATAGGATTATAAAATCCGACAATTCTTCATTGAAATCCGCACGGAAAAGAGTCTTGGATAGACGAGATGCCCCCTTCTTAGGGTTTTTTAGCCAGGACTTCACCACCCGCACCTTATAGTTATCACTGTCTTGATCGAAAAGGGCCTGTGCTTGATTCTGGGAGATAACTATAGCATTTTCCATCTCAGGAATCCTTAGGTAGTGCTAATGGTGGTGGCATCTAACTTGGCAATGAGTTCTCCATGCACGTTCATTAGTTCGCTTGAGTCGGGACTGAAATGAGCTCTGCAAGCGAGTACTGTGTCTGCGCATTGTACTAAAATTGGGAAGCCACCGATGAATGCTAAGCCACTGTCATGAATCATCTATGCCATAGCTAAAGGGTTTGCATCTATCATCCTTGCCCAAAAATCCCCAAAATCAAGGTGGCGAACTTCACTGTCCCCGATATCAGGAACGAGCAGACTCGAGTGGTGAAACTTGTTCCTGCCCTTGGAATTTAATATTCATGTTGATAGTAACTTGGAGAGAAGAGCTGCAGTTGGACTTGGGATGGAATTGCAAGGGAAATGGATACGCGCGAGAAATTTTGGTCAGCGAGGGTTCGAGCAATAGATAACATGAAAGCAAAGTGTAAAAAATGCATAGGGGGCTTCATTAAATAGCCGCTTTAGAGAGAGAAAGATAGTCAATGCGCATTAAATACACATCTACCAAATTGAAAAGCAAGATATTTTGGTAGAGCGGGAAAAATTAGCACGAATGGCACTTGGTTCATTTAGGACACGAGGGACGCGAAAGCGTGAAGTACGCGGTTCGGCCGATTCGGGCGATGCGGGGAAAAGACACAAAAATGCTTTTGGGACATGCGGGACAAAAGTACGTGGAATACGTGAATCACCTGAAAGGGAACAACTAGTCCGGAGAACTTGGGACACTTGGGACAAAAAGTTTCGACGGTTGCAAAAGAACGGTCTTCGTGTAAACCGGTTGATCGGGGAATGAGATCCCGAATGAACTGGGACACGTGGGACAAAAATACTTGACAGTTCCGAAAAACACACAAAATGACCCCGAAAACGTAGATTTTCTCAATTTATTGACTTTTCACATTACCAGACAACGAAAAAGACACTTAACCACAAAATTTTTAATTTTCAACTTTTTAACAAAGTAGGGGAATTTTGAGTGGACAACAAAGTGCACAAGTGGATTTAGCGAAGTCGAGGCTTCATGATCATTGTTTCCTGTTATTACACTCTTGTTCGTCCCATTTGGATTTAATTTGTTGTTATTGTGATTTGGGAGCAGATCGTTGAAGATCTTGAGGGGTGCATTTTGAGGGGAGACTGCTCCCGTGAAGGTATTTGGTGCAGGTGATGCAGGATTTGCTAAGAACATGTCTATGAAAAGTTGTCTTTGTTCTTCTGGCAGACGTTGCATGAACTTATTGTAATTGCAGCAAGTCCTAGTGTCATGGCCTCAAATTTTGTGGAAACCACAATATGAGTTAGGATTGTAATTCCTAGGTTGTTGGTTTGGCACGTATTGTGGTCCAAAACTCTGATTAAACTATTGACCATTAAAGTTTTGCATTTGTTGTCTTTGGTTTTGGTTTTGGTTCTGATATCCAGTTGAATTTTGACTTGGACCCTATGTCTGGGTCTACCTTTGTTGTTGTTGTTGTGGATGATTAAAATCCACCGAATTGATTATCGGGGTAAAGTTGTTGTTTCGTTGATTGTTAATTGGCGGTGGAGTATTTACAACATTGGCCTTTTTAGCTTGGTCAGTTACTCCATCTGTGGTTACGCTGTGATTTTTGTTAAGGATTTTAGGTCCTTGATTGATGTTTGTGGTAGTAGGATAAGTCATAGTATTCTGGCTGGGGGTGATTAGCCTCCCATTTGTTCCATACGTCTTGTGACCGCTATCTATCCGCTTAATCTATTCGAGAGGGTGCTCTCAGATATTTCATCGTAAGTCCTTAGTGGGAACTTCTAGACTTCTTCCTTTACCTCTCTACTAAGAGAATGAAGGAATAAATCACATAGTTCCATCTGGTCCATGTTTGGAGCACTTGCCAAAGAATAAAGGACTGTACGCCATCTTTGGATGAAGTGAGAAAAAAATTTATCGTGTTCTTCTTTAATGTGTAAGAATTCCCTGATTCCTGTTCTCAACAGTTTGTTCATGTCAAACGCCTTGATGAACTCTGAAATGAGTTGTTTAAATGAATGGATGGAAGCTTCGGGTATTTTGTAATACCAATAGAGGGCGATGCCCTCTAAATTTTTGGGGAATATTTTGGCAATAACCCCATGCCAAGGGAGTAGTTCTCGAATGGCTGTGGCATAGGCCTTAATGTGTGCATTCGGGTCTCCTTCCCCTTTGTATTTGGGTAAATTGGGAAGAGGTCTTGGGAGCATGACACTTCGTATGGTGAAGTCTAAGGGTTCTTTCAAATATTCTGAATAAGTTCCTATCACATAGGTTTTGACCATTGATGGTGCCTGCTGAGGGGGTGGAGGTGGAATGGGTTGTTGATATGGCGTGGTGTATGCGTTTGCAGGGACATAAGGAAATCCCTATGGTTGAGTGAACATGCCAGGAGAAGAGAACATATCTCCTTGTGGTGATTTGGAATACATGTTCAAGTATGGAGGAGTATTGCCTAGGAATGGATTATTTTGTACTAGACTAGGAGGTATCATATTTTCCACCGGAACGATGTTAGAAAACGTGGTTCTAGTTGGGGTTTGTTGTGAATATTGAGGAGGATGGCCCAACGTGCCTATTCCTATGAGGTCTACTTGGCTAGGATGATGTGGAGGATTGGAATTTCCTACCTGCATGAATTGAGAATTTTGACTTGCTTGAGCAAGTTCTAACCCTCTAACTTTTTCTACTAAAGTTGAGATGACTTCATTTGGTGAAGTCACAATATTTTTCCTTAGTGGCATTTGTCGTATATCCTCAGGTTGTATGGGCATGTGGTACCCTGCTATGAATTGATCGTTTCCCTGCCAAGTTTCACCGAGGGCATTTCCCATAGGTAGTGGCATGGAGGTGTTTTCTTGAAATGAGACCTCGGGTCATGTTTGTAAACTTCCTATAGGTGGGTACATACTCCGAGAGTGTTGTTCATTCCTGGCATAATGCACTAAATTTTCATCATCTAAAAATAGATATGGATCCGATTGTCTACTAATTTGTGGTCTAAGCAACACCTGAGGAGATGAACCAGATTCTCTTGTAAACATCATGTTGTTCAAGCCTGAAGGCTCTGGTTGTTGTGTTTGAGCGAGCTGGTCCAACTCCTCTATTTGGAAAGAAGAACTATATCTAGTCCTTGGAGGTGGAGTTTGTGTTGACAATCGGTTAGTTGAATAGTTTTCACCCCATGCTGAGAGCGAGGGTGATGGCTATCTATTCAGTTGATCGTAATATGCTTCAAGACCTAGGAGAGGTCTGCCATATGCATTGAATCCTGAAATATTCGGGGGGTATATGAATACCCACAGAATAATGGGAAAGAGCGAAGGTGGATGGAAGAAATAAAACTAAAAGAGGAAGAACTGGAAAAGTGACAAGCGAGCATGGGAATCTACAAGTGACTCTTCCTCGCACCCGACCTCTCGAGGTCGTGCCGAGACAGCCGGTGGGGATGGAATATATGTGGGGTATAGGCAAGCTAGTTAGGTAATCTTATGTCTTCAACATGCACTAATGGAATCTACGAATCTAAGGCAAAGAAGGCCCTCCTAACCTGAATTGGCATGATAGATTAGTCGGTGAGGATGACTACTCGAAGGCTCCAATCAATATCGAGCTCTGGCATGATCCGATCTATAGGTTGTGGTATACGAGGAAAATGACTGGGATTGTTTCATGTATATCTCCAGACAGGGTCATAAGATGGATGATGGATATATAGTGGGTTCTATAGGTGATTCTTTGGTCTAGTCCAGAAATCTTTAGCTTCATTAGCTACTATATCTAACAAGGATAATTGTGTGATAATATCTGGTGGAAGTGGAGTGGATCTAAATACTAACGTACGTAAACCAGCATCTACGTCTGATTTTCCTGTGGACTCGTTGGGTTGTGGGACCTGTGAATCACAACCGTAGATTCATGGTTGTTGTGGACCTCCTATGGTCATGTGTGGAATCAATCCCTAATCCCTAGTATCCGGTAGTTGTATGCTTTTTCGGCCTCTACGTTTAGAATTAACAGTTGTGCAATCTTCTCAGAGTATCTTACAGGAGTTCTAGCAACTTGAATTCGTAATCTAGTGTCTATGTCAGTGAGAATGTCTCCTGCGTCTAGGCATGGGACCAAAGGATCACAACCAAATGTTTGCTCTCTTTGTGCCCTTCTACGCTCATGCGGATAATTATCTAGGTAATCTGTAGTTTGGCTGGTTTGACCAAAATGTATGCGCTTTGTCATCTTCTATGTTTAGTCCTCTTAGTGTGAGCTAATTTCTTGTAGGTCCGTTGTTGTTCTAAGACTTGGATTCGAGATTTTGATCTACGTCAGTTATTGCTGCCACAAGATTGGGTTGGGGCATGATTGGCTCGAATACGTATTCTTTGGGCTCTCTAGGTCCCGTGATTGTCATACAAAAGAAACAATGTAAATCTAACTGAAGAAAAGTAAAACTAACTATACAAAGTATATCTACAACATATATAACTTCTTTATTTTTGTGTTTTTGACGAATTATTTGAGTGAAATTGAAAGAGCAACTATTTAAAATATCTAGCAATTGACAACTAAACTAATGAAGAAATTAAAACAAACAAGGCAGCCGAGTATAGCTACTTGCCTATGCAGTTGTAAGTCTATTCTAAATAATGAAATAACTGATCTAATCTATTTGAAAGACTCTCGATCCTACCTTAGAAGTGAGGAATGAATCATAGTTTCTCAGAAACTATCAATCCCCGGTAATATTGAAAGTGAGATTAACTGAAATGAAATGCTTTTACTATTCTATTTGATATACTTTAACTAGAACTTTGAAAGCTTGAACCTGGATTTTGCATAACAGTGGTGAATCTGATTGTGTGTGGCTTTTGTCCCCTTAGTGTGATCTCCTCGTTCCTTTGTGCTCACGTGAATCTAGAAAAGCGTGTAATGTTAGCATCAAAGGTTGGTATCAAAATAATGGTAGCTTAGGATGCAGACCGAATACAATGCGAGTAGGAGAGGGATAGTGCAAGAGAACAGAGCTTGGATTATGCAATTCCTAGCGGGATTTATTGCGAGTCACACAACATAAAACATCCAGAACTTGAAACTATCTTGTTTGATGAACAAAACCTATAACTTTAATGGCTTCCACTGAAAAGGAAACTATCCTATCTCAATTGATTGTGTGAAACAATAAAAACATTTACACAATGAGAATATGGGGCTTCTAAACATCAAAACAACTTAACTATGCATGAAACAAATAAACCTATTGATTCCTAAGAAAAACTGAAAGACTATGATATTGAAATGAGAAATTGAGAGGCAAATTTTGAGGGGCCATTTGCTTGAGCACAAGCCAACTATTTATAGAATTCCCATTTACCCAAAGGTGAAAACCAAATTGAACTCTTTAACCATAAACAATGCAAAAACACTATTCTAGGGAACCAGAATCATAAATACAAGAAAAGGTGGTGAAAAAAGCTGGTAAACATTGAAAATTTACACGAGTCATATTAAAAAGAACATTCTGGAAAATGCGTGAAGGACCATCACCCGAGCGGGCGGTGATTATAGGACAGCCCTTGACCTGCCCCTCGGGCGGCGGTCACGAGACCGCCGCCTGTGCAGGGCGGCGGTTTCATAACTGAAGACCAAAACGTAAAGAAAAAGAAAGGAGAAGAGGAAAACAAAGCATGTAAGGGCTAAGCGGGACAAGTAGGATGTTAACACAAGAGCTCTTCTCGGATCCCAAAACCTTTTGAGGAGACCTGTGTCATCGTTGGGCACATGTAATGTTGTTCCGGTGGTGCAAGACCCTACAATTTTGGGTACATACAAATACTTCATAATTTTAAGCTCTTTTTGGAAACAAAGCCAAAATTCCCAAATCACTCTGATGGCCCACTTTCCCGCTTTGACTTTTCAAAGCATCAAAACACAAAAAGGGCCCACCTATCTGCTACCACTTGAAACATGGCCACGTGTCCCTTTGCGGGCATGTTCTACATTTTTGTGTTTTTGACTAAGTCCCTCTGTTTGGTGAAGGATTTATGTTTGACCCGGACACATGGAGGATTCCCACTCATTTGGAGACTCTGTTTGGACCTGACCCTCGGAGGTGTGCCGATTGGACATGTGGAGAGCTAGCACATGTTTGGGACCTACTTTTGGATTCTTCCTTTGAAGTTACACTGAAGAGACACGTAGAGGACTCCACCGATTCTTGTATATTTAGCCAATTTGGGTCTGTTGCCTACTTGACTTATGTTGGACCCTAGACACGTGGAGAGTTGTTGCTCATTTGAGTTTCTACTTTGGCTTTGACCCCGAAAGGGTGCTGAGCTAACGTGTGGCTCCTTTTACCAGCCTCGACCATGTGGCGAGTTAGTGCTCATTTGGGGTTTTTTCCTTGGGTCTCACTTCTGAAGTTGCGCCGTAGAGACACATGGAGGTTTCACCGATCATTTTATAATTAGTTGATTAAACAGCCAGATCCATCCCTTTTTCAAACCTAGGACATGTAGAGGGCTAACACAAGTTTGGGGAACCGCCTTTGGCTTCGACCCTTGAAAGTGCACTTATGAGACACGTGGCGACGTCCTTTGGCCTTAGACTTTTCAACACCCAATTTAACTTTTTTGAGGCTCGACTAGGTAGAGGGCGGCAATCATTTGAGGTCCGTCCCTCGGGCCCCACTTCGAAGTTACACCGATAAGACACATGGCGTCGCTCTCATGGCCCTTCCATACTTAGCCGATTCAGGCCTGTTCTGTCTTCTTTTTTGGACCTGGGATACGTGGAAAGCCTGCGCTCATTTGGGGATTGTCCCTTGGGTCTTGCCCTTGGAGTTGTGCCATTGAGATGTGTGGAGGCTTCTATTACTACTTGTTTCTACCAATCAGGATCCTTCGGGCCATGGGGCCAATTTGACACTTTTGCAACAAATAACAAAAGTGACAAGTTTAAAAGATAAACCCACCACGTTGCATCTAATCAAAGATGTCCACGTACTACCCATGGATGTTGGGGCAAAAATTAAAAAGCAAGATATGCCCGAATTTCAAATTTTTTGTTAGGAAATAAGAGATAAAATATGCGGAATAATCCCTTATAGAATCGCAACAGTAGAAACTAATATGCAGAAAATATTACAGATCTCAAATAAAAGTGCAGAATAAATAACACAACACAGAGAGATAAGATTTAACGTGGTTCACCCAATTTGGGCTACGTCCACCAAGAATCACTTGCTCAGATTTTATTACAAGCCTCCACTCTCTCAATACAATACCCATATCCGTTTGGAGCTATGCTCAACAAACTCTACAAAATTCACACCCGAATTCAAAACACATCTGCAATACATTTACTTGTACATCTATCATATGCATAAGACCATATAAATAGACAACTGCTTAAGCATTTTGATACAAAACTGTGGGTATCAAAACCAAGGGCAAAAACCATGGGTATCAAAACAATGGGCAAAAGACCGAAAAAAACCATGGGCCCAAAAACAGCCCATAACGATTACCCATTACCCATGGGTTAATAAACCACCCATGAAAATTTGGTTCGGGGGCTTTGCCCGAACCCCCTGACCCACCACCGTAAGCGGACCACCGTAAAAATACCCGAGTGTAACACATAGAAGGTGTACCACATTTTAACATGCAAATAGGCTCCAAAACATAACATTTTTCTCGATAGAATAAAAATTGCAACAATACCAGGATCAATGCGATCCATGCGGCCAAAGAGAAGGATTGACAATAAAATTCGAATGAAGGAAAATATTTTCAAGCATCCAGACAGGGAAATAGAAAATACTTCGAACTGCGAGGACAAAAGAATTTTCAATTGAAAGGGCGAGAGTAAAACCGAGCACCCACGACTTCAAAGCACAGATTACTCCAAGGTATCGACTCAAAATTCTCAAAACTTGACTTCAAAAAGAGGGGAATTTTGAGGGCAACAACAACTAGCTCTTTCTGGGGATGACTTGACAGAGGAACAAGGAAAGATCAAGAACCATAGAAAAACTTTGGGAAAGTAGACCAATGCCTTGTCCATTGGGAAAATAGAATCAAAGGCAAAACCAATACAAAAGACAACACACGTAATGGGGAAAATAAACAAACCAAAAAGGAAAGACCAAAAATAAAACACAAAGGAACGGCCAAAAACCAAAACATTGTACATAATATACAGAAGGACTACTTAGTCACCTAGGACTTGAACAACTTCAAATAATTCCCACTATAAGGAAGTGGGAGAGGATATCCATCCATATAATCCAAATAGAAATAATTTTCTCTAGCAAAGTTCCTGATTTTGAAAGGACCAAGCCAAAGAGAATCAACTTACCATGGCTTCCTTGAGGTTCATGTATTTTGTCCCACAAACAGAACAATGTCTCCCACTTGAAAATATCTGGGTCTAGCCTTCTTGTCAAACAAATCTTTCACCTTTAGTTGATGAGCTGAGATTCTATCAAAAACTTACAACATGTCTTCATCTAGCTTCTGGAGATACATGATCCTCTTGTCCAAGGAACTGGTAAAGCTTGAATCTTCAATAGCCTTCATTAAGTGCAAGGCTGGTAATTCCACTATTACTTGGAAGTTGAGCTTCAACACCATACACCACTTGAAATGGAGACATCCCAATTTCTCTTTTGGGTGTAATTTCATAAATTTTCTTGTGCCAATTCCTCTAAGATTCATTGACAAGCTTCCAAACGATGGTTACCAAATTCTTATTTGTTGATTTTTCTTGTCCATTCCCTTGGGGTAGTAGTATGAAGAATGAGCAAGGGAGATTCCATAACCATAGCAGAAATCCATCATCTTAGAAGAAGAAAAATTCAAAGCATTATCAGTCACAATCTTGTTTGGTACCCCAAACCTTATCAAGATGTTCTCTTTAATGAAATTACACACCACCTCAGAAGTAGTGCTTTTGACTGGAATAGCCTCTACCCACTTTGTGAAGTAATCAGAGCAGTTAGCACGTGAGTATGCCCAACACTGGAAGGTGGATTAAGAGTTCCAATGAAATCCAATCCCCATTATTGAAAAGGCTCATCAATCACTACTGGCTTTAGTGGCAAAGTAGCCAACTTAGGTCTCCCAACAAAAGTCTGACAGGCTTCACACTTACCTACCCATTTTGATGCATCTCTGAACAATGTAGGCCAATAGTACCCAACATGAAGGATTTTATGGGTAGTGACAGCAAAAGAGAAATTCCCTCCACAAGCCTGATCATGAAAAGCTGAGAACAACTTCTTTTATTGCTCTTTGTCTACACACTTCAAGAATCTTCCATCTATGCCTCGCTTGAACAAAGCATTCTCCCATAATACATACTTGTGTAGACCTTAACTTAATAGCTCTCTTTTCCTTGCACTCAAGTGGGATGGACACTCTCCATAAGTAAGAAAATGTGCAATATCAGCATACCATTCATCTATTGAACTGAGGAAGAGGACAACATGAACATCAACTGCTTCTTTGGACAATTCTGCATTAGCTCCTTCAACAATAAGCTCACATAAGCCTTTACCCCGGACTAGCTTAGTTGGCTTGATATCAAGGTCATATTCTTGGAATTTTTCTACCCAATTGCCTCTCTTAGTTCCAAACTCCTATTGTGTAAGAATAGACTTGATGGTTGTATTAGGTACAAGCACAACAGAGTGAGAATTAAGAATATAAAAATGAAACTAGCTTGACAGCTTTGACCACTGCAAAAGCATGTTTCTCCATCATAGTATATTTCAATTCATGAGCTTTCAGAACATATCTCATGAAGGCAATTGGAAGTTCATGATCCTCATAATTTCTCTAAGTTAACACAACAACCAAGGTAGTCTCCGTAACATAGCAATAAATGATAAAATCCTTGTTGAAATCAGGACATGCTAAGATGGGAGTTTTAGCAATGGCTTTCTTGATACCTTCAAATGCTTCCTTACCTTTGGAATTCCAACCAAAGTTTTTATTTCCTTTCATCATGTGAGAAATACTCAAAGTCAATTCTACAAAATCAGGAATGAATCTCCTCAGAAGTTTATCTTACCAAAGAAAGAGTGAACACCCTTTTTACTTGTGGGAAGAGGAATCTATTGAATTGCTTGAACTCTTTCTAGATCTATCTTGATTCCTTCTTTAGAGAAAATATGCCCCAACAACTTTCCTTCAGTAACATAAAAGACAAACTTCTTAGGATTAAGAGAAACTCCATGTTCTCTACATTTTAGAGGACTACTTTCAAGATGCTGAAAGTGATCTACCCTTGTTTTGGAGAAAATAGTCAAATCATCAAGGTACACAAACAATACACTTTCCCTTTAGACTGCCAAAATCCAAGTCCATCACCCTCTGAAAGGTGGCACCAAAATTGATAAGACCAAAAGGCATCCTCCTATGTAGGCAAAGGTGCCCCAAGGAGTAGTAAAAGTAGTTTTGTGTTGATTTGGGGTACTGACTTCCACTTGATTGTATCTAGAGAATCCATCAAGCATAGACAACATCTCGAGCCTGTGACAACTTCAAAAAACTTGATCCATCATGGGGAGAGGATAGTTGTCCTTCAGAGAGCCTGATTCAAATTCTTGAAATCCACACAGATGTGAATCTCACCATTCTTCTTCTTGACAGCACAATGTTGGCAATCCATGTTGAATGATGTATAGGGAAAATAATATTTTCCTTTAGTAACTTCTGGATCTCTTGAAAAATAGTGTCAGCAACCTTGGGATTATATTGCCTTTGTTTCTACTTGAAAGGTTTGATCCTAGGTTTCAGAGGGATAAAGTGTTACATTTCCTTTGGTTGAAAAGCCTTGAGATCATCATACGAATAGGCAAGAACATCAACATACCTTTTTAGTAGATTTATTGCCTTCTTCTTCTCCTCTTGAGTGCAAGCATTTTCCAATGTTCACCATCTTGGGTTCATCAAGACTCCCAATATTAATCTTTTCACACTCAATAGACTATCAAGCTCCTTGGGAAGCTTTAGACTTAATGTACCTATCATGCTTATCAAACAAATCTTCCAAACTCACCATCCCTTTAGGAATCTTGTTACCTTTCAATTTGATGCAAGCCATCTTGATCCATCTCTTCCTTGATATCTCCTTCATTAGAGGATACACACTCTCTAGGAAAAGTCTCACTTCCTTCAAAATACAACTGGTCAAAATTATCCTTAAGCTCCAAGAATGAGAGAAAGTGTTGATCATCATTGAAAACCTACCAATTGCTTGCATTATCTGGTACACTGGGCCTATGAATCATTTCAATGGTAAATTTCTCTGAGAGAAATCTTGGGTGAGGAATCAACAGAGATCCTGAGACAACTAGAGAATCAGCTCTAGTGTTCCTTTCTCTTGGCACAAATTCAATGGAGAAAGCATCAAGAAACTCAATGGAATCCCAAAAATATTTCTATAATGCTTTAATCTCATGTTCTTCACTTGAAAAATATCTTTGACTTGTTTCACAATCAGCTCTGCATCTCCATGAGCACAAAGATTCTTCACTCCCATTTCTTTTTCCATGTTCAATCCAAGTATGAGTGCCTCATATTCAGCTGTATTGTTTATATTTTCAAAACAAATCTTAAAAGAAAAAGGATGAATGTTCCCTTCTAGAGAGATCAACACCACACCAGCCCCAGAGCCAACTGAAGAACAACTTCCATCAAACTCCAGAGTCCAAATGCCATTGGGATCATGAATCACTCCCTTAGGAAGTTTTTCCTCATCTTGTGACATGATCATGTAGTTACCATGCCCTATATCTTCATAGAGTATACTGTGCTTTTGGATCATCATCTTTTTTGCACAATGTATTTAGTTTGTTTCTCAGGTAGCAACTTCTTCATTTTTCCATTGACCGGGATCAAAGCATGTGACCAATCCATTTGAATTTCACCTCCTACCTCCTTACAAAAATTTCTACTCAGCAACATCCCATATGAGGGAGGAATATCAGCTACCAAAATAGTGGCTAAGACCCTTTTCTCTGAAAAGCAACAAAAGCTACTTGTGCATCTTTAATTCTTCCAACCAAAGGCACTTTTCTACTCTCCATGGAATAGCAGGAACCAAAGGCACGTGTTAGAGTCAGGCCCAAAGCATGAGCTACTTTTGCAGGCATTACATTGTCTGATGCTCCTGAGTCTATAACACAATTACTAAGTTTATGGCCAACTATGAGAAGAGTCACATAGAATGGTTCAATTTTCTCATTAGGGAAGTGACTGCAGCCACAAGGCTTGATTGAGGTGAGGAAGAGGGAGTGGGAAAAATACCTTTAGAAGTATTGGATGAAGCTTTGGATTTGGAATTGACAAAGTTTACCATTTTAGCAAAATCTTTTGGATGGGTTTGGTAAAACTCTTCTCTCGAAATTTGGATTTTGGTCTTTTTGAGGTGATCAATGATATCAAAAGATCCAGAGGTGGATGGGGAATCATTGCTAGGAACTTGAGAGACTTTTGATTTATCAATTTTAGGATTTTAAGGACAAAAAGTTTTGGAAACAGAAGTAGAAGAAGGAGAATTAATATTACTCACCTTTTGTGTGGAGGCAGTGGGAATAGGAGCTCCTCTTCTTGCAACCACTAGAATAGTTATAGGAAACTCCTTGACTTCTTAGCAGGCTGCACCACTTTTTCTTTTCTATTTGTTTTCTCCTAGTCATGACAACATATGACTCACTATTCATATCTGCCACTCTTTCATCATATTCATCTTCATCATCCATACCTTCAGTGGTGAGGAAATGAACTTGAGATCCACCAAGCTCTTCCAGTTCTTCATCAACCTCTTCTTCTAGTTCTTCATAGAGTTCATTACACTCCTCATCATCAGGTTCTTGAACTTCACAAGTTGCATTGACTGGAACCTTGATGGGTGGGCCTTCAATAGCCAATCTGGTCTAGAAGAAGGAAAATGGTTCCTGGGCTGAAAATTCTTCCTTGGAATATCTTGGTAAGGAGTATGTTGAGCCAATTGTTTCTTGATAGAAATGAGATCATTTGCAAGCTTTTGTACTAACTGATCAGAATTGGCTCCAGGGGAAGAGGAAGAAGAAGATGCTTTAGATTTGGAGGATTCTCTTTTCAGTTTACTAGACATGATTAAATCATCCTCAACACTGATAGCTAACCATTGATCAACCTCCGAGTTGCAAAAGGTTAGCTCTCCTTAGTGCATAACTCACTTCGGTAATTGGGCATTGAGGAAGAAGCACTTTTGGATTTGATCCATAGGACGAGTGTTATGTGGAATTTTATGAATGAGCTTGTTGAATTTGGCCACAAATTCCCTCATGGGCTCAAATGGTTCCTTCTTGATATGAGATATTTGAGCTAATAGAGCATGCACATCTTCAACAGGTTTGAAACGCTGCTCAAACTGAGTTGTCATGGTATTCCAATTAGTGATCGACCCAATAGAAGATGATAAAACCAATCAACAACATTGTCCTGCAATGTCTCCACAAAAATCTTGACAGAGACATCTTCATGTTCAACCCCAAGAATCCCACATGCAACAATGAAGGCTACAATGTGTTCATCTGGATGAACCTTCCCATCACCCCGGAATTTGGGAAAACTTTTCCTATTACCCCTAGGTAACTCATGCAATGGATGAGGAAGAGCAAGAGGCCCAACCTATTGTCCCCAAGGCAAAGGGGCTTGCCATCTTTGGAAAAATTGACTGAAGGGGAACTAAAACACCAAAAAGTATCAAAGCACGAAGATTAGACTGATTGTTCTTGAGGAATGCTATTCTTGGAATTTCTATCTTTAATAGGAGGTGTGCTTGTAGAATGAGTTCCTCTGTTCTTTCTTGCTTTGGAAGAAGAGAGAAGTTTTGTTGCTCCAGAAGTTGAAAATGGGAATCTTCTATTCCGAGAGCCTTTTTACCATGAGTATATCTTAGAGTCATTAGATCAAAAATGATCTTGAAGTTTTCTTTTAGAAAGGGATCCGTTTGAAAATGAAATCCCCAATGGAGTCACCAAAAATGTTGGGTTTATAAAATGATACCTTAACAAACCACAATCAGGGGACAACAAGTCCCTCCTCTTTAATGGGAGAGGTTCCCTTATTGAAAGCAAAGCAACAAAACTTATATACAAATGTACAACTTTCAAAGTGTGGATTCTGATACTTTGAAATGTTTTATGCCCAAAGATCATCAATACAAAAGAATGGAAGAATTAAGGAGATGAGAGAGGAAGAACATAACAATACCTTCAGAAATATAGATAGCAGAGTATAACCTTATACGTATTGAGCTAGGGAGATGTAGAGTAGAATCATTCACTTTCATAATAGATATAATTCCATAGACACAAAGTTCCAGAAATCATATAAACAAGAACACAAAGTTTCTTATCATAAAAGATGGATGATTCACAAATTTTTAGACAAGGAAAGAAGGAATAATAGAGGAAGAAAGGGAAAAACTTATGTATTGATTACTTCAAATCTATTACATCTACAAAGTACTAGATCCAACCCTAACAATGGCGTGGAGAAGCCATTAAATAGCTTCCAAGAACGGTTACATTCGGTTACAAAAAAATGATGAAACTGATTCAAGAAAATGACGTTTGAACTTCTCTAACGCCTCTCCATTTTATGCCTGGCAGAAAAACCAGACGCATTGAATCACAATCATTCATCCTACCTTTGCAAACTTTGAATTTGAGTCATCCACGTGGGAGAGATTTAAATTGAAGCGGGCTTGAGGACACCTTTTGTATTTTGTGCCTTTTAGAGAAATGACACTTCGAACATTTCAGCCCACCCATCCACTTCTGATATAGGCCTGACACATGGCTTTACTTGAGTGGCGATGGAGTCATGGCTCACTTTTGCAATTTTAACTCTTTTCAACGCGGCTCAAAAACTCAAATTTCTCCACCGACCCACCTCACCGCTTTGACTTTTGATGCGGGCTCAACATTTGACTTTATCCCTTGGCATGAGTGGGGCCATGGGTCACTTTATAACTTTAAGCTCTTTTGGAAACAAAGCCAAAATTCCCAAATCACTCCAATGGCCCACCTTCCCACTTTGACTTTTCAAAGCATCAAAACACAAAAAGGGCCCTATCTCGCTACCACTTGAAACATGGCCACGTGTCCCTTTGTGGGCCTATTCTACATTTTTGTGTTTTTGACTAAGTCCCTCTGTTTGGCGAAGGCTTTATGTTTGAACTCGGACACGTGGAGGCTTCCCGCTCATTTGGAGACTCTGTTTGGACCTAACCCTTAGAGGTGCATCGATTGGACACGTGGAGAGCTGGCACATGTTTGGGACCTACTTTTGGATTCTTCCTTTGAAGTTGCACTAAAGAGATGTGGAGACTTCCCCGGTTCTTTTATACTTAGCCAATTTGGGCCTGCTGCCCACTTGACTTTTGTTGGACCCTAGACACGTGGAGAGTTGTTGCTCATTTGAGTTTCCACTTTGGATTCACCCCCTGAAAGGGCACCGAGAGACATGTGGCTCCTTCCATCTACTTGGCCTTAGACTTTTCAACACCCGATTTAACTTTTTTGAGGCTCTGACCACATGGAGTTGGCACTCATTTGAGGTTTATCCCTTAGGCCTCACTTCTGAAGTTACAGCACGATGAGACACATGGCACCATTCGCTAGCCCTTCCATACTTAGCCGATTCGGGCCTATTATGTCTTCTTTTCGGACCTGGGACACGTGGAAAGCCTACGCTCATTTGGGGACTATCCCTTGGGTCCTTCCCTTGGAGTTGCATTTTTGAGACGCGTGAGGCTTTCATTCACTTGCTTGTTTCTCACCAATCAGATCCTTCGGCCACAAGACCAATTTGACACTTTTGCAACAAAAATAAAAAAGTGACAAGTTTAAAAGATAAACCCACCACATCGCATCCAATCAGAGATGTCCATGTACTACCCGTGGATGTTGGGGTAAAAATTGATAGGGAAGATACACCCAAATTTCAAATTATTCTCCATGGAATGAAAAACTACAAACAATACCAGGCTCGACGCGATCCACAGCCAAAGAGAAGGATTGACAATGACATTCGAATGAAGGAAAAGATTTTCAAGCATCCAGATGAGGAAATAGAAAATACTTCGAACTAGAGGACAAAAGAATTTTCAATTGAAAGGGCGAGAGTAAAACCGAGCACCCACGACTTCAAAGCATAGATTACTCCAAGGTATCGACTCAAAATTCTCAAAACTTGACTTCAAACAGAGGGGAATTTTGATGGCGACAACAGGTCCAAAGGTCGTTAAAACTTTGACCTAGATTTTGGAATCAAGTTGGTATCGGAGCTGGTTTAGCTCAATATTTGCTTCAGTTGAATTTGATTAATAGTGTGATTGCTTTAACTTGGTGCACTTGGTTTGGTTTGTGTGAACAGGTACATGTGCACTATGGGCAAGATGTCCAAACATGCGAAGCTTGATGAGGTTGAAGCTTATAATCAACAAATCCAAGAAGATAAATCTCTCCTGCAATCAATGTATTACTCCTTGGAAGAGGAGAATACTCGCTTGAAATCGAGTTGCAAGCCAAGGATAAGATCTTGGCAAGGTTGTAGTGTGGTGATTAGAGAAAGGAAATACCTTCAACTTCAGATGCAGATACCATGATAGATGAGTGCACTATAAGTTGTTCACCACATGAATCTTCTTCTTCCTCCCATTCAGTTTTGGATTTAGGTAATGAAGTCTTTGGTTTGTTTGAAAATCATACTAGATGCATTGGATCTAAATTATTAGATAAAATGGGATTTTATGGAAGAGGCCTTGGTCAAAATGGCCAAGGCATTGCTAAAGTTGAGTTTTCAAAAAAATCTTAATATGAAACTAAACTTAGTGAGGATCTATTACTTTGGTACATCGTAGTACCTTACTACATTTCTTGTCCAAATTTATAAGTAATCCTCTTATGGATGTAACATTTATCACAAAAACCATATAAATTTAAATACAATTATGGGTTTGTATTTTCCTAGTTATAAGCATATATATGTTTATATGCATATTTCTATTCATCCATACCTGTGTATACACTAAAAGTATAATGTTCAATATAGATCCACCTATAACCATAATTCCTCTATTCACTAATAAAATATTACAATTTAATCATTTCTACATCACACTAAAACTAGGCATACTAAAAACACATTTCCAACTACACTCAATATCAACAAATGCAATAAAGTTTCACACCCATATGGAGGAAAGATTTTTAAACAAGTATGAAGAAAATATATTCACCAAAAACTTTCTCTTTGTTTCTCACACCATGAGACACCAAATAACCATTCACATAAATCATATCTCAATCCATCTTCCATATGAATCCAATGACATTAAAAAGAAATCTTATTCGTTTCCTCAACTTTAAACAAGAAGATAACTAAACGACATCTTACTAAGTTTCTCAAGCTTCGTCACAATACTTGTATTTTTTACTTCAAGAGACCTCTATGAATAAATATTAAACATGCCTAATCAATGAGTATAATCGTAGAAATAAGACATTGAAAACTATGATAGAACAATAACACCCAAGGAGATGGGATCCCAATATGATGTTAGGAATAATCCTTGGATTAGTGCTCACATTATTGTTTGTAATAGTTAAATGTAATATTCATATATTACATTAGTAAGTTAGTGAGTTAGTAAGATATTAATATTGTTATATTAATATCATATGTGTGTGAGAAAAATAAAATATTGTAATATTATTAATATGAGTTATGAAACAAATCATTATTAATAATATAGGATAAATTGTATTAGTTGTGAGTTTGTTGAATAAACAAATCACGTTGTTTCACCTCAAAGTATGTGATAAAACAAATAAAGGTAATGGGCATAGGAGGAATACATGTGAATAGTTGGGAGAAGGTTGCGCGCGTTGTTGAATTTGATCAGACTGAATGTGAGAGCTTCCTTTTGGGGGAGGAATTACCTCGTAAAAAAACTAGACTACAAGAGAGATTTAAATAGTATATGGCAAAGGACCCGCCTAGTGATTACTAGTTTCGAGAAGTATGAAACTTCCTAGATGGTTGTCAATCCATTGTTTTTATCAAATTAATGAAATTAAATGCGAGATATAGAGGTCCTATTGCTAACTCTTTGATTTGGTATCTCAAAAGTGTTATCAACAAACTAGATTAAGTGAATTATTGAAGTACAAAATAATCTAGCATTAGACAAGGTATGGTTCCGCTGGGAAAGGTCGTTGAGATGTTAGGCAAGGTCTGGGTGAATTTTGGTTATGTTTTGGGTTGTTTAGTGAAAGTTATAAGCTTCTATTATAGGAAGAATTACCAGTCACAGAGACCGGTATTAGTTAGGCAACCAATGTCGATACTGCAAAATGATTGACGTTAGTTGGGTGACTGGTGTCGATAGGGGAAATATGGTAAAAATATTAAAAATAGGTGTTTTGGATCTCTCTCGTGATTGCGCTTTGAGATTTGAGGGGGTTTGGGAAGGATGATATGATTTATAAAATGACTCAACAAGGGTGCTAGAGGTGCTAGGATGGGAAAAATGGTTTAGGTTGGTAGAATAGATGATAGATGGGTGAAGGGTGATATTCAGGATAGAGGAGAGTCGATAATAGAAATGAATAAAATACTTAAGATAAAAAACCAAAGCTAAAAAATAAAAGTGAGTTACTTATCTAAGAACATGTAGATCAAAAGGTGGTGGTGGTTGATGAGCGTTCGGAGATGAAATGGGGTCAGTATCCAAGTGCATGCAGAAACAGAGCCTGTGTTCTCTGTTGTGGGTGATCCAAGGTTGTGGAGAGGATATTGGCTGCTGGTTAAGACCTCGATGTGCTCTGGTTTGTCGTCTAGTAGATTGAATTCTCGAGAGTTTGAATGCCAAAGATTGAGTGAATGAATAAATTGAAGAACCTGTGCAAAGAGTTATAAACTCTTATTTAAGGTAACTAAAATGGTTAGGGAACCAATGATAATGAGAGATAACCGATGTTGGTTAAGGAGAAATGGTCTAATTTTCCAAAATAGGGTTTTTCACCCAAATTTGGCATGGTCTTTGGCTTAGTCTGGTCTGGAGTGTTGAATGGCATAAATTAGAGTGTGGAATTAGTTAGAGGATTAATAGGTCATGAATAGTTATGGTTGGAAAGAGTCCCAGTTGGTTAGGATAAGTGGGGACTTGGTCTAGGGTAATTAATAGGCTAAGAATGGGTCTAGGATGAGGTGGAAAGGTGAGGTGGCTTAATGAGATGAATATTAGTTTAATTAAGACAATTAAAATAAATAATGGTGTGAGGATGAGGATTAATTTAATTATGGGTAGTTAAATTAATATTAATGTGTGAAGGCATCATAGCTAGGTGTATGTGTCTAATTACTTAATTGAAAGGGGCTAGAGGGACTGTGACCTAAATTTGTTGTCTAAATTTTCCCCTTTTCGTCATGTAGCTTTTATTAATAAGAAATGCTGATAAAAACAAGAGTGGTTGCCCTAGGTATGGGTGGAGGTGATCCCCCTCAAACCGGGAATTGATGAAGTAAGAATTTGAATTGGTGATGGGTTTGATAAAGTGGTAGGTGAGGTGAAACTAAACTAGGTAAGGTGCGGGCACAAGCAATGGTGATATGGGTGTAGGTAATAGGTGGGGGCATTCAAACACACACACATGTATAAAATGCGACAAGGAACTAGGTTGAAGAGCTCACAAACTCTATGTTGTCAAAGGTTGATAGTTTATCCAAACAAGGTTGATGTGGTCCAGGTATCCAAGGTACAGGATATGGTCCTAAAACACAAGCAGGCTAAGTGCAGGAACATGCATTAGGTGGGTTCCAAAACACCAAAAGGTTTGGTCTAGTCAAAATAAATGTCACAACATTAGGAAAGGTAGGGTCGGTAAGCTAAACAACACAAGTAGTGTCATCTCAAGGTATAACGAGTAGGAAAATTTGAGTGTCCAATAGGTGGTTTTGGGCTTGGTGTATAGGTGAGGCCGTTGGTAGGGCTGAGGTATAGGGAAAAAATGCCTCAAATGTTAATAAGGTTGGGTGTGAGCTAATAAGGAAATTAGGTGGGTTTTTAGGATTAGGGTAAGGTGTGGTTGCGCAAGAAATTGGCATCGGCATCAAAATTTGGGGTAATTATAAGTGAGTTTTCTTGGTGATTGACATCGGTTAAGGGTGAACCGACACAAGTAAGAAATAACCGATGTTGGTCCGCCAAGGCATGAGGCCGATGTCGGTCTGCTAGGGCATGAGACCGATGTCAATCAAGTCGCTTCGGGATAAAAAGTAAAACTTCACGTAAATGGATTCATTTGACACTTTCTAGTTTTGGAAAATGACAGTGGAGCTTTTTGTGACAAGAGAAATGATAAAGAGAGGTGGAAAGATGAGTTGGAAAACTATTAGCGGGTGATTGGAGTACAATTGATGGGCTGCGAGATCGATTCAAGTGATTCCATTGGTTGATAGTTTAGAGTTTGATTGAGATATAGCTGAGGTGGGAGAGGAAGCCGAGAGGGGCCACTTAGAGACCGAAGATCCCACCATGACGATGGAGGCGTGTAGAGGTAGGATTCGATATCCATGAGTGATTTGGGTTAAAATGTAGGTAGAAAAATAGAAAATGTGGGTTTTAAAATGAATTTGAAATTTTGTTGAAAATTAGGGGAAATGGGGTATGGGATGGGTTTAATCTAGTATAATTAGGTGGTAAAATGAATGTAAATGTAAATTGGGGGGTTTGGGGTAGGTTTTTAGGTGTTTTTGTTATTTTTTTGTAAAAATGAAGACGTTGACATTCATCCCTAGGGCCAAACTAGTGACCGAATCCGGTTGAGGTTTGACCAAAGTCGATGGGCTAACCGACGTCGGTGGGGCTAAAAGGGGACCGAGATATCGATCGGGTGACCGTACATATCAAAATTGACATGCAACATTCAATTGCACTCGACCCCTTGATGTCGTATTGGGTTAGCGACGTGTAAAGTGTGGATGGCTAGTTATAGGAGAATCAGTGACTAAGATCTGGTAGTGTGATTTCCTAGTAGCCGAACCGGAAAAGGGGAGATTTAGCAGCTATGAATGGGTAGCGTAAATTCCCTATGGCTTGATCTACTTGATTAAAACTAGTTTGAGGTGTCCATTTAAACAAAAATGAAATTAACAATCTAAACTACTGCTGAAAGGGAAACTAATCTAAACAAATCACAAAACTGAAATATTACAATCACAAACAACAAGTTACTTTTATTCTAGACAAATAAATCCTAAACAAGAAAAATAGTTGGGTGTGGCTATTTTCCTATGTAGTTGTGTTAATCTAAACCTAAAACAATTGATTAATTGAATCCTTCCTGATCAAAACTCTCAATCCTACCTCAGAGGCAGAGAATAAATCACAACTTCAAAGAAGCTATTATTCCCTACAACTTCCCTAGCAATATTGAAGAGAAAGCTTTCTAATATGATTTGATCTATGTAATTGCTTGATAATTGAAACAATGAAACAATTTCTCTATTGTATTTGATATGGATTTGAATTGATAAATTTAGAATTGACAATTTAAATCAATGAAGCAAACAAACAACACCTCCAACCTGGATATGCAAGAACAATGGCAAATCTGGTTGTGTGAATATTCATCCCCTCAGTTTATCCTTTCAATTTCTGTGTCCACGTGAGTCCAACGGGTGGAAGTGTAGAAACAACAAGAAGAAAATTGCAGGAGTAGCGGATTGGATTAAGCAGACTGGGAAGCAATGTAGGTGGAAGAATGCAAGCACAATTGAACTAAGATTGGCTTTGGCAATTTCCAAGAAAAAAAGGAAGCAACTTTGCAATAACAAGAATACTCAAAATTCTCCGTGTTTAGCTTGAATACAAGCATTGTATTTATAGGAATTTGGTTGGGCAATGGTTGAAGCCACTTGGCAGCCAAAGGATGACATAACAATAGTGAAGAGGAAGTTCAAACTATTAATAACCATCAATCACAAATAGAAGTGCAAGAATAGATTTCCATAGGGAAGTTGAGCCTTGGAATCATCTAAAACAGGAAAGAAACACGTCTAAAAATGGAAGTTAAGTGAGAGAATTCTGCATCAAAATGCGAGTGAAATCTCTAAAAAATTCTCACATGACCACCACCCTGTGCATGGCAGTGGTTAGAAAATTGCCGCCCTTCCTAGGTAGCGATTCACAAAACCACCACCCAAGTAGGGTGATGGTTTTGACACTAAAGGTCAAAAATACTCTAAAATGAAGTGGGAAGCTAGGAAAAACATGCAAGGGCTAAGTAGGGATGTCTAGGCTATAAATATATATTGCAAATGGGTTTAGGAACTCAAAAAAATTATGAAAGGATATGAATCATCATTGGGGACCTTTTTAAACTGTTTTCCAACAATGTAGCATGTGTAATTTTGGGTGCGTACATATTGCCCCCTCGGAGAAGTGTCTTAGCCATGAAGAGGCGTAAAATGTAGAGTCCGAGTATGGAATTCTTGGAATGGGGAATTATAAGCTATACATGGCACACGCATGTGCTAAAACATCTTTGTTTGAACTCCCGCTACTAGCAAGAGGAAAAGAAAACTCAAGTGTAGATAGATAAAACATTGAAAAATAAATGCTAAACTAAAACAACAAGAGGACTTACCATTTGTGTGGGGATATAGACATATACCTGCGCGCCAACACTCCAAACAGTAAACACATGCACTACAAATGAGGTCAAAACAACATATACACACACACACACACAGATATATATATATATATATATATATATATATAACAAACTCACTTTTCAATTCATTTGCACATATTCAATTGGTGATTTTTGAGCTCTTGACCCACGGTGACCGTTTTTTACGAGAGTATAACCAAAATGACCGTTACGAGATTAGGATCATGCCTCCATGAGTGAGAAATCGAGCCGCAAATTCTAAGGTTAGTTTTTCTCATTTGTTTGTTTTGAAACCTAAAATATAAAATTTCAAAAAAATTGGCTAGGAGGGGTCCTTTTTGAAATTTCTTATTTGAAACTAGTCTTTAGGCGGCGCCCATAGGGTAGTCATTTAATGAAAAATGGTCAATTTTTGTGATGTTAAGATCTTTTTAGGTAATAATCAGTACTAAAAACTGTTCGTAACCGTCACCCCGAGCATGGCGGTGGTTACAAGATCGCCACCTTGACTAGGCGGCGGTCACAAAAATGTTGCTCTTCATAGGGCGGTGGTTTTGAATAGAATGCATAAAACTTGTGTTAAGTTCATTTTTTGGGTTTTTTATGTTTTTATGTTTTTATTGGCTTTCCTATTGAAAATGTCACTGACTTGCTCTTTTTACTATTTTAGTGGATACAGAAGAAGGAGGAATACATCCATTCGAGTCGTGAGCAGAGTGTGATTGGCTCCCAGAGATCCTTGATCAGCTGACTCGGGATGAGATTGATAGATTGCAAAGAGCGGGCATATGGAGGATTTCTCAGTTCCCCATGTTACTCCTACTAGTCATATTATTTGTGAATTATTTTCTTATTGGGATGCCGACTGCATACTTTCTCGTTACCCTTGCTAGGGGTGAGTGGACCATTACTTTGGAGGATGTGTACCAGGATACTTGGAGTTCTGATACTTAGGAGGAGGCTGACTCTTGAGACAACATGATCTAGAGCCACAATGACCTTGTGGGCTAATTATATGGGTGATGTCGTGGTGTCAGTTGGTTCCAAACAAGGTATGAAGGTTCGATCTATTGCTACCGCTCCTATCCCCACTATCCGCAAGGCCATCATGGGTATTTTGGCTTTGCGGTTGATAGGGGACAAGGGGGGTGATACATTGTTATATTGTTGGGATCCTATTATCACATAGATAGAGGCATATGGCCACACTTATGATTGGGGAGTTGATATCCTTGGGACCACCTACCATGATTTGTTCCCGAGTAGTTCATCTACTGAGTGTTCAGCCTCTCAACCATCCCACACTTGTGATGAGTGAGGTTTATGAGTATATTACCCCCTACCGAGGGGAGTTCCAAAGATCTGAGATTTAGGGGCCGTCAGTATACCGGATGGATAGTGATGTCGATTTAGAGGTCTCGCATCATCCATTAGCTTCACTGACGACCCACGATGACTTAGTTATTACTCCCTACCATGATATGGCAGGAGTATGGGGATAGGACAGACTACAATGGTAGTTTGTGCCACTACTAGCTAGTTAGTTGACAGGATGAGGAAGGTGGAGACTCATCCATTTGATCGAGTTCCTCAGCAGTTCGATCTTCCATATATTGACATGCTTCCCCCTGTGGCACCCGTATATAGGAGTGTCAAGGAGGCCCGAAAGGGCCCTAGCGGAGATCCTGGGTGGATAGTAGTGACTCCATGAGTACCTATTGTAGTTAGACGTGTTGTTCGTGCCTGATGGGCAGCTAGTGGTGATCATGCACCTTTACTCTAGATTGAGGCCGCACCCGCTCATAGTGGGGAGGAGGAGGTACCTATAGATGTAGACTCCGATTCTGAGGAGGAGATAGGAGATGAGACTGGAGAGGAGTCAGGTGGTGAGGAGACCGATGATGGATCAAATGATGAGGAGTTGGGTGGTGAGACTAATGAGGAAACTCACATGGAGGAGGAGGAGAGTGACCCTAAGTGGAATAATACCCAAGATGTATCGAGAGTAGAGCGAGAGGACACAAACACGGAGATGGAGACCTTAGTCTTAGAGGATCCACTTCCTTGAGATAAGGGAGGAGATGAGGAGTCTGTTGTAGGACATCACATTTCCTCAGGTGGAGGAGAGACACCACGAGCACCATTAACACCTATACCAGCCACGCCAAAGGACCCCGCATGGGTTCTTAGAGATCCGAGTATGTAGATACCATTTTCTCAACTTGTTAGAAAAAATGTTAACACCATATATATATATATATATATATATATATATATAATGTTATGATTTCTAACTCGCCATTGTTTCTTTGTTTTGCAGCAAAAACTCAAGAGTGGCGAGACATTATTCATCGTGTCCGTGTTGATACTTTGTAACTACGGGGAAGACCAAAGCATAGTTCTTGCCGAGAATGTGGGGTAGCCTTTGCATGTTGGTCGTCACACCGATGTTTTCGCACCTCTCTGGAAGTCCACAGAGATGATTATGGATTTGAAGACCAAGGTTACGGGCTACGAGACAACTAAGAGAGAGAGAGCAATGTTGAGGAGGAGCCGCAGTGAGACCACTGCTAGTGGTCATACTTTCAAGGAATTGACACCACTCAGCCTTCATTCACATCGCCGAGCAGCGCAGCAGGAGCCCTAGGCGTGTACCTTCCCAGGGGTCCCACAGGGAGTGATAGGCTATTGATCTATTATTACTTTGTTGCCATTTTCGAGGCATTTATATGATTTTTTTGTAATTTTGGGTTCATTATGAGCGTTTTGACCACACCTAGTGCGTGATGGCATTGTACTTAGACTTAGTCCATAATATATATAGATGATTATTTTTGGTTAAGTTATTCCTTGTATAGATTTAAATTTCATTTATAGTTTGATTCACGTGTGTACTCTAAATGTTTAGAATTTCCAGTTTTTGTATGCTTTTCAGAATGTATGTAATGGATGATGAATGCTAACAGAATGATTTTTTTTTGTTTTTTTGTAATGCTGATATATGATGATTATGCAAGTATAATGTATGTTGAACTTTAGTTTCTCTAAGAAATTTCGATACTTCTTATTGTTTTGGAAAAACCTGATGAAAAAGTGATACGATAATAGAATAAACTTTCCCCACTCCTAACCCCACGCAATCGATAAGATGTGAGGGCTCAACACCGAGAGTTATAAGGGACGCAAGTTATACCAATTTGTTGAATGGTAATGATGAGAGAAAGATAAGGATTTGGCAAAAACCAAATTGAGAACCTACGACCTCATTCTACTCAAGTTTGCTACATAGTTTAAAATGTGAATTGCTTTCTATTTTATCTAGAATTAGATCCGTAGATGGCAACTTGGTTGACAAAATATGGTTTAAGGTTTTAAACCCTCTTGGAATTTGGACATATAACTCACTTTGTTTTGGATTTATGATTTTACAACATCTTTTATTGAATGAACTGCTTTTAATTTTCTAATTTTGGCGAAGAGATCCCCTACACCTTGCCACATGCTACCAATTAGAAGTACAGGCTCATCATCAACGACAAGGCATAGGTGATTGAGGGCACTTCTCTCCTTTCACATATGGCACTTCTCTCCTTTCACTCCGCTTTTCTTCTATGGGTTCTCTAAGTGTATATCGAAGGGCTTAGGATCCCCTTGGGTGATGAAGACCTTTCCCAAATGGAGGAATCTAACTTCCTAGGAACAAGGTAGAAGGAATAGCCTTCATTCGATGAATCCAAGGTCTCCCAAGGATCATGTTGTAATTTTTTTCCCTATCGATGATGTAAAACTCTGTCAAGATGGTTTTTGCCCAAGGGTGACAGGAAGAATTATGGTTTTGATTGAAGTAGCCTTAAGACTGTCATACCCTCGCAACATGTTTCTTGTAGAGGAGAAATTAGTCTCTCCATATCCTAACTTATGTAAGAAAGAGAAAGGAACCACATTCACTACAGCCTCGTCATCAATCATGGCTCTCTTAATGCAATTGTTATAAACCCATACCTGTAAATATAAGGTAGGATTACCTATTCGGGATATTTCAAAGTGTCGATGGCATCTTGTCTATATCGAAAAAACTCGCAGATCCCCGTCACTCTATCTCGGAGGATGTATTTCAAAGTCAATATGATGTATTTGAGCAACCTGGGAGGAGGTGTAACCTCGAATTAGATGACCAAGACCTAGTACATTGAGAAATGTAGAATGATGTGCAGGGAATTATTCAAAGAAATCTAGGAATGAGACATGAGAGAAGGTCTTTTTCAAATCCAATATTAAATCATACACTCCTAATGGTTTTGTAATTATAAGAACGCAATCCTGCAAAGAGGAAAGAGTAGGTAGGGTTTGAGGAAAGTATTCCTTTACCCGAGTTTTTGCATTAATTTCCGGTTCAAATTCTAGCTCAATTAATCCCATGATCTTTGTATTGTTGTTCAAACCAAGGTTAGGAACAACCTGAGAGTTATTGGAATTTGAGGCCTCATGGTCATTGTTCCCTATAGGAATGCCTTTTTTTATGTTATGAGGATTCACCTTGACATTATCAGGATGCGTAGGGAGTGGATCCCGAAATATGCTCACATTAGCATTTTGAGGAGCTATGGGTCCTGTATAGTTAGACTGTGGATTTGTTTCCAGATTTTCTAAGAACATGTCTACAAAGAGTTGTCTTTGGTTTTCAGAAGTCTTTGTAGAAACTTGTTGCAATCACAACAAGTTCTATCATCATGACCTCGAACCTTATGGAAACCACAATATTTGTTAGGATCATAATTTCTTGGCCTTTGATAAGCGTCTTGCTATTGTTGATTATAACCTCGATTGTAGTTTTGAAATTGGTTGTTATAACCATGGTTCATTTCCCCTTGGTTGGAGTTTTGATGTTGGTTCGGGCCTTGGGTTTGACTTTTCTTTTAAGGGGGATAATTTACATCAACTATGGATTACAAGATTACCTGAGTTACCATTGGAATTATAGTTATTTTCCAGGTTAATGTTACCAATGTTCGGCTTCCTGACTTGGTTAGTGACACCATCAATTGTAACACCACGATTCTTGTTAAAGACCTTAGTCCCTTGATTGTTGTTGGAACTGTTTGGGTAATTACCCTATGAAGGAGTAACTACTCTACCATTCGAGCCATAATTCTTCCGACTACTATCAATTGCTCCTGGTCAATTCGTGAGTACACCTTCCAAGATTTCTTCATAACTATAGAATGAAAATTTCATGACTTCTTCTTTGCTCTCTCGATTGAGTGTTTCACTCGAAATGTTTCGCTCCTATAGAAATAGATAAGAGTTATGGGCTAGGAGGAATACCTGTGGAATGTCGAGATGGTGTGCGCGTACCGTAGAGAAAGATCAAGCTGACTGCGAAGAACTCCTTTTTGTCTTGGAAGGACTACCTGCAAATAAGAACACAAGACCACAAGATTTTAATTAGACAATAAATGAGGGAACTGCCTTGGGCCCAGGAAATATAAAACTTCCTTTCAAGGTGGTCAGCCTCTCGCTAATATGAATTAACACAAAAGACTGTAAAGTATCAATTAAATTGTTTCGTTGAACTGGGTAGGGGAAAGGCTGGTTTTCTGGTTTTGATCAGAGGAACCGATGGCGGTTACTGATAGCCGATGCCGGTTATGATAGCCGATGCCGGTTACTGATAACCGATACCGGTGGGTTCTAAGATCTTCTTAGTAGCTATGGTGTTTGTAAGGCTGGTTTATGGATGATATTAGGAAATGAGATGATGAGGGGTAAAAGAATGACAGTTAGATGCAATGGCACGTTGGGTAGTGGATTCAAATGCATTTAGAGGACCGTGATTCAAAGAGCATAAGAAATGTTATAACAGAGGACATGCAAGATATGACTTACTGGTTTTGACGAAGATGTAAGTTGATCTCCTCTACACGCAAGCACTTCGGTTTCTTTACTCGTCTCTCGCTTGATTAAATGAATATCAGACTCTGCTCGCTCACCCAATGCTCTCTATTGATCCAAGAATCCTTCGACCGATCTCCAAAATGAAATCCCGATCCGTTGTTTTGGTTTGGGGAGCCCATTTATAGGGAACCGATGGTGGTTACGTAACCGACGGCGGTCGAGTAGGAACCAGCATCGGTAAGGAAAAAGTAGGCTATTTTTAGTAAAATAGCCCACCTTCCCTGCTTTTCTCCCGAGAGATGGGCTTGTGGGCCCTGGTCAAGTGGCTAGAAGGTCGGCTTTGGGTGCGAGAAAGGGGTCATTAGTTATGGGTGTAGGTGTGGACCAAGTTATGGGTCTTAATTAGGTTAGTTTTAGGGTTAGGGCTAGGTCATGATGAAGTGGCAAAGTGAGGTGGTAGGTAGGGTGATGTGGATTTATCAATTAGAAGGCAATTAATAAATAATTGTGTAAGGTTTAGGTGATGAGGTTATATTGTGAGATGAGATGCGGTCACAAGGGGTCGTAAGACACGAATTTGGTGTCTACATTAGCCCCTTATTGTCATGTAGCTTGTTTTGTAAAGTCACGCGGACAATAATATGAAGTGGTTTCTCCTCGTTAAGGATATAGGTAATCCCCTCAAATCTATCATAGATTGAGTGAACGGGAAATCGTGGATAGGGTTGATAAAGGGTGAATGTTGTAGAGAGGATGGTAAGGTGGTGGGGTAGGTCCACGGAAGTAGACGCATGTTGAAATACAATAAGTACGACGAGGGTACATGATTTGACGAGAAAACCAAAGAATGTATAGGCAAAGGTCGATAGTTTATCCAAACAAGGGTGATATAATCTCGTATCCAAGGCATAGAAGTAGCTCCAGTGGTATATAACGGTAAGGCACAGAACGCTTAGGCATGTTCGGGCAACTCAAATGGTTGGTTTGGTTGAGATAAACATCACGGTCTAGGTGTAGGCAAAGTTGGTCGACAGATCAAGTCAAGGACCCTAATCATGCTAAAACATGAACAGTGAGCTCGATTGAACAAAAGGTACATGATGGATGGATAAAATAAAATGTTGATCAGGGTATGGTATCAAGTGATACGGCCTTTGGGTCTGGGCCAAGTTGTCATGGCCTCTGTGCATCGGCCTCAGAGGAGGCCGTGCCATAAGGGCCAGAGTGAGGCCGTGGCCCGGGCCAAAGTGTTAGGCCTCGGTCGAGGCCTCGGTCGGGCCAAAGTCGGTAGGTCGTAGGAGGCCTTGGTCGGGCCAAATGGTTAGGCGAGGCCTTG